>OZ007571.1:23176993-23609493 GCA_963931925.1 Onchidella celtica
TTGTATGTAAAAAGACTAGATCTAATAACACGGAGCTCTCTGAGTAATACTCACCGTGCTTATACGCGTGCAAATTGTGGATAGTGACAAAACGAATGGTCCCTCTTTGTATTCTGTGTATGCTTCGTGGGTTTAATGTAAAAATTGTAAACTGGCTAGTTCATGTAGGCCTACATTTGTCGTAATGCACAGAAAACTGCTGTTATCAGCAGGCTAGCAGTTAGCAATGGAAAGAGAAAAGCTGTACCTGACTCATTTGCCATGCATGACGATAGATGATGGTGAATAATCTAGGGGGCACATTCGTCGTGGAAATACACACATACAGTCCTGACAGTCATATTGCTGGAGATCACGACATCTGACAAGAGATGGAGACTCACTTACTCTGGAATGGACTGTTTCCAAGCTGCTGTTGTTTAAGTTTTTGTTGTTGTTGTCCTTTTCCTTCTTGTCTATTAATAAGCACAACGAAGACCGAAGTGCTCCATCAGCCTACTCCAGACGACAAGTATCCTGTGACCCCAAATATCAAAGTCCATGACAGTCTTCTGAAGGTGTCGGAGAACTTCACCTATCTTGGCAGTACACTGTCTTCCACGGCTCGTGTTGATACTGAAATTCTCTCAAGAATCAGCAAAGCCAGCTCTGCATTTGGCAGGCTTCGAAAGAGAGTGTGGGATGTTGCCGGCATTCGCACAGACACTAAGCTGAAAGTGTACAATGCTGTGGTCCTTCCCACCCTACTCTATGGGGCTGAAACCTGGACAGTGTACCAATCGCATGCCAGAAAACTAAATCACTTTCATCTGGCCTGCCTTAGAAAGATCATAAGGATCAAATGGCAGGATATAATTCCAGACACTGAGGTCCTCAATCGTGCTAAGGAATTGAGCATCTTCTGCCACCTGAAAAAAATTCAGCTACGTTGGGCAGGACATGTTGTCAGAATGCCCGACTCCAGACTCCCTAAGCAAATCTTCTTCTCTGAGCTCTCCAATGGAACGAGGAATGTTGGGGCCCCAAAGAGACGTTACAAAGACACTCTCAAGCAATCACTGAAGGCCTTTGCCATTGATGTGAGTGAGTGGGAAAAGCTCTCGCTTGATCGTGCAAATTGGAGGGCGGTCCTTACCAGAGGCAGCAAAGCATGGGAAGCTGACAGAGTCCAGCAGGCTATCAAAAAAAGAGAACGGCGCAAGAAAAGGCCCAGTGGTACTGAACCAACGGAGCACTCTTGTCACTTATGTGGAAGGGTCTTCAGGGCAAAAATAGGACTTATCAGTCACATGAGAAGCCATAAGTCATGAAAGAACAGCCTTTCCATTCTGTCCTCTGTGTCCTTTACTTCTCTTTATTGTCCATGTGTTGAAATTCTCAACAATTTCTGTTCTTTATTCCTCTGGTGTTGTTAAGGTCATCATCATACCTGATGGACGAACTATTATTATTATTAATAGATCCACCCCCGCCCATTCCTTTGTTTCCTTCTTAAAATGATTTATAGGTTATAAACACAAAAGTTTTATAAACCTTGGCTGCCTTGCTTTCTTTCTACTCTTTATAACCCACAATTAAACACATATACACATTTGAGCTGGCATGTTTTCAATGAAAGATAAAGATAATAATAATAATAATAATAATAATCACGAACAGAAGAAATGGCTTTCCAAAATTCCAGGTTAACTCCGCGTGTCACATTATTATGTACATGTATAAAGACCTGCCGCACATCACATTACACGTGTAACACTTATGAACACTGGTATAATCCCGTTTCATTTTTACTTTTAGTGAGCATTTGCCCAGTTTTGAAGAACAATTACTGGTCCCCCAACAAGAATATATCAGCTCTTGCGCACTCACGTACCAGCCAGTGCCACGTGAGACAAATACTACAGTTATCGGTGAACCTGCCAGGATAAAGTGAAACAGTAATCGAACGTCTTTTTTCAAAATGTGTCCTCATTTTGTCACGCCAGTGGGAACTTGCATTAAAAAAAAAACATACAAAAAATAACTGTTAGATTCGAATGTCATACAAATCGGTCTAAGTGGTTAAGTAGGTCTACGGATCGATTCCTGTTATATGGGAATAGACCGTCTTTATGAAGGACGAAAATACATTGCTTAGCAATTAGTTCACGATCAGGGTTAGGTCAGAAAAGCTCCAGTTTGAACTGGCTTTTTACATTCCCACTTTTTAGTTGTCTGTTGGCGTGATCTTGATGTTTCTTCTTCCTGATGAAAAGTGGAACATTTTTATCGAAGCCTATGGCTAGTGGCAGCGGTGGACGTGGAAGTGGTAATACTATTAAATGTAATAGTGGTACCAACAAAAAATGCTGGCGATTCAGTAATAATCACTTCGGTTCGATATTTTTTAAAAATTCATAAATAATAGTGAAATAATCATTTATTATTTATTATCATTATCATTACATATATTATTATTAGTATTTAAAATAATAATTAAGACCTGATGAATACTTTTCTAGCCAGATGCAAGAACCAGTGATTGACAGCACATTCGACTGAAATACATTGTAATCCCATAGAGGGTAGCTTTCCCACTGTGCTGCGTTAACCGAAACCTTGGCCTCAACCTTAAACATTCCTTTAAATAGAGAATCGGTTCCACTGCACGATTGTCGACTTGAGGATGAAATGTACGAGCCGCAGAAAATCTGACATGTGAAAAATGCCTCTTCCCAATAATTGCAGTAACTACATGACAGTACATTAGGTTTTTGTCTTGTTTTGTTTCTAGCTGTATACTAGCGAAACCGGGGTGACAATTTGCTTCAAGTGGCCAGACTAACTTTTTTTTCTTTGTGCAGTGAAATGTCTGGAACGGTCTAGGGTTGGGTTAGTTTGGGTGGCGACATAGCCACAATAAGGCCCTGTGCACACAGGCGACTTCCTGTCGTATTGCTGCCATGTCCTAGCTTCACCCGAGACACGGCTTTCATGCTCCCGTGGACTCTGTAGTATAATGAGCCCGAGCGTTGCTCGTGTGGGTATCTCCACTCATTTCGCCATATCTTATCTGATTATAAAAAATACTTTGAGGGAGTAATGCATTGTGGTGCAATTTTGGCCCTATTTTTTGCTCGACAGTGCAGCCAAAGTGACAGTTTCAAAAATTATAAAATTAATTTTCTTAAGTGTCAACTAATCCAGTCCAATCACTTTTGTATCGACCGACTGTGTTGATTCAACTTTCAGGTATTTTTAAATAAAAAGTTGTAAACATGTAAAACACAATGGTCTTTGTTTTGGGTCTCTGTGGAAAGCCCATCGCACCGGAAACGATATTAATACGTGTTCACTTCCATGCGTAGCCTACAATTTCCCAATCACAAATGAATAGGTAGAGCTCTTCAGCGCATGGAATCTGTAGTAAGACTGTAGATTATGGGAAGCTTTGTAGACCAAAAAGAGAGAGAGATAGAATGATGGGACCACAGGCTTATCCCGGATAATGCTGGGAACTTAATCTAGTGTACATAAAAAAACACAAAAAAACATCCGACTCGAAAGAAACACAACTAAATTGCATGTATGCGCCTGGGCTTATTTCCCGGGAACCGGAACGTGGTTACAAGTTGGTACATGTAGCAGCAATCCCATTGTGATTACACAAGCCAAATGGTGAAATAGCTTCCAGTCCTACCAAATTGTTAGCATTCTCTTGGCGCAGAATTGCATGTGCTGCATTGACTATTACGGTACATGTAATAAATTCAGAGAAAAAAAAAGTTAGAATTAGAAATATGGGGAATATTCCGGACAGAAGGTATGCAGCTGTTCAACAATTGTTGGTGTGATATACATTGTACAATGTACATGTAGTATACTAGTAATCATTGAAACTTGGTGTAGCAGGGTTGTGGGAGTGTCTCTGCTGCCGTCGATGATGACGATGGTACTGCAGTTGTAAAACTTGTTTGTTGCTACGGGTGACGCCAGGTTAATGTTAATGTTAGTACATGTCATGTAGGCCCACTGATGATGAATATGGTGGTGCTGCAGGTGCTGGCATACGTGGTGTATTGCCAAGTCAAACTTTGTTGGTGATAATGTTGTGGATCAAAAAGGTGAAGAAGGCGATGATGGTGAATTGGATAATGATGATGCTAGTGGTGATGATGATGAATTGGATAATGATGATGCTAGTGGTGATGATGATGAATTGGATAATGATGATGCTAGTGATGATGATGATGATGATGATGATGATGATGACAACGACGATGATGATAATGCTGATGACGATGATGATGAGGGCATTGATGATGATGACGATTGTGATAATGATGATGACGATGATGATGAAGGTAGTGTTTCAAATGGGCATTGGATCAAAGGAATCTGCTTGTATCGTCGTCGACGTCTTAAGTTCCGCCTTTGGCTGCCATTATTATATGGTAGAGGATGTTGACAGAAGCAAAGCCAGATATCCTAGCCACAGACAAGGTGTACACGACATGTAGGCTACCTGAGAAGGTTTAGCTCGCTGACCCAGACGAGTCTCGCTGTCACATGTAAGACAAACAGAAAGTCGATAATAGAGTACGAACAAATCGGATTTCGGCCTCGACACTATTCTTTGTCCTATAAATATCAGTTAATAGAAATTTCTGGATGGTGCCGATATATCTATACCTTTTTTTTTCTTAGAGAGGAATTAACATTTAAAATATTACATATTAAATGTATTGTTGACGGACGGTCAGATTTTCTGCATGCCGTTTACGCGGGGTTCCTCGTCCGGATGATGGATCGCACACAAATCACGACTGAGAAGTTGAACAGTTGTTCAAATGTTCTATTCACGCCCCCAGAAGCAGATGAAGTATGGAATGTGTTGGCATGATGATGGACGTCAGTCTTCTGTGAAAAAAACGAAACAAAAAAAAAAAGAAAGTTTAAAAATGTGAAAGTCCACAAAGGTTACCAGGGTATCATTTTACTATCCAGCGGTGGGAGTTTCCGGAAACAGATAAAGCCCTTGCCGAAGACAGAAAACGCATTTTTAATTTTTTTTTTTTTTTTAATGGTACCAGTCTTAAAACTTGTTATAACATGATAGTTGGTGGTCACTCATTCGCTGGATTTTATGAGGAAATGGTAGTAACCGACAATTACGTTCTTACATATTAAGGAGGATAATCCAAATTTCAGGAGGAAAAAATACAATTTTCTGCATATCTATGGCAAAATTATTATTTTTTTTTTAAAGGGGGGGGGGCAGGGTGTGTGCCTTGGATCTAATAGAACCGGGAGTTTAGAAAAGAATATAAGGCCAGCCTGTCCACTGCAGTTACAAAAAAGGGACAGTGTCCCAGAACTGCTGTCCACTTACCTCCCTTCTGTCACTTGTCTTGCCCTTGCCTTGGCACTCACCAGAAAATGAATAAAATGGCACGACCAGAAAAGACGAAGAACGAAGACAACAGAAAGAAAGAAAGAAAGAAAGAAAGAACAACAACAAACAAGAAAGAGAGAGACAATCAAGAACAGGCCAGGCCAACAGCACTATGCTGAGGCCCCCGAGAAACAAAAGAACTCACATCTTGCAGTTACAAAAAAAATGTTCGTGGTTAAAATGCATTGCCGGTGCATTCGTCCTGCTTGTGTAACGCGGTTGAATCAGACGTGTGCAAAATATAATGCGCATTTGCCATGTCGTTGCCCTGAGATATTCTCTCGAAACAGAAACGGATATTTACCATACCAGAATAGCAAGAAAGAATTGAGGGCAACACATGGGCAGGGGAGATAGCGTGTAAATGGCCTGTAGAATGGGGGGGGGGGTGGGAGGGGGTGAGGGTGGATAATATTAATTACCTCTTAAGCGGATGTTTAAAGATAAAGGACCAAAATAGGTGGGGGTGTTCAAAAATATAAAACGGAACAGAGGAATCGAAACTACTTTGTGGAGAGAGAGAGAGAGAGAGAAAGAGAGAGAGAGAGAGAGAAAGAGAGAGAGAAAGAACAAGAAAGAAAGAAAGAGAGAGAGAGAGGAGGGAGCAAAGGAGATAGAGAAACTACGAAGAAAAAGAGAGAAAGAGGGAGAGAAAACCCAAGCCGCTTTGCCTTTATTCTTAACACACACGCCTTTATTTACCCTTTATATGTTCCTGCAGGATGAACAACAACAACAACAACAACAACAACAATAAAAACACCTAATTGGGGGTGGGTGGGGGGGGGGGGGAGGCTTAAGAATTCTGCACATGAAGTGATTGATTCCTTCATCATCCAAACCCAAACTCATGACCTTTTCGTGTGCAGTGAATGACAGGCGAGATCACATCAGTTGCCGTTAGAAGATCACGCGACATGTCTGTGTCAAATCTCCTGCGATGTGGTTCTGAAAATGGCTGAGTACAAACAGCAGTTCACGGGCCATCGGTAAAGTTCGTGCAAGTTTAATTTTGCCGATTTTTCACACCCCCACTCCCCCCCCCCCCACCCCCGAAACACAAACATGCACACTCCCCCACTTTCCCCCTTGTACGCTTTTGGTATAATTTATGTACATACTTGGCTCCACCCCCCACCCCCTTCCCAGTGTCTGAGCTTACGCTCATTAAAATGGTGAATGTCCATGCTAAAGGCCTTGATGTTTTAAAACTTTTTGGTATTTTGCATGGAGTATTAAACTTTCATTAGATAGATCATACTTCATAGGCTTAAGTAATAACTTAAAAGTTAAAACAAAAAAAGTAAGTAAAATACACGCAAGTGTCTTAAAATGCGTTTGGCATAGTCGAAAACCGTACGAGTACGTTCTCTAGTAATCCCCCCCCCCTCCCCGCACTCTCATACCCACATACTTTATTTTCCATAAATAACATACGCCGACTCAACAATCTTCATTTAACTAAGTTAAACTTATTACATTTATCATATTTTATTTATGTATGGGGGGGGGGGGGCGGAGGTCTCTTGAAGGACTGCCTGCCCCCTTCAAATACAGCTCTGATCATGATCGGCGTCAGACCCCGTTCCCCTCTCCGCACGTGAACGTACTTTATGGATGGCCCCTAACGCCATCGTTCGCGGAGTCTGAAATGTTGGACAGGAAATCGACATTTGTTTTGTCTGTGGCTCATATTGCAGATGTTGTCCTTCACATTGTGGCTGATGCTGTTCTTAGCATGGATAATAATGATAATAATAATAATAATAATCATATTACAAAAGAAGTAACTTTGAAATCCTT
The DNA here is from genome assembly GCA_963931925.1 of Onchidella celtica. Classification (NCBI taxonomy): domain Eukaryota; kingdom Metazoa; phylum Mollusca; class Gastropoda; order Systellommatophora; family Onchidiidae; genus Onchidella; species Onchidella celtica. The sequence goes on from OZ007571.1 coordinate 23,184,231, forward strand.
TTCAACCGCTGAACATTTAAATTCTGCTAAATATCGTATAACGCACAGAAAGCCTAAAGCTGGGTTCTCATGTGTACGGAAACGGGAACGGCAAAAAACCCGTCATATAATAAAATGAAAGAGTGTTTCCATGTGTACGGAAACGGCGTGCGGAAAAATTATTTCTGTTTCACTACTTGAAGGCTGTTTGACGTTTCCGTTGCCGTTTCCGTTTCCGTATACATGAGAGCCCCACTGTAAAGGTGTACGCGGGCACATTCTAAAAGGTCTTGAAGTTCGTTTCATTTTTAACACTTTCGTTGATTTTGAGCCACAACTGAGTAGAACAGAAGAAAGTGTTCCAACATCCTGAGCCGGTAAAAGAGACGCATTTTCTTCAAGCAGAATAAAAAAGCACGGCAGGAAATTTCGTTCTGCGCATCAATTTTGTTGATCGAAACTCAAGTTTTTAAAACTCACACCTGGGCATTCCACGAGTCAGCAGGCCAACTAGTAATAATCATACTATAATGAAGCTAATAATAATTATAATAATAATAATAATAATAGTAGTAGTAGTAGTAGTAGTAGTAGTAGTAGTAGTAGTAGTAGTAGTAGTAGTAGTAGTAGTAGTAGTAGTAGTAGTAGTAGTAGTAGTAGTAGTGGTGGTAGTAGTAGTAAGAACAGTGCGTGTACAATGAAACAAAAAAAGTAGGGTTAATTCCAAATGGTAAAAATTAAGATTCAGCTCTACGTCCGAATTGTAGACTCTCTCTGTGGCAAGGCCCATTGATGAGGGAAGACGTCCGGAGAATGACAACCACTTTTTTTCCCATTGACTTCCTTCAAATGTCGATAGCGAAGGGAGTAATTGTGTGGGAGGAGAAGGAGGAAAAAATAGGGGGGGGGTGGTAGAGGATGAAGGGTGATTGCACCTGGATTTTTTTGCACGTTCTATAAGTTAACACATTTTAGGTAAATTGATTCAACATTTATTGCACTATAATACATCGTTTCCTCTAATTTGAAGGTTACTGGTCCCTTGGACGGAAGTGCTCGTTTGATGATGGTGGTGGTGGTGGTGGTGTGTGTGTGAAGGGGGGGGGGGGGGGCTGTGCAGCTGAACGTACCAAATCTCTCTGTTGACTATGTGCCAATGCCTGCCTAGATTTGAGCGTCTTTTTGGGGTCCATTCAGTGTCTATTCACGTGTCTGCCTCTTCTACTGCTCTGAGGGTGCAAATAGATAATTATAATCAGACTTATAAACAGAACCGGTATTTTAGCAGTACATGTACGCTCTATTACTATAGATAGATTGATTTCTTCATTAACATCATCTGCATCACTGTAACCATCTTGCTTCGTGTAAAGTATGAAATAAATGTAGAGCATCGTATTTTTATCACTTGAAAACATGTTCAGTTCTCGTATTTACTAGCATATTTATCTCTACCAAGCACCCTGTCAGCAACAGCATCACTTTGACTACTTCATAATCTTCGCCTAGTTATATTAAGAACAATGGACGTGAGCTTTGATCAACGACCATTATCGTATCTGATCTGTCTCACGCCCTGAGGACCCCATACACGGTGTGACATTGGCCTACATGTATTTATGTACCCACCGTGGTCATTAACCTCCTGATATATAACCCTGTCTTTTGTCTCCTCCCACCCGTCCTTAGGTCACTGTACGCTGGCAGGGTGAGAATGCGAGTACATTGTCTCCATTCGTTGACTATTTATAGAAAGTTGGAGGTTCAGTCTGTCGGAGAAGTAGACGTCCGTCCATACAATGAGTATCTATAAAATGTAAAATGTTCCAGCATTCATTAAATTGTCTCTATATTGCAGTGAAGTTTAAATATTTTACAGTAGAACTCAATCTATACAGTGTGTGTATATATATTATATAACGGAACGTAAAATGTTCCAGTATTCATTAAATTGTCTCTACATTAAGTAAAGTTCAATATTTTACTGTAGACACCCATCTATACAATGTGTATAAAAACGTATAATGTAAAATATTCCAGTATTCATTAAATTATCCCTCTGTAACCGTACATGTATATTACAGTGAACTTCAATATTTTACACTAGACGTCCATCTATACAATGTGTAATCTGTAAAGTGTTCCAGCATCAGTCAAATTGTCTCTCTGCTTAACGTACGTATATATCACAATGAAATTCAGTACCATATTCATATAAAAACCTACGTGTGTCATAGTAAAACACAATCTCTGTATACTCTATAAGAAGGATTTATGTCATTCATTAAACCCCACGCAAGACACCACAATCATCATCCCTATCATCATGCCCTCAATGAGGAGTGCCATTACTTTCATCATCACAAGTATGTTACAAGTACTAATGTGACAAAGACAAGAAGTCATTGTCTTCACTCTCTTCAGAGAACATATTAAGAATTAACAAAAATATTTTCGACGTAATTTTTCATTCACCGTCATCTTTAATGTATCACTCCCCATCATCATCATCACCATCGCCGTGGTCGTCATTGTCGACATTAATGTCATTATCACTATCGTCGTCACTGTTCATATCAACGTCACCGTCATCACCGTGATGTCATTGTCGATATTAACGTCATCATCACCATCGTCGTGGTCGTCATTGTCAACATCAGTGTCACCGTCATCATCGTCGTAGCCGTCAATGTCGACATGAACGTCACCATCACCATCGTCTAGTCATCCTTGTCGACATTGATGGTCACCATCACCATCGTCGTAGACGACACCGTCGACATCAGCGTCCCTCTCATCATCGTCGTGGATGTCGTTGTTCACATATACGTCACTGTTATCATTGTGATTGTCGCCATTGTCGACAGCAACGTCACAATCACCATCACGGTGATTATTGGCCGTCATCGTCAACTTCAACGTCACCATCACCATCGCCGTGGTCGTCATTATCGACATCGATGTCACCATCACCGTGGTCGTCATTATCGAAATCAACGTCTCTATCGGCATGGTCGTCATTGTCGACATCAATGTCACCACCACCATCACCGTGGTCGTCATTATCGAAATCAACGTCTCTATCGGCATGGTCGTCATTGTCGACATCAATGTCACCACCACCATCATCGTGGTCGTCATTGTCGACGTCAGTGGCACCATCACCATCATGGACGTCATTGTCGACATCAATATCACCATCTTCATCGTCGTGGGCGTCCTTGACGACATCAAAATCACCATCATCAACGTCGTAGTTGCCATTGTGCTCATCATTGTCACCGTCATCATCATTGTGGTCATCAATGCCAGCCAATGTCATCGTCACCGTCACCACTGTAGTGGTCGTCATGATGAACAACAATGTCACCATCATCATCGTCGTGGTCGTCATTGTCGACGCCAGTGTCACTATCACCATCGTCGTGGTCGTCATTGTCGACGTCAGTGTCACTATCACCATCGTCGTGGTCGTCATTGTCGACATCAATGTCACCATCACCATCGTCATGGCCGTCATCAACGTCACCATCACCATCGTCATTGCCAGCCTACATTAACATTACCATCATCATTCTATCGAGGGTCGTCATTGCCAGCCTACATCAGCGACATAAGTTAAATAATTAAAGAATATTATTGTCTTAACAATTACTTATAAGAAATCTGCAAAACGTTCTCCCCATATCCTCATCATTAACAGCCACAATAGCATTAGATTTTCTTCCTTAGAAGTTATCATTCCATACCATGTCAAACATGACAGTGGTGTTCCATTGTTTGCAAGAGTTATTTCTCCAGTCAATACGGATATGTACAGAAAATATTCGATTCTGACATCAATTTACAAAGACAGAAACAAGCATGTACTGCTTTTGTTGTAATTTTAACATGCTATGATTATGATAAAAAAAACATAAACACCCAGCTTTACTTTTACCCTGATAAAAACATAAATGTTTCCTTCCTTGCAGTCCTGTTTGTCTTGGACATGTTGAAAGTAATAAAGGTGTCTTTACCTTGACCAGACAGTGCTTTGAAAAATGATGGTGAATATGTCCAGATTTGCCGACTTGGAAAGAAGCACTGCAGGGGAAATTTTCTAGCCTTTGGGAACAAGAAAAGGAAAATTAATGAGCTGAAATTGAGATGAATCTATTTTCATCGCTTACTTGTTTCCTATTCCTACTAACATATCAAACTGAGGAAACATTGCTCAAAAACCTTAGATCTACACGTCCGAATAAACTCTTAAATCTACATGTCCATATGAATTCTTAGATCGACATGTCCAAGTGAATTCTTACGTCTGAATGAATTCTTGAATCTATATTTCTGAATGAATTCTTAGATCTAAATGTTTGAATGAATTCTTACGTCTACATGTTCAAATGAATTCTAGTTTGGCTGACATCAAATCATCTTATTCAGTAAGGGTTCTTGCTATTATTTTTTATTAATTTTATTTTATTTTTTTTCAAAATAAATCTGGTAATTGCTTTTCTTTCTAAAAACATGTATCAGATAATAAAGAATGTAAGAAATATCAAAGTGACACAGTTAAGCTATGGACTATGCTTACGGCCGTATGGCAACTGTCAAAAATCACTCATTAAAATTACTTGTCACTTCAACACTTCTTTAGGTGGGTCGGCGAACTGATCTGTTCTGATTATTATGCTATGCAGTATTCGATTGAAATATTGATGACTCAATTAAAAAAAAAAAAAAATTGTGGAAACGTGTAGAAATGGAGAAAGAAGTTCATGAAAGAATGATGTAGATGCATAGATAGATGAATATGGGTTGAATGATAGTGAGACGATGATAATAGGAATGAATACATAATCGGTAAATAGAGAGATCCCTGAGTGCAGGAACTGCATTTATATTTTCAAGTTGGGAGAAGAAGGTGGAATATTTAATTTTAATTACGTTTCTTTTCTGCTGCGTAACTACTACCAAGGCCCAACCATACCAACTCAAACTAGAAACACTGAATAATGTTGTTGGGTCCACCCAAAATTAAACATAGTTCTTACAGGACAAAGGTCAGCATGACAGTGTTAGCCAGGAACAAGGATACCAGGAAAGACACTAAGACTTTCTTTCCAGAGCTGGCGAGGATCCAAGGCTGTCAGGGAAGCGGTGGCGAATATTAGCACCAACATACAAAGATATCTATCTATCTATCTATCTATCTATCTATCTTTCTATCTATCTATCTATCTATCTATCTATCTATCTATCTATCTATCTATCTATCTATCTATCTATCTATCTATCTATCTATCTATCTATCTATCTATCTATCTATCTATCTATCTATCTATCTATCTATCTATCTATCTATCTATCTATCTATCTATCTATCTATCTATTTGTCTGACTGTCTGACTGTCTGTCTGTCTGTCTGTCTGTTTGTCTATCTGTTTGTCTATCTATCTATCTATCTATCTATCTATCTATCTATCTATCTATCTATCTATCTATCTATCTATCTATCTATCTATCTATCTATCTATCTATCTATCTATCTATCTATCTATCTATCTATCTATCTATCTACCTACCTACCTGCCTATCTACCTTCCTCCCTAACTATTTATCAAACCGTCCATCCGTCCGTCAGTCCATCCAGCCCTCCTTCACTCCCTCCGTCTGTCTGTTTGTCTTTCTGTCTGTCTATAGAAGTACTATAATTCGAATATTCAAATAGCACACTAATCGACTGCTTATTCTCTGAACAGTAAAAATCAATATTTGACTCAATTGCTATAAAACAAACTATTGCTATATGAATTAAATTCATCATATAATTTTTTGTATATCTTTTCTTTTGTTCATCCTGACGGTCACAAACATCAGCAACTGCAACTGATTTACTGCCGACAGCAGCCGTTGTCCGGTGTTTACTTTGTAAAATTCTGAATCTCTTGAAAATCTAAAGAAACTTTTCCCTTCGGCAGGACGCTTTGTAAGGTGCCTATAACACAGATCAATGCAATGACAACCCACACAATAGATGCTCCCTTAAGCATCAACGGATCACAAGTCGTTCTGTGCCACAAAACGCTCATTACAGACGGTTTATCCAGGCAACAGTAATAAAATACATAGTTCTGAACAAAATTAGGCCGAAACTGCAATAAAGTCATACTATTATCTATTCAAACTATGTAACTGCCATATAAAAATGCCATTTTCGAGCATGTACAAAAAGAAAAAAAAAGATTCAGATTTCCCTTCTTTTGGGTGCACCTCAGCCTACTTTGTAAATACCATTATTTCGATATGGAATAGTTTTTGCTTACCTCTGACTTAATTCTGGCTTCTGTTTTGTGCAGTGTTGACACCTTTGTCTCAGGGGGGTCGCTGCTCTTGATATTTACACCTCTAAGGCTCTTCTGTGACGTACACTTGATGCCATGACACCCAAGCCAACATTGGAGATGCACATTAACTGTTTTCCCCGCTCTCGCAAAGGAACATCGTGTTTTCTGATCCCTGTAGTCACAAAGAAATAGTGCTATGTATTAAACAACATAATTATTTTGTCCCATGCGTCAAAAATGGTGACATCCGAACCTTTGTGTGCATTGACTGCCGCTACTACAAACAGCCCCGGGCCGTCTGCTACTGTGGACCATCTGGACATCTCTCCCTTAGCGCCCTTTCTCTTTGTCTAGACTTCACTGAGCTTTACACACCATGTGTTGTGACAACACACTACAATCTATGTATCTGTCTATCTGTCTGTCTGGCTATCTATCTATCTATCTATCATCATCATCATCATTGCCTTTCTCACCCTGGATCAGGGTATAGGCCACCAACAAACACTTTCCATCCCTCTCTATCATGGGCCAGCCTCTTTACATTATTCCAAGTCTTTCCGCTTCGTTGCACATCATTTTCTCTGGCTCTTCTCCACGTTCCGCGCGGCCTTCCTCTTGATCTCTTGCCCTGGGGATTCCAATCCAATACCTTCTTCGCGATGCTGTTTCCTGGCCTCCTGAGAGTGTGGCCGATCCATCTCCATCGCCTCCTACCAATTTCCTCTCTGACTGGGCTCTGTCTTGTTCTTTTCCAAACAATTTCATTGCTGACCTTGTCTGTCCATCTGATCTTAAGTAGCTTCCTCAAACATCTGTTGATGAAAACTTGGATTCTCTTTATGCAGGCCTGGGACGCATTCCAAGTCTCACATCCATACAACAGGACTGACTTCACGTTCGAGTTGAATATCCTCAGCTTTGTTTTTAGAGATATATCCTTGGTTCTCCAAATCTTGCTTAAGGACGTGAAAGCTGCCTGTGCCTTTCCAATTCGTGCTTTGACTTCTGCCTCTGTTCCTCCCTTATTGTCAATGATACTACCAAGATAGCAGAAGGACTCTACATCTTCCAGTGGTTGATCTCCTACTTTGACTTGTTCGCTTGGGGGTGCAACAATTTTTAGGACCTTCGACTTCGCAGGATGTATCCTCAAGCCAATAGATTCTGAAATTTTGTTTAGAGCTGTAGTCTTTGCTTGCATCTGGTCGTGTGTGTGCAACAATAGTGCCAAGTCATCTGCAAAATCTAGATCGTCCAGCTGTGTCCATGGGGTCCATTGTATGCCATTTCTTCCTCCATTGGTGGTTTCTTTCATAAGCCAATCAATCACCAGAATAAACAGAAATGGGGACAGCAAACAACCCTGCCTAACTCCAGTCTTGATATCAAAGCTGTCAGTAAGCTCACCATCGTGTACGACTCTGCAACTTGTCCCCTCGTACATGCTCTTGATAAGATTCACCATCTTCTCTGGGATTCCATAATGTCTCAATATTCTCCACAGCGTTTCTCTATCGATGCTATCAAAGGCCTTCTCGTAGTCAAGGAAGTTCACTATCAGTTGGGAGTTCCACTCTAGCGACTGCTCTACTATAATTCTCAGCGTGGCGATCTGGTCGGTGGTTGATCGATTACTCCTGAAACCAGCTTGCTCCTCACGAAGTTTTGGGTCTGTTGCATTCTGTATTCGCTTGAGAATAATGCGATTGAAAACCTTTCCTGGGATGGAGAGAAGTGTGATTCCTCTGTAGTTACTACAATTGCTGAGGTCCCCTTTTTTTGGAAGCTTCACGAGGTGTCCTTCCTTCCAGTCCTTTGGAAACTTGCCTCCGATCCAAATCCTCGAGAATAGTGAGTGCAGACCCTCTGCAGCCCCAGCAGCATCTGCCTTCAGCGCCTCTGGTGGGCTCTGGTCTGGTCCAGCTGCCTTGCCTCGATTTAACTGCTTTATGGCATCATTAATCTCTGCTTTAGTCGGAGGGTCGCAACTGATCGGTAAATCATTTCTTGCGGGTAGAATGTCGGGTGGGTTGCTTGGTGGAGGTCTGTTCAAGAGGCTACTAAAATGTTCTATCCATCTTTTTGCCTGAGCTTCCTTTCCAAAAATAGCCTTCCTGTTGTAATCCTTGACAGGAACTTCCGGTTTTCCATATTTTCCAGCAAGAGTCTTTGTAGTCTGGTAGAGGATCCTCGTGTGTCCTCCTGTTGCTGCCTTCTCTGCTTTCTCTGCTAACATTCCTATGAACTCCTCTTTGTCTTTTTTAATTGATTTTTTGACCTCTTTAGCTGATGCTCGGTACTCTTCCTGGTTACCAACTCTTGAGCTTCTTGTACGACTTGCATTTACCTGTTCTTTTAGGTCTCTTCTTATCCTTATCAAGTCCAGTGATTTTTGACTGATCCATTCCTTGTGTTCCACTTTCTTTTCCCCAAGAACATCCTGACATGTCGATGTAAATACTCCTTTTACCTTAGCCCAGTGAGTCTCCAAATCTACTGTCTCTTCGAGGTCAACAAGGGGTTTGAATCTATTCCTCAGTGTCAGCTGGAACTCTTCCTTCTTGTCTCCATCCAGAAGGCTCACTTGAAACTTTCTCCTCTTTGTTCCTGCTCTGGTACCTTGTTTCTTGAGGCGGAGTTTGAGTCTTGCCAGCAGCATGTGATGGTCAGATCCAACATCAGCTCCTCTCTGTACTATGACATCCTCCAGTGAGCGTCTGAATCGTCGGGTGATGCAAAAGTGGTCAATCTGGTTTTCAGTTACTCCATCCGCTGAAATCCAAGTGGCCTTATGGATCCTCTTGTGTGGGAATACTGAACCTCCAATCACATAGCTGTTAAATGCGCAGAAACTTGCAAACCGCTCTCCATTCTCATTCATTTGTCCCAAACCATTGCACCCCATAATGTCCTCATACCCTGTATTGTCCTGTCCTATCTTGGCATTGGCGTCTCCCATTATAATGTTCACATCTTTTCTTGGCAATGTGTCAACTATTTCCTGAAGCTGGTTGTAGAAATCGTCCTTGTCCTCATCGGTTGCTTCATTTGTTGGGGCGTATATCTGCACAATGTTCATGTTGATGTTCTTGTTCTTTGTAGTAAATGATGCCAATATAATTCTCCTTCCGTAGGGTTCCCATCCCCTCAGTGACCTCTGGGCGTGCTTGCTCAAGATGATCGCTACCCCTTCTGTATGCTTTTTGTCCTCCCTTCCAGAATACAAAATCTTTTCCCCAGAATTAAGTTGTTTCAGTCCGGACTGTATCCAGCGGGTCTCGCTAACTCCAAGTATGTGCAGTCTGTATCGCCTCATCTCCATTGTAACCTGGGCACTCTTTCCTGCTTCATACATGGAGCGGACATTCCACGACGCAATCCGGAGTGACTTGTTTGATGAAGGAGCAGTCGGGCCAGTGGAGTCCTTTCGGCTTTGTCCATTGTCCTTCATTGAATCTACAGGTGCAGATGCTCCCCCTTCTCCCAAGATAAAAGACTGATTTAAAGTATTTGCTTGTGTTTCTGTAACTGGTTTATTTTTACAGGGTGGGTAGTTGGCCCACCGCCAACTGGCTCTTCTCGGGAGACCAGGACCTTTGCACCTTTAGTCGCCTCTTACGACACGCAGTATCACGTCAGATGTATTCTTTGCTGTCCCTCTTCTGCAAGAGGGCCCCGCATCTGCACGGGCGTATCTATCTATCGATCTATCGATCGATCGACCGATCGACCGACCGACCGACCGACCTACCTACCTACCTACCTACCCACCCACCCACCCACCCACCTACCCACCTACCTATCTATCTATCTATCTATCTATCTATCTATCTATCTATCTGTCTGACTATAGTAGCGGTACTATAATACCAATATTCAAATATCAAACATTGATTCCCTAATAAAAAATCAGTATTTTTTATTCACCTGTATCATTTTACCTGTCGCAGGTAATGAATGATCAAATCAGAATCTTGGGATGTCCTCTGCACGTTCTTTTTCATGTCATACTACTTGCTATCACCCACCTTGTGATCAATTTATTCAGGCCTGCTACCATGGCAACCTCACGCCTTTAATTGAGATTACCACAAATAAATAAATAAATAAATAAATAAATAGATAAGGCTCGGATTTGCTTGAAATTTTACATGTGCTTCCTTTCGACCTGCAGAAGATAGATGTGGAGACTTGAAAAGGCGGTAAAGTATTTTTTTGTTTGGAGTTTGCTTTGTGCCGCTGATTTTGCCTCTAGTTCTCCTTTTCACGTACACATGAAACCGTGATGTCATCATTTCCTTTCGCTAGATTAGTGGTTCCCAACTGGCGCGATATCACCTCCCTGAAGGCGATTTTGAGTCGGGAAGGGGGGGGGCAAAAACGACAGGCGGGACTGCGGGGGGGGGGGGGGGGTAGAAAAAGACAACGGGGACGACAGGGGAGGGGGAGGGCGAAAACTTGAAGGGGCGAATTAATATATTCCTAACTAAGGGTTCAGAAGGTGTCGGAGAACTTCACCTATCTTGGCAGTACACTGTCTTCCGCGGCTCGTGTTGATACTGAAATTCTCTCAAGAATCAGCAAAGCCAGCTCTGCATTTGGCAGGCTTCGAAAGAGAGTGTGGGATGTCGCCGGCATTCGCACAGACACTAAGCTGAAAGTGTACAATGCTGTGGTCCTTCCCACCCTACTCTATGGGGCTGAAACCTGGACAGTGTACCAATCGCATGCCAGAAAGCTAAATCACTTTCATCTGGCCTGCCTTAGAAAGATCCTAAGGATCAAATGGCAGGATAAAATTCCAGACACTGAGGTCCTCAATCGTGCCAAGGAATTGAGCATCTTCTGCCACCTGAAAAAAATTCAGCTACGTTGGGCAGGACATGTTGTCAGAATGCCCGACTCCAGACTCCCTAAGCAAATCTTCTTCTCTGAGCTCTCCAATGGAACGAGGAATGTTGGGGCCCCAAAGAGACGTTACAAAGACACTCTCAAGCAATCACTGAAGGCCTTTGCCATTGATGTGAGTGAGTGGGAAAAGCTCTCGCTTGATCGTGCAAATTGGAGGGCGGCCCTTACCAGAGGCAGCAAAGCATGGGAAGCTGACAGAGTCCAGCAGGCTATCAAAAAAAGAGAACGGCGCAAGAAAAGGCCCAGTGGTACTGAACCAACGGAGCACTCTTGTCATTTATGCGGAAGGGTCTGCAGGGCAAAAATAGGACTTATCAGTCACATGAGAAGCCATAAGTCATGCAAGAACAGTCTTTCCATTCTGTCCTCTGTGTCCTTTAGTTCTCTTTATTGTCCATGTGTTGAAATTCTCAACAATTTCTGTTCTTTATTCCTCTGGTGTTAAGGTCATCATCATACCTGATGGACGAACTATTATTATAACTAAGGGTTAGAGTTTTGCACAATACCCTATCATAATTTCGCTTTTTTTTTTTTTAAACATAGAACCATATTTCCTGTTAAGCACGTCATGCTGTTCAATTTCCTTGACCATTCAATAAATTGCTAGTAGATAAATAAATAAATAAATAAATAATCAACATAACATGTATGTTAATTAATAATTAAACAGTAACTAGTCTTGGAAATGTCTGTAATGCTATTAAACAAACCAACTACAATTGCTTTGCGAATCACATTCATCATACCATTCATTTCTTTCTTTTTTTTTTTTTTTTAATATCTTGACAATGACAAAACTCGACAACTGCAAGAAACTGTCGTCCCGGTTTACTGCTGGTAACAGCCAGTTTTAATTTAAAATTCTCACAATTTAAAAAAATCTAAAGGGCCTTTTCTTCCTGCAGGATACTTGCTAAAAGGCTGCTAATACTGATTGTTGCCATGCCAAGGTACACAATGAATGCCCCCTTAAACACCTACGGATTTTAAGTCGTCCGAGCCAGCAAGAAAACACATAGCTCTGAACAAAATTCGACCGAAACATCAATGAAATACATAGTTCTAATGAAAATTAGGCTGAAAAGGCAATAAAATCATGATCAAAATCTACTCAACCTATTTAAATTCCCTAAAAAAAAAAAAAAAACCATTTCCCAGTATGTAGAAAACAGTCAGATTTTGCTTCGTTCGGGTGCGCCTCGGGAATTGTAGATGTGTCTGTAACAGAGCAACAAAAAAAGGGTGTGGTGACCGGGGGTTTTCATTGGGAGGTGCAATTTTCCCACTTTTGATAAATGGACACCGCTCACGCACAGAGAGAAAATAGTTGATCTACATTTCTCTGGATAGCAGTAATACTCACGCGATACTTAATCGCACGTGATTATGATTGAATGGTCCACAATGTCCGTGGCCTACAAAACAACATGCAGAGGGCATCCCAAGATTCTGATTTGATCCAAATGTGATTATTTTGATAAGAAGTAGCTTTTGCTTACCTCTGACTTAATTCTGGACTCTGCCCTGTGCAGTGCTGTTATCTTTGCCCTAGGAGGATCGCTGCTCTGCCCATTCTGTCCTGTACACTTGATGCATCGACACCCAAGCCAACATTGGTGCTGCACACTGTTTTCTCCACCCTCGCAAAGGAACATCGTGTTCTCTTATTTCTGTAGGTCACAAAGAAAGAATGCATCACACAACATATTTTGTCCCATGCGTCAAGAATGATGTGTTAAGGTCTTTATTTTAGGAGGTTCGCTGCCCTTAGCTTTCTTGTTGTGGTAGGGATTCGTTTTTTAGAATTTTGCCTGGGCAACGGCCTGTTCGGACTGCTCTTTTCAATTTCCAACTGCGTGCGCACGGGCCCTCCGAATTTTTCGTCCTTATCCGAGGAGACTAGGACGCTCGATCCCACCTACCACTGGATCAGGAACAGGAAAATATGAGAAAATTCCCAAAATTCCAATATGCCTGCACCGACCGGGATTCGAATTCGGGACCCTCGGCATGAGAGGCGAGCATCTTGCCTCTATGCCACCGTGTCACCCGTCAAAAATGATGACGTCACCCGAACCCCTTTGCACATTGCCCGTCACCCTAATCACGTGCGACAATAATAGCACGGCACTGGTCCACTACACATCCCCGGGCCGTCCGCAATAATATTGTGGACCATCTGGACATCTCTGGCTTAGTGTTCTTTGTCCTTGTTTATACTACCACTGGGCTTACAGGCTATGTGTTGTGACAACACACTACACCCCTTTTATCACTATAACGTGTTTAGTCAGTTTACATTCTTTAAAATGATTCATCGCCAAAAAACGCCAGAAAAACACTCGTTTGAATTTCTAATAACAGGGACATAATTTTGCCGATTTTTGTCGGTTTTCAGGTGGGTTTTTTTTTGGCCGTGGGCATGATAAAAAAAAAATTAGAGGAATCTTTCTTGAAAAATAAAAATAATTCACAATACAAAATTTCCTGCATTGCCGAATTACATTTAGTTGGTAAATTATCGGCATTGATTTGATAATGTTAGCTACAGTTTTTAAACTCCCCCAGAATGGTGGTAGGCAGTCAACTCGGATAAGTCGGAACAATTGACTTATCGGTAAAATATCACTATAAGATTTCATACCTGTGATATATGTTTGATATCTTTTGTCACCTTTAAACTGCTGTCCGTCCACCTTTGAGCCTGTTGGTTTTGTAGGCTACGGACATTATGGACCACTCGATCATGATCACGTGCGATTAAGTATCGCGTGAATGCTGCAGGTATCCAGATATTAGATGTACATGTAGATCTACTATCTTCCATTCGTGCGTGAGCGGCGTCCATTGATCAAAAGTGGGAAAACTGTCCAACGGATGAAGCAATGACAACGTCATAAGCCTCCTGTCACCACGCCCTTTTGTGAGTTGTTTTTTTTTTTCGTTCAAAGACACAGCCGCAAGCATCAGACCTACCCCAAGCGGAGAGTCCACAACACACTCACACATACACACACACACACAGGTTAGGCCAACACAAATACCCAACACACTAGTCTAAATCTGCTTGTTACATGTACATGGCAGCAGTGCCTGACACTGACACTGATATCAAGTTGGAATTCAGCAGCTCACGTGACTGAGCAGATTAAGCGTGGAAAATGTCACCACAACTATCCCGCCCTCTTCCTTTTTCTGTGTGTAAACTGTGATTTCTCTCAAGCCTTTCCTCGCTTTTCTATTTTTTAATCTCCTATCACTTGTATTCATGTCCAAAATAATGCAGGCTGACATTTTGCAGGTGCAGAGACTCACACAGTGAACATCAAAGTAAAATTAGTCCAAAATGGATATGATATTATTACGTATGATGTATGCAGGGGATTTTTTTTTTTTTTTTAAATCACCAGAAAATCTTTTTTCTTGAAAATTAGTATTTTTTGAAAAGTGTATTAGCAGCCCGCCGGACCTAAAATACCCCGGAGCCTAAAGGACTAGCCCGTGGTTTTATCCTTTAAATACACATCTTGTCCAAAATACTGTGCACTGAAGTTCAGATTATACCAATGGGTCAAACAACGACATCCTTGCCGACATTATTATTTTCAGCGAACTCACAAAATGCGTTTGAAGTTCGAGCCAGCAGAGGCAAAAATAATACTTGTACATGTCTAGATAATAATAATAATAATAATATACATTTATATAGCGTCAGGACTAAAACATTAAAAGCTCTAGGCGCTGTACACAGTAAAAAATCATAAAAGCACATTCAAATAAACTTACACACACACAGACAAACTAGTTTTATACATCCATAGCAAGCTATAAAATTCAGTTTTTAAAAAGAAATGTTTTTAACCTGTTTTTAAATATGTTTAGAGAGGCAGAATTTCGAACCTCTTGTGGTAAAGAATTCCACACACAGGGACCAAAACAACTAAAAGCTCTATCTCCATAATTTGATGTTTTACACCTGGGAACAACCAGTTTGTTTTCTGTAGTAGATCTTAAAAATCTATCAGACTCATGTTTTTTCAAAAGTTCCGAAAGATAGGAGGGAGCTGAACCTTCAAGACATTTGTAAACCAAAACTGCAGCTTTAAATTTTATTCTGTTTTCAATTTTCAACAGTAAGCCAGTGAAGTTGGTCAATAAGGCTTGAGGCAGATTCTCTTTTTGATTTTCTAAAAATCAGTCTAGCTGCATTATTCTGAATTATCTGAAGACGTTTTATTTTGTTGCTCGGAATTCCAAAGAGCAGAGAGTTACAATAATCAAGCTTTGAAAACATAAGTGAAGTGATAAGTATTCGAGTTGCCTCTTGGGCAATTAGATCTATATAATTATAAAGTATGTGGTGTGAAATGTTTTGGCCTGGTAATGCTGGGTAGTGACATCATGTTTGTTACAATTTGATTGCACATTTTAAGGAAAGTGTTTTCTTTCTTCCCATAACTTTGATTTGTTCCCGCTCTGGCGCGGGCGTTCGCCGGAAAAAGGGAGTGTGCGCGCTAATCAAGGTCGAACTCGAGGGGAGGCAATTAATGACTGATTAACTGTTAAATCACAGTGAACTACCTTGTGTAATCTTGCACAATCATATAACACGACATGTAGGCAATATTATTATAATAATGGCGTGTTTCATTATCGTTCATTCACACACACTGTTGGTGCTTTTTTAATCCAATATTATTATTAAGTAATTTAATTAAGGATACTGCCATAATTACCATGCAGAAATCGACAAAACATGTTTGAAAATCGCGTTATAGAAGAACGAACGAAATGAAATGAAGGAATTGGACAGGCTTGATAATGATACAGTACAATGTGGAGAAAGTACGGTTAACATGGCGGAAGGGAATAGAGATGCAAACAGCAAGATATTTGCAGTACCTCGGGACTCTAGGGAAAAAAACAACAACGTTCTAGAAAAAGCTCTGGAATGATATTACAGCATGTCGTAGAAATGTAAAACGGATATGACATGTAGACCCTGAGAAGTTTATAGTGATATATATGCACGACGATGTGATTGTGGATTGTATCAAGACCTGTGCCTTTTAGAGGACACTGTTTCTCAGGTGAACAGTAAATTATAGGTACAATGTACATAAAAACATTTATTTCCTAACCGAAACGGAAACACTAATCGTAAATTACACGAGGGAAACAGGAAACTATAATATGTACTTACGTCATATTATTATTATTATTTTTTTAATGTTGTTTTTTTTGGGGGGGGGGGGGGGTCGTACATTTTTTAATCACATTTATTAACTGGTATATTATGTCGTATATTACAAGTATCAATATTTAGATACGACGGTAGACCCCCCCCCCCCCCCAAAAAAAATCCAAAACAAAACAAACAAATAAAACAATGATGAAAGTGTCCTACTTTTATGTTTACTTACATAATACAACAAATTTCATTTCCCATTATCCGGTTTTCTCAAAAGTGGGGCCGAAGAACTGGATAGAATTTATACAGCTTCTTTAATTTGAGATAAACGGGCTCCAGTTGTGATGGTGTCCACGGGGTCACAAACACCTGTCATAAAAATTAGATACACTTGTGGAGACACAGACTAACATAAACAGTGCCGTTTTATGTGATACAGTACAGGCCAAATTTTAATAGATTTCAGTAGATTTCGGTAAGAATATTTATTTTGTTTCGCGTGAAATTATTTACTTTATAGCCATTTATTTTAATTTGGACGTTTGTTTGTTGTTGTTGTTGTTTTGACATACTGAAAAAGCGCTATTGTTGGGGAACGCACTGTGGTCAAATTATAAAGGCGAATAAAGAAAAATACTGTGTTCGCTGTTCAGCTTTAGCTTTTTATGGAAAAACCCAAGGTCCCTGAACTACAGCCACTGGGAAAATAGTGCTCTGATATTGTACAAGATGAAGAACTCGGGCGGTCGATACTTCGAAATCATTGCTGAGTTCCCTCACTTTTAGGGGTCATCTATAAAGAACAGGAGATCTAGGGGTGGGGGTGGGGTGGGGGCGTCCGTGGGCAGTAAATTCAAGTAAAGTGTGGTAATGAATGTAATATAAGTTTTTTTTTTTTAAAGGGGAGGGGGGGGGGGGAGGAAGGGAGAATCCCATACCATGTTTCTCATGAAACAATCAAATGATCCAAATAGATTGCAAAATACCACTTAAGTCTCAAAATATCAAGACCTTTACAAAGACAATCACATTCTAATAGCTATACACTCAAACTAGGAGGAGAGTGTATTTGGAGGGGGGGGGGGTGAAGCCAAGCGTATGAAAAGCATACACGTATACATGGTGGAAACGGGGAACGGGGGGGGGGGGGCTAAAAATGCGTGATTGCTCAAAAGGCTAAACATTTTTAAAGTAAACATAAACAAAGTTAAAGTGGCCAGGTTTCAAAACAGCTGACTAATGGGCTTCTATTGTTCTCCTTGAAAACAGGTATTTCTACACTCCACTGGTTATGACAGAAATGGGTAAACTTATCCTCTCTCATCCTCCCACGTCCCCATTGTGTATTAAATAACAAACCCGGGTGCAATTCAGTGTAGTCCACAAGCTACGCGAAAGATTTGGGGAAGGGGGGGGGGGAGGGTGCGAAGAGTACGGGGTGGGCCAAAAGTAGGGTTACAGTTAACACTGTAATTTATATCTAAAACTGTAACTCTACTTTTGGCCCAGCCTGTACATTGTAGGTCTTTCGGCTGTTATTGCCTGTTGCCGTCCTTTTCCATGCAGCGTTATTGTCATTGCCACTGGTTATAAACCTCCTTCCCTAGATTCACTCCAGCCCCCGTTAATTAAAACACGTAGTGAACAAGTTACCATGAGATAGGCCTACATGCAGTTTTAACAGGGTTCATACAAAGTCTTGAAAACTTATTTTAAGGACGTTTTAAGGACTTCCTAAGGACTCACAATATACAAATTAAGGACCTGTGTGCCTGTGACCAAGAAATATTACAACTACATAAGTGGTGTGCAGCACTCACCGAAACGGAGTGTTTCCGTATCCAGAGTTCAAACAGTAAATTCACTCTGAAAAGTTCGGTTACATGTATTTCAAAGTACCAGTTATCCAGTGTGCAGTTGGAAGATCTGAATCTCAATTGTTTCATCTGAAACACAAATTTTAAGGACTTTTTAAGGACTTTGGTATCATTTTCAGAATTTAAGGCCTTTTTGAGTACTTATTTTTTCTTTTATGAAAATTAAGGACTTTAAGGACTTTTAAGGACCTGCGTGAACCCTGAGGGTTTACTTGTGTCCAACGGACTGTATTATAAATGTATGCAAAAAATCACCCACATTAAACTCAATACTATTGCAAAAGGGAAAAAGTTGATTATTAATGTTCTACAGTTTTTACCATTAGAATAAAGCTAACTCAAAGCATGGTGGTAGCGACGTCTCGAAACATCTAAATTAAAATTTCAAAAGGCAATAAAATGTTTCATTTTCTTCATCCACCTGCCCGTGGAGGCAACGGGATTTTTCTTAACAGACTGTCTGGCCTACGTAGGAGAGACGCATGATTTAATAATAACAATAGTTTGTTATTCAAAATATTACGGCTGTTTTGGTATTTTGAATCTTGACGGCTTTGGCATCCTTTGTTGGGTCGTTTTGATTTGACCATATATTGTGATTTGGCTGTTTTCGATAGTATCCTCAAAAACTGCCAAAGTCTTGGCGCTTTTTGGTATCATTTGTTGGGCCGTTTTAGTTTGTTCTTGGCTGTTTTCTACAGTATCCTCAAAAATTGCCAAAGTTTTGGTGCTTTTTGTATCCTTTGTAGGGCCATTTTGATTTGTACTATGGCGGCTTTCCATAGTATCCTCAAAAATGGCCAAAATCGGACTAGCAATTTATAGATGACCCTCAATGTTGTCAATAGTAAATCAACTCATAACACCACCTTGAAATTGGGTTCCAGTAGGCCTGGGAGTCCTCATTATGAGATTTTAACTGTTTCACTCCCAGCATGTTTTCGTAAAAGTGACCAAAGCCCTCATGACTTCCAGTCTTCAAGTCAAAGGTTTATCACCCAAATCGCACAAGACACGGAAAACAGATGGCGTGGAAATATAACAGAGAACAATACCGTACGGACTTTACATTATTTGAATATAATATATTATTTAAGCCCTCTGAATTTTGTTCTCTTGAGCCACTCAGAACGGCTTACCGGAATAAGTTGAACCATGGCCCATTCTACACCAAAGACGGAAGTAACATAGCATGATAATTTTACAGTTCACCCAAGAAATCCGCGCGCCATGGCTTTGTATGTAAGATTATACTATTTAACTTTATTCATGTCAGTAAACTGACGTGAACTGCTTGCGTCATAGTATGTTTGTCGGCGATCAATAAAGCTCTTATCTTTGAAACGGGTAGGCATGTTCTAAACAAATAATTGTACGTCAGAAAACTTGAGCATCTAGAACCCGTGATGCCATCTACGGTTCAGTATTAAGGCACAGAAATGATAAATTGCATTTCAAAACCGAAAATAGTATCTCCCAGGGCCACACTAATTAGTAAAGTCAACCTGATTTTCTGTATACCTTTTATATTAAAAGTGAAAGAACGCCCTGGCATTGTAATTGTAATTCAATATATAACACAATGTATAATTCAGACATTATAAACCGTGACCCTTTTTTTTTTTACTCCGGGGTCCTGGAGGGTTAACAGGGACGAACAGCAGCGGCGCACACAACAACAAATACTTTTACAACTGCTACTGCAACTACAGGTACTTCGACAACGATGTCCATCGGAATATACAAGACAACAAGATCAATTATAGCACTATCTGTAACCTTGCAACAAACTTTTTAAAGTGAATTTCCCTTGGAAGGTTTCTGAACCATGACCTGATGTTTTTTTCTGACCAGTCTATAGGTATTGATTGGCAGTTTATTAATGTTTGTAGCCCAAAGCCTGGAAGAATTTGTTCTGAATATCGAGGGTTTTGGAGGGGGGGTGGGGGGATTTCTGATTATAATTTGTGGGTGGGTTGATGTTGATCCGTTTTATCTATCTATCTATCTATCTATCTATCTATCTATCTATCTATCTATCTATCTATCTATCTATCTATCTATCTATCTATCTACATGTATCTATCTATCTATCTATCTATCTATCTACATGTATCTATCTATCTATCTATCTACATGTATCTATCTATCTATCTATCTATCTATCTATCTACATGTATCTATCTATCTATCTATCTATCTACATGTATCTATCTATCTATCTACATGTATCTATCTATCTATCTATCTATCTATCTACATGTATCTATCTATCTATCTATCTATCTATCTACATGTATCTATCTATCTATCTATCTGTCGTAAACTTTGTTACCCTCACTCTTCATTGTTCTCTCTACATCGCCATTATCATCTGTAGAATTTCTCCATTAGTCCAAATAACCTCTTTTCACGACATCCCCACCCCTTCCATCACGGCCAGCAGTTACGAGAACACGATCATTTAAACGGGTGGATTAGATAACTGATCGAAATCCTTGCTCAGAAAAGTAGACCTTCGTTTGTCCCTCAGTTTGTGCATAAAAAAAGCCCACATTTCCTTCTCGTCTCTGTGCAACTCGATTATATAATGAAATTAATTGTTACGATTACCACAGCCTGCTATCGACCCCCAGCTGGAAACAAGGAGAAATGATGAACGGTCATGAACGTGCTTGGCCCACTTACGACATGGCAATTTTGGCGCGCGCCTGGTGACTCGAAGGCTCGTGCGCTAACCAATAAACGTGGGCCACCTTCACGTGCGATGACAACTCCAAGCATTGCGCTCAGCGATTCGTACGGAAGAAAGTCAAGGTCAACAGCGGCTGTTATGTATTTAGATACCTTGTCCCCTCGTCTACCGATACATCAAATGATGTGCTACTGAGGATAAGGGCGAGTTGTCACATTTAGCAGAGACGTCTGGGTTAATTTAAATGAAAGTCGTGATGATGGCGCGGGGGGGGGGGGAGCTTTACTTAACTACCGGTTGACGTTACATCCTTTTTCTTTCTTTTAAGTGGGTGGGGTGTACTGTCTTGTGCGAAGATGGTATTGATTTGAAAATTTATTGAGAAGAATAGTGCTTCAACAAGTGAGGGGGCAGGAGAGTGCGCTGGACACTGCCTTTGATATATGGTTTGCCATCAAAATTACGAGGGCGGGGCGGGGATCTATGTCTAACTGCCCCCCTACCCCCCCCCCCCCCCCGACAGTCTCCTTTTTCTCTTCTTTGAAACACGAAAACGGGCGTTAAGTCCGATGTTCTTGTTTATGGCACAAGAATTTAGCAAACGGGGCGGGGGGGGGGGGGGGATTTTGACACCAGTGTCTTGTCAGGAGAAAATGATTCAAACGGTGAGCTGTAAACAATGTTGTAGTTCACACTAGAGATCAGGGGGGTGGGGGGGGGTGATTAGTGATTACGTCACTGTAGGAGGGATCGATGATCAGGCATTGTAGTTGATTCCTTTTGTTCGGTGGAATAGGATGATGGAAATAAAGAGAGGGCGAAGAGAGAGAGAGAAAGGGAGACAGAGAAGAAAGAGAGAAAAAGGAGACAGAGAGAAGGAAGAGAGAGAGAGAGAGAGAGACAGAGAGAGAGAGAGAGAGGAGGGGGAGGAGGGCGGGAGAAAGAGAGAGAGAGGGAGCGAAACAAAAATCACTGACCTCGATTTTAATTGTGAATACTTAAAACCTAGCACTCGGTAAATATTCTCAGAAAAATGATAAAAGAAGAAAGCCAGAAACGAAAGATAATTAAGAATAAAATCAACAGGCTTCGAGACAGAATTAGTTTAGACTTTAAAATAATAATAATACCTGTAACTGCAACAAAAATAAACCAACGGTGTAACACAGGCAGTAAATTTATACTTTTGTTACGTAAGAAACAAAAAGAAACGTCTTATGTGTTCAACCTAAGAAAAAAAAAATGCACATGAAACATATATTTGATTCCATATCGGCGAGTCATTAATAATGATATCTTCTATAAAAAAAAACTCGGGTCATGATCAGCTGACACTGTTTACCTATGGCAATTCAGGTGATACCTAAATTGCTTTGCACTGAGACGTTGTGCGTTCACAGAACTTACATATTTGTCAGATACACATGTAGTACTGTCGCGTGAGATAAGCAAATGCTGAATCAAGAATTGTTTGCTCTTTTGTTTGCTTAGTTGGTTGATCGGTTGATTAACTGGTTGGCTGGCTGGATATTAGTTGGTTGGCTGGTAGGATAATGGTTTGTTTGCTTGTTTGGTTGGTTAGTTGGTTGATTGGATGATTGTTTCTTTGCTTGTTTGGTTGGTTCAAGTTGGTTCCAGCAGTCTTTAACAAAAGTAAGTACATAATATGTATTATATGTTACCCCGTATGTCGCAGTGGTCACGTGATCCTGCCAAACAAAAAACCGCTTGGCACCTTCACCTTTTTTGGCTCTGACCCTGAAACACAGTGGAAACACAAAGGTTGTCTGCCAAATTACTGCGCCAGGGTTAAACGAATGGTTAATTAGCCCGAAAACTGCTAACATTACTCACAATTAGCGCAAACATGATTACTTCCGAGGTTGCGTTTCATTAATTCTGATTAATAACAGCATATCTGCACGTGTGCCTCGGGTGAATTATGTGAGATAATGCGAGAGCAATAACACTTCCGTGAACAAACCACATCACAGTCTCTGCTCACGGGATCAAAGTGAACTTTGATATAGACTAGCAGGTTTAGTCCGCATGAACCATGGCCATGTCGATTCTGTGGGCGAGACTGCAATTATTGTGTTTGTTGACCACTTGCTACGTCATCTCCCACATTATAATACGCATTTCTTGCATCTTTCTCTCTCTCTCTCTTTCAGAGTGACTCCATCATGTAGGGCATCGTCAATTAATACAAAAGTCTAACGCTCTGTTATATTATGGAAAAGTGTGATTTTATTATTAATATTTTGACCCTTATACCCGCTGATATACACGGGAGTGCTCTTTTAGCATCAATGTAGCCTTCGCACATTTTGTCCATCGCAAAATTTCCAGTTTTTTTTTTTTTTTGCCTGTTATATCTGAGTACAAGAGATCTTCGTTTGCAACGTTCCATAAATAATTCCTGGTTAAATCTAAGATCTTCCTAAACTGTTTAAAACTAGACACTAATGTCGATCTAAAAGAATATGCAAGGCGGCAAGATCAAATTGAAGGAAATGCAAGAAATGTTTGAAGAATACTTTGTAGAAGCGAAGTCCACGCCCAATCATTAAATCTAACGATAATCACACGCGAGTGGCTCCAGACGTGCTCCGCAAAGAGATCTTCATTCAACAGTGTATTTATAGACGATCACAGAGATAGGCTTTTGCACGTTTGTCAAATGAAGAAAAAATTTCCCTCATAATAGTCCAGGTCATTTAACAGTACAGATTCGTCCCAACTGGCACGGGGCTCGTCCTCCTCCCCAAGGTATCACCACCGCTTGGGGGAGGGGGGGGGGGTGGAGATCGAGAGACAACGGCTGCCGACCAGGGCGTAGCCAAACACTCCCCAAACACGTGTTCATCATACACACACAAAAAGAGAACCGTGTGTCCAACGTCCTTCTTCATGGCGGATATTTAGCCCTGGGCTATTACATCTTCAAGAAAAATTGTAGTTACATCGTGCCAGGTGGTTCGCTGCGCAGCGCAACTGCCACCAGCAGTCAGGTGGACCCATGGGGACCTTTCTAAAGCAGGTCAGGTGAAGCCTATCTCCGGTCATGATAGTCTCCATCTAGTGCCTGGTCATCAAAATTTTCAGCCTTCCAGTTCGGGGATACAGTGTATTATTAACTTTGGGTCGCAATCAGAAAATGGCTCTGTTTCTTCATTATCTTTAGTCTGCCTCTGGCGATAACAAAATAATATAAAGTTAGAGCCAGTCACGAATTATTGGATTTCAGAGACGAATTCAGGACGGCCCAAAAGCCAGACTTATTCTACAATCCCTTCAAAGAAATATCAAAATGTGAAAATGTGTTCAATCTTTAAAATGTGTCATTCAAAGCGGTAAATTAATTTTATGAGAAAAAAAATCATTTAGGATAAATTCTCAATTAGTGAGTTGGTTGGTTTCATGAATAACAATTATATCAAAGGATTATGATGAACATAGACTCAGATACAAAAGTCGGTCAGACCTGAAACAGGTAAATGTCTCCCCTAAACACTTCATATATTAGGTTTACACGGCCAACGGTGAAAGTTGTGAATAAACAAAAATATGTTTCGAGAAGCACCAGTACAGCAAAGCCTCCACCAGACAAAATCCCCTTGACCAATATCTCCTAGAACAAATACCCTAGGGACAAAATCCTTTAGGAGTCGTCAAAGTGGCAGAGAGACCCCAAAGCATCGATAAACTTCAGTAGTCGACTAGGTGTAGACCAACTTTTTTTATCTGGAAATATTCATAGGGGCAAGAAATTTCATCTTTTGCCATAAATGTCTTCCCAAGATTAAAATTTATGTGTGTATGTGTATGAGTTTATTTATTTCGTTACTACAACAATCATGCCCCAATTGGGGTTGATAACAGTGGAGAACTCCATAAGGGGTAGACACGTGAAAAAAAGTTTGAGGACTTTGCCCTTTGACAAAAATCCGGTTGACATTTACACTGTCAGATAAACACCCAACCGGTTAAAATCCCGCATATACTTGACCCTACCAGGCGAAACGTTATTAAAACTCACTAAATGGGAATGGAATGCGAACCAAGTTACATGGATCCCCGCAACCAATATGGCAATAACAATCCCAGTGAGAAATGATTATCGTAGATATTTCAACAGCTGATGGAAAAACCTTACCCCAACAATTTAGACTGCAAGTGGCTGCATGTATATCAAGGCATTGTATCCCTGCAAACTACACTTGAGACGAGATGGCAACCGCTCAAAAAAATAAATAAATGAGAATCACACTATTATCCCATGAGGGAAAATCATTTTCACAAAGCGTTTAAGAGTGTATGATACACACATCTAACGTATTACGTGTGTTAAGTATACGTGTCATAACTGAACAACAAACATAACACATGAAGTACCATGCCTGGGGACAATAGCAAAATATGGAACAAATCTACCTAGAATGCATTGTTGAGGCGAACTGCAACATGTAAAACGTGTAAGAAAAGGAATTCAGAGATCTTCAAAAATGATTATAAAATGTGCATGTTGATTTCAGACGTGGCTGCATGATATTGGAGGAAATGCGATAACATTATTTTAACTTTTAGTACAATATCCGCCTCATTTTGTCCATACGCCGTTTTTAGCAAGGGATATTGCCAAGTTGAATTTGTTACCAACTAATAAAAAGTCCAATTACATGTACATTTTTTACTCCAACAGCATGAGGTAAATACTGATGCTTAAAATCTATTCTTTATCATGTAATAGAAATATTTCAAAGTATTCGTTACTATACACTTTGTGAAATTTTTTTTTTTTTTTTTACTTTGACTATCAATATTGTGAGTGTGCTTTTTTGTTTATGTTGGGTTTTGTTTGGCGGCTTCTCTCCGTGGCCAACAAATGAATATTCTCATTAGTGTACCATTATTAATGAAACCTCTAAAGGCGGAAACATCTTGTAGGCCTGTCCCTATCACGGGGACTGGTTACTCTGCTTTGAAAATAAACACCTAATCCATCCCTTTAATGAGCCAACAGATAATAAGCCAGCACAGATGTCTATAGACTTTTGATATGCCGGCGGCTTCTCATCGTGGTCAACAAATGAATTTTCTCATCAGTGTCATTCAACGCCAACCTCGAAAGGGGGAATAACTAGGATTGGTCACCCGGCTTTGAAAACGAACACCTATGACATAGTCCATCCCTTTGATGAGCCGACAATAGGTCAGCACAGGTGATTCAAATCGTTTGATTCGCCGGCCGCTTCTTATCGTGTTCAACAAAATGTATTTTCTCATCAGCGCCATAAATGAGCAAACACCAACTTCTACGAGCGGAACCTTCTTGTGGGCCTGTCCCACCTGAAGATTGATCACCCTGCTTTGAAAATCAACACCCAATGCATCCCTTTGATGAGCCGACAACAGGTCAGCACAGAGGTCTAAAATCTTTTGATGTGCCGGCGCGGCTTCCACCGATAGAAAAATTAAATGCAAATTATTATTGTACGAAAATCTTCCTGGTTATACATGCATTTACCTTCCAATATCTTATAAAACTAGTTAAAAGCCTTTTCCCCGTTGGACATTTCATTGAAAATTTGATTGATCAAGTTCTGACAAACAAGCCACAGCAAAGTACCAAAAACAAAACAATTCAAAACCCCGAGAAGTGTGCAAAATGGCCGTTATCATACCGACTCTCCGATAAGCTGTTTTGTTTTTTTGGTTTTTAAATGTACGCAAACGGCAACAGAACCGTTAAAAACAAACTCTTCAAGTACCGTTGTGAAACAGAAGGAATGCTTTTACGTGTATCGAAACGCCGTTGGAAATGTTCTATCTTTGATGGCTTTGTTTACGTTTCCCCTGCCGTTTCCGTACATATGAAAACACAGCTTTAAACTCAAACTCATACTGCCTTCAGACTCCTGGAGGGGAGCTGTGCGTGTGTATTGGGGGGGGGGGGAGGGGGGGGGAGAGATATAAACAGTGTTTCGTTTTCTTTCTTCTTTAATTCATAATTCTTTACAAGCCTATTACCTGTTCCGTTTGACAGTGACATACGAACGTGGGAGTGGCGGAAAAATAACAGTTAACACCAACAGTAAGTTACTGCATGTCGATATACTGACATGTTCACTCAATGAGTTATCATTGATATCGAGGTGTCATTTTTTTTTTTTTTTGATGACGTTCAGAGTGACTTTGACACCAGTCCACGATCGTCTGTCATCTACGTCACTCAAGTTTTCACAAGATTTGAATTAGCAGCGCAACTTCTACCACCCACATTGATCTTGTCAAGTTCGTCTCTTCATAAATAATATACAAACATAAAAGTTTCAAATAAAGAAAGAAAGAAATTTGTAAAAAAAATATAGATCTAGCACTTGTAAAGTGTATACTTGAAAAACAACAACAACCACGCGTGGTGTATGTACCATTTAGAGCAGGTATGTCAAACTGAAAGTTCCCGAAGGGCCACATGGGTCACATTATGTCATCATGGGGGCCACACACGGCAAATATTTGCACACAGTACAACTAATATAAGTCACTGAATAAAATTTACTGCAGGATATTTTGTTGCTCAGTATGCACATACAATATGTAAACGAATGTTTTATCAGCATTCATGAATACAAACTAATAAAATAGTTTGATCAAAAAAAGGAAGGACACAGTATTTTCGTATTTTGCAACAGCAACAAAAACATAGTTGAGAGAACACAACAGTTTAAAACTGAAACATTTATTTGCTACTATTCAAAAGATTTTAGTGTTTTGTCCTGAGGTTTGACACCTTTTTTGGCTGACAATTTTTGGTATGTCCGGCTGAAATGTGTGCAGTTCCGACTTTGATCAAAGATGTCAATGCCAACTAGTTAGCCTTGTTCTCTGAGAGGTTTTTGTTGATTTCATGAAAGAAAATAGATGTTCACACACATAGGTAGAACCAAACATTGCCATTTATATTACCAAAAAAATACGATAAAATATATAAAATTTATATTACGAAAATAAAATGTGCTCGCATTGTAGAAACCTTTACGAGGGTCGCAACTTTGCTTTTAAAGGGCCACATGTTTGACATGCCTGATTTAGAGGACCACAGAATACATGTACACGTACCAAAAAAAAGAAACAGCAAACAACCAAAAACGTCCCGAAATCGCAGTTTCAGCTTTAGGAATTATGAATGAAAGAAGAAAAAAAATGAAACACTGTTTATTATGTGTCAGTGTGTGAAAGTCTACAAAATTAACAAAGAAAAAAAACAAAACTTACCGAGACACCTTTTAACTTGAAAAAGAACCACAATTGTAGTTCAAAACACTGGTAGCTTAAAGGTAGATAACAAACCTATTCCACAAATAAACCTGATACGGTCTGACATATTTTCTGTCTTCTGAGATCGTCCCCAATATGATAACTGTAAAAGTGTTGAGAAGGACAATGAGTGTGATAAAGAAACCTTTTCTCCTCAACCATTTATAGATGACATCGACGTTATCAAAATCCCCACGTCTTTCTCGATCTCCATTTTTTGGTTGTTTGTCTTTTTCTGTCTGTATTATCATGGTTTTATCAACACTGAAAGATGCAGTTGTCTTGTATAACTAGAGAAGATCTGCAGGTTAGTGGCATTGTAATGAACCAATATCAGATCTGCACGAAAAAAATCATTTATCAGTATGGTTTTAATATTATTATTTTGTTAAATAAAAGTCTTCGGTGTGTCGGATTATAGCCCGCGGCCCCCGCGTTGGGAATAGAATTAATCCACTGAAGTTGGAATTTCCCAAGCTAAAAATAGAAGTAACGCCACTCGACCGGAAGTAGGTACATCTACAGTAAACAAACCAGTCTTAAGTAGCGTGCTCCGCATTGATCTGTTCGTAATTTGTGAAATTGGAGCGATTTTTGTGCAGTATCGAGATATCTGCGATTGATTTATTAATTGAAGCATTTCTGTGTGGTTCCGCATGGAGTTCAACATAAAGAACGTGTCAGAACTACAGCAGTATTTACGCTCCAGAGGGGTTGCAATATGTGGTTCAAGGAAAGGAGAACTCGTGTATTTGTGCCAGGAGGCTCACAGGCTCAGCATAGATCTTGATCCAGATGGTCTTCTGGAGTGCAGATCTGATATCATATTGTCTAAATTACGTGTTACAACGGACAGCGGTGTTAATGTGACTTTGCCACTGCCATCTCTCTTGGAGGCTACCAACGATCTTTCCAACGTTCCGGCGATAACGTCCTTCGATCTGCTGAGCTACCTGTCACAGTCAAGAGAGTATACTTACAGTTCTCTGAGGCAGTACAGCAAACTGGAAGGGTATGCCATGTTTAAGGACGGATATGTGCTGGATCTGAAGTCTGGAACATTCATAGATGCACCCTCGTTCCAGCACATCAGTTTCCAAGTTAAACCGAGGACCAATGCGAAGGATCCTACAACTGGTCTCCCATACTATGTTGGGTGGATCATTCTTTCATCAAGAGAGAATAGCAACCCGATTACTGGTGCCTACTGTTGTTGTCGTGGAGGGTAAGTCATTTTCCAGTTGCTTTATTTGGTAAAAAAATGTTCTGCTATACAACATTCTGGAAGACTTCTAATGCGACTCATGCTCGAACCAATTAATTTAATTACTGTACATAATTATACCTATAGTTGCAACAGTGGCAAACAGGTACCACCACAGAAGTGCCAATGCGAAGATTTTTCATCTCATCATTTATTCCCAATTGCAGGCCTATTACCCATTGCATTAGAAAAAGATAATACCATAATGAACACATCAAATTTATGGTTTTTAAAAAATGTTCAATAGGCCAATTTATAATTACTGTAAGTTGACATAAGTTGCATTTGGAAGTGCTCCCTTACTTTTCAACTCTTTGGCATGTGTTGTAGATTTGTGACCTAGAAGTACCTAGCTTAAATAGGGACTTGTTACTTGAGGTAGGTGTCCTGAGACTTGTGAGAGCTTACTTGTGACTTGCTTTTAACGGCTTATCAACATTGACTGCAACTTAGACGTAGAAATGCTAAAATTAAAATAAGGATTTGCAGCTTGAACTAAGACCTGGGCTCTTTGACCTGGAAACCAACTTGGCATAAAATTAAACATCTTTAGCAGGTAATACTAATAGATGCCTATTAACAGAGTGTTACACAGGTTTGTAATCTTTGGAAATAAACTCGTAACATGCCATATAATCAAGAAATGACAGAATTTTACTTATCAACAGGATTGATGGATACTGTCGGCATGTGACAGCTGCACTTTTCGAATGGGACGGTTGGGTCAATGGACAGGATGGGGAAGCTTGCACATCAAAACCCTGTGCTTGGTCAAAGCCAAAGAGAAATCCTGAAAACACTGCAACTGCTGTAGAAGTGGGTGATCTAAATTTGTCATTGTCAGGTGCACAAGATAAGAAAAGGTGAGTGATGCTAACTGTGGTACAAGAATAATAATGCACAAGTACTGAAATTGAAATGTAACATACAAAAATTTATTGTTCAAAGTGTAATACATAAACTGACAGATCATGATTGCATACAGATTTCAATCTTCTTGCCTATAAATGGTAATTATTAACTGTTATATGCAAGCTTTTGAAAGGATTTAAGTAGAAATGTTGACTCAGTACTTACAAATAAATAACATAATGGCAAAGAGTTATTAATTCATAAAAAGCACTTTAACAAAGGTTGTACTTAATGTGTCAATCATACTACCTGCCAATGGTAACTTGCAAAAATGGGTCAATAATTTCAAGAGGAACAACTAGCAACAGTCATCTTATCAAGACATCGATCCGAGAACATACACTTGCTACATTGGTCTAACTCATGTGAAACCCCAGCCACAGAAAATGATGAACAATGTGATGTACATAGATCTTTGTATGTTTAAACATCTTTATCTAACCTTTGCTAATACAGCTTATAACTATCTTGGAATCCATGTCAACTCCAAACTCGACTGTCACGTTCATACCACCTCAGTTTATGCAAAGGCAAACAAATATATGTTTCTTGACGAAACACTCATTCAGATGTTTTATAAATCAACTGTCCAGGGTATCATTTTATTTGTATTACATCCTGGGGGAGGAAATGCAAAGGAGCACGACGAGAACAAAATTAAGAACTCTTTTATCAAGAAAGCTTGCCATCTGACTCACAGTCAATACGTGCGTTTCTTCATCTAGTTAAAGCATTTTGTGTGTGTTTACATGTGGTTAGTGATTGCCAGGAAAAAAAATCATATTACATTATAATACATTACTGTTACAGGCCCGCACCCTCAGCATATGCTGTCCCATGGCCATCCGTTGCAGATCTTGATAACATTGTGAGGAGAGATCTACCAGATGCAGTAGCTTTGGATACTATTCAGCCTCGCCCACCGAAAAAGAAGAAGACATCTCAACTGCATGTGCCAACACCAAAGGACAAGTTGAGAGCTTTTATCTCTGATCATACCTGCCCTTCAGCCTCGTGTGTGTGCTCTGAGATTTTTGTTAAAGACTATCTCCCATACTGTAATGAGGATTTACAAATCTTAGAGAGCGCAACGAGAGGCCAGAGTTGTAATGAGAACTGGAATTTAATTCGCAAATATTTACTGACTTCTTCGAATTTCAAAAAAATTTGCCACAGCACTGACTTTAATAAAACTTCTAAAAGTTTATTAAAAGATTCGAACATAAACGGAAACAATCCACCACCAGCTATCAAATATGGCAGAAAAAATGAAGGTGTAGCCAGGAGGCTGTACATGCAGGGTCTGAAAGTACAGCACAAAGGGTGCAAACAGTGCAAAGTGGCTACAACAGGGATCATAATTAGTCAGGAGTTACCTGTTCTCCTGATGGTATTGTTTCATGCAAATGTGAGACCTTTTTAATTGAAATCAAGTGTGTTTTCTCTTATAGAAGCTTTTCTCCACGTGTTGCAGGAAAGATGGCAGGGTTCATTGAAGAAAAGAGTGATGGGTCATATGGCATTGTCAGAAGCCATCAATATAATTATCAGATTCAGGGGCAAATGGCAGTAACCAAGATAAACAAGGCAATATTAATTATTTTTACTGACAAAGGAATTTTCCCAGTTAGCATTCCCTTTGATGCAGAGTTTTGGAAGGAGTGCCAAAAGAAACTTTCTCTGTTTTACACAACATTTTATCAAGAAATGGTTACGAGTCTGTTGGCAATGTAAAGATTTTATGTCAGTCTTGTGTGTTGGGATTTGCAGTCCAACTTTCATTGTCTTCTCAACCACACAATCGTCCCTGGAAGTTACAAAGCACAGCTATTATTCTCGTTACTGCGTTCAGAGAAAATCTGAGCTTTAAAGATATGGGGCCACGAAGGATTCTGAAAGTTTTCATCCTTAGAATTGCCCGCTCAACATGTATCCTCACTGATGCTATTTTTCTTGATCTTTGAACAGCTTTTACACCTAAATTTTGACCTCTGGAAAATGCAGGAATGTTCAATGTTGCACCCTTTTTCAGTAGCATGTGTCTGATATTAAAACCCCTGTCAGCCATTACATCATCATCTTTTTCAATTTTGTCCAGGAAGTTTGAACAATTAACAATGGCCTGATCTGAGATGCTACCTGCATACAATTTGGATACAAATGTTATGGCACCAGTTGGTGAAATTGCTATAAGTTGCTTTAGTGTGTTTCTCTGTTTGTAGTTTGAGTAAGTTAATTTTTGTGCATGAGGCATAAATGGCCTCTCAATGTAATATTCTGTACAATCTATGATTGCCCTTGTTCGAGGAAAACTTTCAAAATCAGGTGGAAGATTGGATTGGCATGTTTCTTTAGATGGCCATCTTATACACTGGCTGAAACAATGGTCTAAGAACTTCACCCAAAGATGAAATATCCTCGAAACTGAGGAGCTAGAAATTCCAAACAGGAATGCTAGATGCCTATTGTCAAAACCTCTCCTTATTTTGACCAGCGTGAGGATGAACTGGCCTTTATAATGTACAGTCCAACGTTTTGAGCTGTCCCTATTTGCAGCAAGTTGTAGGTTGTCTATGGATTTAGAAACCCACCCGAACAAACTGTACAAAAATTCAACAGTAGGAATTCCAGTGAAAAAAAAGCAATCACTGTCTGTAGAAAGAACCTTGTTAAGAAATCTGGTTCTAATAAGAGCTCTTGATTCTTTGTCATCAATTTCCATAGTTATGTTACAGTTTTTACAATAAATTTCATACTTTAATGGATTGTGAACTTTCTTTGGAGACTAACAAAGTTCTTCAAGTACTGGTATGGGTAGCCTTTCAGGAGTTGTCTTTGGCACATTGTTTTCTATTTCCTGGCCCACAAAGATGGGTGGCTCATTGACAGGCTGCACAGTTGTAGCTTCAGTTGTTTTGGTGGGGCTATCAAACAGACAGGAAAAATTTGGTAGATCTGTTCTGCTGCAGTCAAAGCTGGATAGTCCTAAGGCAGGAGAGACCGCATCAGAGCATGCTGCAGACGCTGCAGATGGCATAACTGTGTAAGCTGTTTCTGTAGACCCATTCATAACCACAGAAGATGTAGAACTGTCTTCAGATCCTACAAATGGAAATACAAAATATTAAATCAATTACCAAGTCAGAGATGTATGCTCTGCTTTTAATGCACATTCTGTGAGTGTTCGTATTGTCTATCAATCGCTTTTAATGCATGTAATGTTTTAACTCCCTCAATACCACTGCCGCACCTGTTTCGGGTGAAAATGCCGACAGTCTCTATCATGAGAAATTGATGGAAGAACTTTATAGTGAAACTGTCTATTATGATGTTTTTTCGTTGTTTTTTTTCACCAGGGTCTGGCTGCTCATTTTCGCAATTTTTCTCCCAATTTTTTAAAACACCTGTTAAAATCTGTAGTTCTTTAAACTACATTCCAAATTCCATGTATCTATGAGTAACTGCAAATGTAGTGACCTTTTTAAAGTGAAATGGCTGGTACACAGGGAATAGCAGTGCCATAAGTAATCGGTACTGAGTAGGTTCAAGAATGACTGCTCTGTATTTTAATGTAAAAGTATCTTTGTTTTGTAAAGCACCCAAGGTCCACACTTTGGATTGCACGTGCTATTGCATTTTATTATTGTTATATTATTATTAGCTAAAAGCTCCCAAAGCAATATCATTAAAGTAAGTCATTAAAATACCACTGAAACACTAAAACTGCCTGTGTTTTATCGAGCAACTTCAGTGACTGTTTGTAAATAGAAACTCATGCTTTTAAAAGCATTGTCAAATGGTAATACCGGTATGATAACAAATGCTCATAAATTACATATGTGAGATAGGTCTATGTGATGTGCGAAAAAGAAAAGAATTTATTATGTATTGAGCTTTCAGTCTTTTCAGAGAATCAGGTATATCATGGCATGGCTCGGTAGTGTGCATGAGTCGTGTTTGTTTGTGTGTGAGAGAGAAAGATAAGAGAGGCACATTATCTTCATAATATATGACTAATATTCAATAAAATAATTTTGTTATAAATAATATGATGCTGTTGTATTTGCTTTTGGACTTCTTCATGTTGCTCATTGTAGTACAAAATGTCTTGCCTTTAGCATTCCTGGTTTTTTTCGGGGGAGGAGCTGTGCGCAGAGCTGGTGCTTTTCTTCTCTTAAGTGGAGCTGCTTGACCTGCAGGATCAGGATCCTGTCTGCCGCCAGAAAAATGCTGATGAAGAAAATCAAAATTCACTTAATGACATCGTCACAAAAATGTGCATTTGGACAAAGAATTAATATGATCTATCTTCCATGATTTATTCAAATCCTGTGAGCGTTAAAAAAAACTGCCTTCTGCGCGAATACATGCTGGTTCTACCCATGACTTATGAATTTGAAACAATCCAAACACAAAATAAGAACAATAAATTACCTCTTTCGTCTCTGAAAGTCAAACTCCTCAAACAAATATAGTTCTGAATGCGTTCCCCAGTTTCTTGCCCTAATCCTAGCCGCAGCCCTTCATTTGTCCCTGAGGCCCTAAACAAAACTTTCCCTTACACAGACTATTGGGATTTTATGGGGAAATTAGGTGAACGATCTAGATATAGACTGATGTGCTTTTCAATCCGTCATGTGTGTATTATAACATCTACTGGAGTGGATATAGAATCTAGACTAGATCTAGCTATCTTCTAGCCACTAGGAGTGTGGTGAAAGCATTCGGAACTTTTCCGTGACACGTATTAGTACACACCATCAATTTCATCTAGATCTAAAGATCAAGATCTAAGACATGATCCATCATTTAAATAAAAACTAATTCAATGTGCACTTTACTAACCTTGGAACATACGAAGTGGTGCGACCTTATGTTATTGAAGTTCAGCTGCTCGTGGGGCCGGTTGCATAGCGTAATCCACTCCTTGCATCGCCCAGGGTTTGTTTTGGGCTTGGGGAAGGGAATAAATGTCACACCATCCATGTGTGGCTGATCTGCATATTTGTTGTCGCTATTGCAGGTTCCCCAGGCACATCTTTTACGCATTTTATTTACTTTTCTGCACAGCTTCAGCAACAAATAACACTCTTCTAGAGCCCCGCGCCTGTCTCATGTACCTATTTCCGGTGGACCTATAAATAGATTGGGTTTTTCCCCTTACGCGGATCAGTTCTATTTGGACAAAGCTTGGTTTCATAATAGCACTTTAATAGCACCCTTTTGTGCTCAACAATAGGGTGAGCACAAAAGTCCACACCACACAAAAAGCCCGAGAGCCCCGCACACCCACCAAAACATCACAATAATTATATAATTCCCACTGGACGAAATCGTGGCCAAAACGTTGGAAAAGCGTGGTTTAGAATAAATGCTTATGTGCAGGACAATTCCTTTATTACTCGGGAATATGCGCAGAAAAGCCCACTGGATGAAATCGTGGCCAAAACGTTGGAAAAGCGTGGTTGAGAATAAAGGCATATGGGCAGAAAAGCCCACGAGACAAAAACGTGGCCAAAACGTTGGAAAAGCGTGGTTGAGAATAAAGGCATATGGGCAGAAAAGCCCACGAGACAAAATCGTGGCCAAATTGTTGGAAAAGCGTGGTATGGAATAAAGGCATATGGGCAGAAAAGCCCACGAGACAAAATCGTGGCCAAATTGTTGGAAAAGCGTGGTATGGAATAAAGGCTCATATGGAAAGAAAGGGCATCGGAGGAAAATTATGAGGACCATGTGGTAAATAAACACACACAACAACAACGAAACTCATAGGATGAAGCTCCCATTAGATAAAATTCCATCAACACCGGACAAAAAATCATGCAAGCAAAACAGAACGGTAAAGCTATTTTGGACAAAAACCCACGTGGGCAAAACTCACAACGGTAAAACTAGTTTGGACAAAAACCCATGGTGGGCAAAACTCACAACGGTAAAACTATTTTGGACAAAAACCCACGTGGGCAAAACTCACAACGGTAAAACTATTTTGGACAAAAACCCATGTGGGCAAAACTCACAACGGTAAAACTAGTTTGGACAAAAACCCACGTGGGCAAAACTCACAACGGTAAAACTAGTTTGGACAAAAACCCATGTGGGCAAAACTCACAATGGTAAAACTATTTTGGACAAAAACCCATGTGGGCAAAACTCACAAAGGTAAAACTAGTTTGGACAAAAACCCACGTGGGCAAAACTCACAACGGTAAACTATTTTGGACAAAACCCATGGTGGGCAAAACTTACAACGGTAAAGCTATTTTGGACAAAAACCCACGTGGGCAAAACTCACAACAGTAAAAACTATTTTGGACAAAAACCCATGTGGGCAAAACTCACAACGGTAAAACTATTTTGGACAAAAACCCACAACGGTAAAACTATTTTGAACAAAAACTCATGTGGGCAAAACTCACAACGGTAAAGCTAGTTTGGACAAAAACCCATGTGGGCAAAACTCACAACAGTAAAAACTATTTTGGACAAAAACCCACAACGGTATAACTATTTTGAACAAAAACTCATGTGGGCAAAACTCACAACGGTAAAGCTAGTTTGGACAAAAACCCATGTGGGCAAAACTCACAACGGTAAAACTAGTTTGGACAAAAACCCACGTGGGCAAAACTCACAACGGTAAAGCTAGTTTGGACAAAAACCCATGTGGGCAAAACTCACAACAGTAAAAACTATTTTGGACAAAAACCCACAACGGTAAAACTATTTTGAACAAAAACTCATGTGGGCAAAACTCACAACAAACTTATTTTGAACAAAAACTCACGTGGGCAAAAGTCACAACAATAAAACTATATGTTTTTTGGACAAAACCCATGTGGGCAAAACTCATACAATAAAACTGCATGTAGTTTGGACATAAACTCAAGT
The DNA here is from genome assembly GCA_963931925.1 of Onchidella celtica. Taxonomy (NCBI): domain Eukaryota; kingdom Metazoa; phylum Mollusca; class Gastropoda; order Systellommatophora; family Onchidiidae; genus Onchidella; species Onchidella celtica. Next base: position 23,221,618 of record OZ007571.1, read on the forward strand.
GGGCAAAACTGACAAAAACAGAACCATTTTGGACATTAACCTATGTGGGCAAAATCACAAAAACAAACCCATTTTTGGACATTAACCTATGTGGGCAAAACTCATAACAGTAAAACGCTGTAAAAAATGAAACAGGTGCGAACATTATGAATTTCAAAGGGGGTGGGGTGGGGGGGGGGGTGACGAGGGGGGAGGAGGAGTAAACCACAATATCCCCTTGTCCATCACTTCTCATGTCACATTACAACTGAAAGATTTATGGATTTTTTTTTTTTCCGTCAGGATTCTAAACGCGTAGATCTAATCCAAACTCAAATCTTGCAAATTCTTACCAGGTATGTGCAAAGAAACAGTCACAAAACCCAAGCCTGTCAAGGCGTTCACATCTTTCCTCCGTGAGTTGCGCAACAGACGGTCAAACCCACCGGTGCGTGAACCAAGGCCATTTGAATGTAAATTATTTAAGAATTATTAACTAGATGATTGTGAAGTTACGTAAAATCTCTCTCTCTCTCTCTCTCTCTCTCTCTCTGTCTCCCCCTCTCTCTCTGTTAGTTCTCATGGAGTTTCTGATAACGAACTTTAGTCCTGTTTCATTTTTTTTACTACGTGTTCTTGCCACAGACGATTAGCCCAGGTGATTTTGTCCGTTGTGACTGGAGTTTTTGTCCGTTGTGGGTGGAGTTTTTGTCCGTGGTGGATGAGTATTTTGTCCGTTGTGAGTGGAGGTTTTTCTTTTCGTTGTGAGTGGATTATGTTGCGGGTGGGGTTTTGTCAGTTTTTGGTGGAGTTTTTTTTTTTTTTTGGGCGTTGTGCGCGGAGTTTTTGTCCGTTGTGGGTGGAGATCTTTGACCGTTGTGGGTGGAGTTTTTTTGTCCGCTGTGGGTGGAGTTTTTGTCCGTTGTTGGTGGAGTTGTTGTTTTTTTTTGTCCGTTGTGGGTGGAGTTTTTTTGTCCGTTGTGGGTGGGAGTGTTTGTCCTGTGTTTTTTTTTTTTTCATCCACCGAGTTTTTGTCATGGGCCCTGGAATAATCATAAAATGTACACTGCATGTTGTTGTTAGGGGACCGTATCATATTTACAAAGTCAGACAGGGAAAATACCGAGTTCTCTTCACCGGTCATGTATAGTCTATAATGTATAATACATTGTACCACGGCCTCGTAACTACAGTGTTGTAAAGAATTCAGCCTTTCCATGTCTCCCATGGCTTACTTTTATCAAGAGTTAAGTTTAAAGCTGTTATTTAAATCTACATTTTTGTACGACCAGACTTTATCATCTCCCCGTGTGTGTCATCTCTGGTCGTGAAAACAAAACAAGGAATTGTTGAGTAATGAAGGTTGATATAATAACTCAGTGTCAACTGGGAATTTCAATTCATTCAGTCTTGTTATGTGGGCTCATTTCATTCACCACAGGGATTTTGGCAATAATGATTGGCTTGTCTGACCAGTAAGCAAAGTGACTGGTCTGTCTGACCAGCAGCCTTTTGACCAGTAGCATGTATACACATTTTCCAATGACTTTATGAATGATAACTGGCTGTTTTCTCGCCACATTTGCGATTGACATTTCTACATTGCACAGCCGGCAAAAGCGACAAATCAAGCGAGCCGGTTTGCTGTTTACGTCACGGGTTACGTGAAACCTTACGTAAAGCACCGCCCAACTGTATGCCCATGGCTGGCGGGCAAAAGTAGAGAGGCGCTGTGCGGATGGTGACTCAGCCGAGCGCGGTGAGCGTTTGTTTTCCTGCCGCACTGACATTGAACTTGAAATACCGGTGTCCGCTACCTACATTACCATGCAACAGAGTGCTGTGAGAGCCAGACATACCTCAGCCAACAAATCGCACACAGTTCATATAACGCGATGTACTTCCCAGTCGGTGCCAATCTCAACGCTTGCTTTTGAATACAACTTATTATTGGCCCGCATGGGTATCTACTCTATGCTACTGCGAGCGAGAACCAGAGATCCTTACCACAATTGTGTTTTAGTTGGCAAGTCACAGAATAAAGTGCTCTTTTCAATAAAAATTGCCTACCTTCACTTTATGTTAGCTACTACATTGGACTTATTGTGTCAGTTCACGGCGGTACGTGCACTTGACAGTTCAGTTTAGGGCCAAAGTACGCATTCAGCAATCTAGGACGATCTGAGCAAACAGCCCATTGATTTTTTTATCTTCTTTTATGCGGGGCGCCGAGAATTTCAAGTTCAACCTCATACGTCACTAAACTCGAACCCGAGTGCAGAGGAAATCATCCGAGGCGCTTGGAAGTTTTAACACAACCTGTTTAGCCCTCCGAGAAGTCAGGTAAGTTGACAACTTATATAGTAAATTTTAACTGTTAATTACAGTAATTAATTTTTTTTTTTTAAGTAGATCATCTAGAGTGATTGGTGTATTATATGTGGATCCAATGCTGTTAGGTAGCCCAAAGGTCATTCGTTGTGTTCTGTTATCAGCGGCATGGGTGATAAGTTTTTTCAAGGTGAATCTTAGGTACGGAAAAGTCAGGACAAAATGTATTAAACCTCTCTCTAGAGTCTAGGGCCACGGGGCCAGAGTCGCCGACAAATCGTAGCCTCCTACAGACAGTCATTCGCTTGTTTAGTGTTCAAATAATAAAAGTCCACACTACATCATTGTCTTGAATTAAGCTCAAGAGGGGAACAGATAGATCTAGATTTTAAAAAGCAAAGAGGTACACACTAGTTAGTACCCTGTTGTCAAATAATGTGATTATCTGGACAGTAGATATATGTTAACATGCTCTTGTCAGTCTTCTGTCTGCCATTCTTTTCTTTCTCCAGCTCTCCTTTTTCTGTACACTGCGTACCTCATTCCTTCTTCGTCTCTCCTCATCCGCCCGCACTTTTGTGTCAATTTTTTTAATTGGTGTGTGTGGGGGGGGGGGGGAGGGGGGGTTGGCTCTCAGTTTCATTCAGTCCCAACTTATTTTACTTCACTCCCGCCGTAGAGCTTTCTTTCGCTCTTTGTCCCTTCATCTCTTTGTTGGTCTGTCCCCCTCCTCTTCACATCCCTCTCTTCTTTTGTCCTCCCAGCTTCTCTGGGCCAATCCTGGCGATTACGTGACCGCACACTTCTCGTAAACAGGGCCCTGACCATCTCTCTCTTCCACTCTTTCTCCACTGACGCCCCCCAACAATGCCAATGTCTGATCTCATTACAATTTAAAAATAATTTAACCAAAGGCATTGAGCCTTTCACAGATCCCTTGAGCTGTAGACTGATTGTTCCACTGTCCCACCACCGATGAAAATGACACTATTTCACTTAGAACGTGAATCAACGATTCAGAAAATAGGGACAGTCTCGGTCAGGTTCACCTGTTCCAGTCAGTGTGAATTAAAAAAATTAAACATGCCATCATGACGCCCTGTCATTTCAGTTTAATATAGATCTAGAATCTAGATCTAGTATATGAAACAGCTGAGAAAAAAAAAGAAGAAAAAAAAAAAGGAGACGGCATTGGTGAACATTTCGTAACAAAACGCACCATAATATAAAGTTGCAGATCTCCCCCCCCCCTTTTTTTTTCACCCCCTGCATCCAGTACTTGATGCACTGTTAGACGGTATCAAATCATGACCATCAACCATTCCCACCGGCCCTTTTAAGGGCCACTAATAACTTCCCTATTAGCTTTACTGTTTCCTTGGTAGAACTGAGGTCCTTGTGCAATAAGGCCTCTCTGGTTCAGTACACGGTATCAAACCTTGACCATCAACTACATTATTCACGGCCCTTTTAAGGGCCATCTATATCTTCCTTATATTTATAAGTATTAGCTTTACTGTTTCCTTCAGTTGGAATTGAAGACTGTAGGGCTATAAGGCCTCTCTGGTTCTGTGGAGCAGCAGTCAGCAGCTTGTATAATTTAGCAGCTGGTCTGTCAATGTCATCCATACACATCTATGAGTATTTACTACTTACCAAACTTCTACATTTTATTAATAATATAAAAAATAATACCAACAATTACTCTCTTTGTTAAGTAAACTATGTGTATTATTATTTTATCAATCGCATATTTATTTTTATCAGGATACAGTGGTGATATTTTCTAAAGAAACAATAAAATGTCAATCAAAATACTGCGCCTTAGGTTTGTCAAGGCAGGCCAATGGAATTGCTGATGAAAAACTTAAGTTTCACTGCATAACTCGCTCATTCATTTTACATTGTGCAAAATCACCTTTTTAAGTCTTTCAGATTTAACATTAACTAAATAATTACCTCTTAAAATTATCGCTGTTCGTTACACTTTTTATAATGTCATGATGTGTTTGAATGAAAAGACAGTAGAACTCAACATTATTATTATTCATCATAGGGCTTTTTGTTGGGGTTTGTTGATAGGTTTTGTCACTAAAACCCTGGCGAAGCATGGCGGTGTATTACATTACCAAAAGTCCACAGCCTATCGATCAGATCTATAAGGTTAAGTAACGAATTGCTTGGCTTGGCTCGCGCCAACGGTTTATGCGCTTCTGCGTGCTGACCTTGTCTACTGTTGCTGTGTTATGTAGCCGGTGGGCCAGGGGTTTTCCGCCCGTAAATGGCGGGATCCAATACTTGCCTTGTGCCCAGAGTCATCCAAATGAATAATTAAATGTCCTAAATTTTGGAAAAAAAATAGAGAAAAGCAGTTCAGCCAATGAATGCTAGAGAAAGAAAGAATGGAAGAAAAAGAAAATGCTAGTAGTACCATTTTAGCAAATACTGATGCTATATCATAGATGTATATGACAAGTAGAAGTCTGTAACAGGCTTTTGTTTGTCTTATGTCTGCTAAAATAACGATTAAAATTAAGAAAACAAAAAATACCATTAGAGGTAACATTGCAATTTTATTTTGAGGTGGGGGGGGGGGTATTAGTATAACATAATATGATAAATAACAAGATATGGCCGTGTATGAAATTCAAAAGATGGTTGATGTAACATTCTAAATAAAGTTAAGGCAGCAGAAACAATACTGTAATTAGTCAAGTTAACCGCTGGTGGCATTTCTAAAATTAACACCAAATATCAATTTCGATCACAAAGGATTTAGTTCATCGTGTAAGGAGCTTGGCATTTCACAATGTCAGTCAGGATTGAAAATACAGGTAATGAAAATATAATAACGAAAATGAAAAAAAAAAAAGAAAACCACAAAGAGATCAGGATTAAAAATGGCGGTTACACCGCACCCGGTCGGATAGATGATAAACGTGAACTTGACCCAGATATTATATTGATTTTTGATTCTCTGCTTGAGAATCGATATTTTGAATAATTCTGCCCGAGGCCAACGTAAGCACGCGGAGAGCTGAATGTGTTGAAATTCCGGGTGGCTATTTTCGTTTCAGTGCAAATAAGGTGATTACGTCAGTCGACGCAAGCTTCAACTTGACCCGCGGCAGGGGCGTATCCGTCTTTGTGTGTGTGGGGGGGGGGTATTATTTTACGGCTAATTGACCGCGTTTTGAATGGGGCTCGCTGTATTGTGTAAATTTGATTAGGTTTTTTCCTTTACCTTTGCCATAAATATTTTACATGGATAAAGTTGGCTTACATTGAGAACTTTAAATTAGTTTTGTAATATGCAGTATTATGTTGCTATTGAAGACCTATTTTTGTTAATAATATTTGTGTCAGGGACTCGGTATGGTGAGCATGAGGTGATTTGCCCCAGAGATGCTGAGGCTTGAATAGTGTGAGACAGAAAGATTATGTAGAGCTACATGTTGGTTAATAATAAAGACGTGAACAGATAAAGTGTGAGAGGGGGTTGAGAGAAGGAGAGAAGAACTTAGTGCTATGATGAACTGAGAGATGAAGATCTTTCCTGACCCATTTCCACAGATTGACTGCAAGTAATTGTAAGCTTCCGAGACATAGAACATTGAGCCATCCACATCTGAAAGATCCAATCCCAAACTGTAAAAAGTTCATTGGAGACGACTGGATCAACCCCCACCTCAGACAAACTGATGGCTGCCATCTCAAAGTACTGTCTGTCAGCACACCATGGGACAAAAATGATGAAGATGAAGATAATAGCTACGCCACTCGAATAGATTTTCAAAGGTAAGAACAATGAATTTTTACCTTTGGCAATTCATGAAAGAGAATGATAGTGTGAACTTCGTATTATTAGGAAATATCTAATCACTGATTACGTTTCAGTATCTCATGAGCTCAGCACATGACAATATTTGAATGTTTCTGAACATTCAAATCAGAAAGATGAATGGTGTTTTAAAAAAATAAAACAGAAAACAACTCATGGTCTTCTCGGGGGGGGGGGGGGGTAAGGGGGTCTGGGTGAAGATGTACATGTAATTAGTCATCACACACACCAAATCCTTTGTGCAGGTGTCCGAATTCTATGCCATCGCATTCCTCCAGTCAATCATAAAGGTGCTCCTCTGACGTCAGTACAGTTTGGAGATACGAGTGGCTACATGCTAAGCACTTTGCTTCACTGATCTCAAAAAGTAAACATTAAAATGCAAATAGTTCAACCAGGAAGACCCGCCTCTGGAATCCGTTGTGTAACACTGGCTAATCTGCCATGAGGAAAAATAAAACTTACATGCGCGAGATTTCTAGGTTCTTCTACTGACGTTTTATGTGTGTTATCTCAGTGCTGACGTCGAAGATCGTCAATACGGACTTGCTAACAACACACCTGCCGCGGGTTGAAATTGTGCTAGGGGGTATGATTATGTAAACACCGGCTTCTTCTTCTTTTTTTAAATTCTATCTCAACGTGCGCCCGGGCGAGTTCGCGGAGGTCATGATCACCAGCCATTACGAAACGGTGAGAGAGAGTCCGCATCGAACCGCGAGGAAAGGTCGGAAGAGAGAAAGAAAATGTGTCCTAGTTAAGGTACATTATGTCAGTGGTTGCTAAAGGGTGCAGTTGACGTCACAATTACATAAAGTGGGCAATTCTTTAACGATAAATGCGAAGGAGCCTGAGAAGCAGCAGAGACTGTAGAACTCACAAAACGGGTAGAGGTCGAAGAGGGAGAGGGTGGAAAGGGATTAATGTGAAGATGTTCTGATGTAGTAGAACGAGCTTGCATTATGCTTGGAAAACCTTCGTGAGTTGAAGGTGGAAATCAAGGGTCTTAGACAAGGGTTATCGTACTGGCAGACTAAGTAAGTCACCACACCACCGATAGGTCAGAGACATAATCCCAGATGGAGCTGATACTGTGTTTGGTCTGAACTGATTTAAGGATAATGGGGTTTCATTACACCCGCCTTCCCCATACGGTGAGAGACATAATCCCATTGTTATGTCACACTGTGTCTGGTGCACATTGGTTTAAAGTCACTGGGGATTCATAATAAACCCCCCCCCCCCCTTTAGGGTGAGAGACATAATCCCATATTTAATAGTGTGTCTGATTTACACTGGTTTAACCATACTGGAGATTTCATAATACCCCCCTCCCCCATCCCCCAGAGACATGATCCCAAATGTCATATTGATATTTAATACTGTGTTTGACATGAACTTGTTCAAAGATACCTGGGGTTTCATAACAACCCATTCCTCCACCCGTAATTTTTCCAACGCGTTGTGTTACAAAAATAAACAAACCGGGTCATTGTCAACCAACAGGTTAGCCACATAAAATAAATGGTGCTTGTGGCGTCCATTATGCTGAGTGCATTGCATTGCAAGCGAGGCATGACATGGGCTGTCGTAGCTGCCTAATCGAGAACAGTGTTGCAATGTTATGTTCCCATGTAAAAGGAATTCGGGCCAGGCTATTAACTTAAAATTATGTTGTACGTGCATTTTTGTACAAGCATGAGGCCGTAGCTAGTCATTAAAAATTGTAAACTGAAGAACCTGTCGAGCGTAGTATGGGCCCGCCCACAGGAAATCGACAGGGTTCAGAGCCGACGCTCATTAGTAAATTTAAGGGTTTTCAGGTCCAGTCTTCAGTTTTCTAGACTACAAAATGCCACGATAATGTAAAATAAGTAAATTACTATTTATTATTAATATTAGTAATTTCATTGTTCATTGTCTAAAATTTGTACCAGTCCTTGTGGTCGTTTTGTGTTCGGATTTTTTCTTTTGCCGTTGATTGGTGACTTTTTTTTGGGTGGGGGTGGGGGGAGATTGTTCTTTTTCTTTTCCAAGTTTTTCTGAAGGACGCTTGACTGTTTCCAAGATTTTTGAAGAATTTAAAAAGCTACTGTGTTCTTGAAGGTTTTCAAGGTCCACTGTGAGCCTTGTTAAAATTACAAAGCGGCAGCAGTCCGATAAATAACAGCCGCAATGCATAATTGTAAGGATATCATGTCAGCAAAATGCGCCATTCGTTTTTGTGCAGGGCTCGCGGTGCCAAAATTTTGCCAAATGGGTGAATTTTTACACAAATGGACAAAACAACCATGAATAAGTTAACTTGAAATTTGGGATAATAAAAAAAACAATTGAAGAAAAGACGAAGGAAGTGACGTTTTCAGTGTAGGTTAGCCTATGCGTGTCGTGCTCGTACATTATTCGATCTTTATTCCCCCCCCCCCCCCCCCCGTGCCCTATCCTCGCTATGCATACAGGTATATTAATGCAAAGATTCGGTAACGGTTCATCTCTGGGAACGGGCAAGATAAGATTTCTTTATTGAAAACGCTAACCGATCCGAACAGAACCAGGACGGTGCTGACCTTTGGTCCCCTCTCCCGTGTTCCCGAACATTGATACAGATTTTTGATGAGTCAAATAGGCTTACATAATGGTGCAGTTTTTTTTTAACCCTACGAACACCGGTTTCCAAGGTTTAAACCTTTCTGTGCTGCTACGGTATTCATTTGAAATACCTTTGGGCTCTGTTCACACAAGGCCTACTCATGACGTAGGCTAGATACGGATGGGTAACCCCACTGATATGCAAATTGTATTTAAAAAGAATCTCTTAGATCACTACCACGCTAGGAGGATTGTGGAATCAGATATTGCACAAGGGCGCATTCACCGGGGGCCCTGAAATGAATGAGGGTGGATCGTCAACTGTACCAGATTTCACAAAATAATGTGCGTCATTCGCCCTCTTCCGCATTTGGTCGGCCAATCGGTTGTATGCAGGCAGAGTAATTGTCACAGTTTTGTAAAGCACTGAATTCCACTGTATGCACCCTCATTTCTCTCTGTGTCTTGTATATAATGTTAAGTAAATCGTCATTTTATAAATATTTAACGATCGATCAGTTAAACACCTAGCCATATACATGTATATATATGCACTGTAGCGTTAATATGGCCACTGGCTCAGGGAGTGAGAAAATGGGAAAAACCACTACAACAAAAAAACAAAACAAAAACGAGTTGGACAAAGTGAATTTATGCATTTTAATTTTGTAGTTTTCAAGGTAAATTAAGCCGAGGTGCTCCGTGTTAGATTTGGTGTGTCCATAATGCGAGCCACACTCAGGAGAAGACACGCCAAAATGTCGTGCGTGGTTATTTATTAGAAATGGGGCATCCTGTCATTTTCTGCATGGTTTCCGGTAATTGTGTCAAAAGTCAAACGTGGTGTTACAGGGAAATGGCTACAAGCTACAAGCAAAACGACAAAGATTGAACTCACAGTAGGAGGGAGGATGGAACCATCCATAAATTTATTATTGACCCCGGCCTGGTTGGATTTATTTTTAAATCCTCATGACGTGCGAGTTGCATCTCGTCCTCTGGAGAGAGACAGAAGCTGGTCTTAAAATTTCTTGCTCTTTCTATCACGGAGGTGGCTACAGAAGGTGCTCCAATTCTGCATTTCTCTTTACTAAAATGAGATACGGCTATAATGTAGTCCAACACAACGTATTCTATCATTTCTACACACACACATTTTGTCTCACCTGCCAGTAGCGCCAGTTCAGATTTGAAGAACCTAAGATCTTGGTGAGAATGTTCCGCTGGTCTCATTGGATGGTAATCCGAAGCTATTGATGGGCTTGGGGACGTGGGAAGGAGAAGGGGTGAGGCGGTAGGGGCTATATCAATTATCAGCAAGAAGCTTGACAATGACACTGACCGTGAAATTTTCTGTGGGCGGATCAGATGTTTAACTTTGTCCTGACAACAAGCCTAGCGTTGATTGACAATGACCGCGTGGTAATCCGTGTGGGTTAGACAGCTGTGAACATTTAACGCTGCCGGGAAATCATGTACATAATGCTGACGCGATCTGTTTTACTTAATGAGCTCACAGATCGTACATCAAACAAAATCTGATTATCAGGGATGAGCCAGGGATGGTGTGAGCGGAACATCAGTCCATGTTGTCCAGAAATGATACAATGTCCACGTGACTTATTTAGTGAGCTAAGGAACCTTGAATTTTGAAATATGTAATTAGAGACATAATGTTTAGCTGTATCCTGACAAAATTATGGATTTATGGATTTCCTGTCCCCGAATTAGAAATGAACAAGATTTCGCCCACAAGGCCTTGAAAGTCTGGCACTTCACCAGATTTACCATTCCCAAGGCTCGAGATTTGTGACCACCACCTTGCCCTAGGCTAGGCACGCACATGCGACTGTGGGCATTCTTTTCTTTTTTTTAATCTAGACGAATGATTGAAAATGCGCTCACCATACGAGACACAGCCATATTGCAAAGTTGATAAGACAAGGATATGAAACCATGACAGGACAGCAAGTCACATGTAGGCGCCTAACCTGAAATCCACCCCAAATCAAATTAAAATTTCGCTCTTTGTACTGGTAGTGGCGAGGTCGATGCAATTGGTCAGTTTTTCTATTGTTCGCGTCATCACACCCCGTGACGGTTGACCTACTTTCAAGTGGAATTTGATTCGTCACCCCAGATCTTGTGTTCAATGTTCGACTGTTTTGGGAGATTTAGCCTTGGAGTGGATCAGAAAATTTTGATTGGCTGACCCTGGACGGTTATGCAACCACATTGAGTTACAATAAAATCCCACGCTCTAACAATTTTTTTTTTGTTCTCATTGAAACCGAGTGTCGTGACGTCCCAATTTAACCAAGCCTTTGACCACTACACAAAACGTCTTGCCATGTTTAAAAGAAACCCCCAGCCCCCCCCCCTTCCAATACACTGTACACATGTATGATTCTCCTCCAAAACCACGTGGTCCACAGTCAATATTAAGAACAATGACACACAGATACGCTGGTCTTTGTACCCCCATTCACCCTTCATCTGTCGATGTATGAATTTCATTCCTTCAGACATCGCCCCTGAGAAAGCAGCCAGTTTCTCATCACCCCTCCTCCTTTTCTCTCTTGCAGCTTGATTTGTTACCTCCAAGCTTCCCCACCACCCACTGTCTCATGGTCCCCCTCTCCGATTCATTTACCCCCCCCCCCCTACACACACACACGTTCTAGTGTGCTATATAAAAAAAATGTTATTATATAAAAATGTATTTACATAATTTTAACTTTTTTTTATCTGTCCCTGCGCTGTGCAACATGTATTGTTTTCCTAGGTGCATGTATTTTCCCTTCCCACGCTGTCCTTTCTTCTACCGACTGTTTCAATCCTTTAATGAAATGCCCCCCCCCCCGGCTCCTTTCCCCACGGTACAGCCCGTCTATTTTGAGACTCGTGTCTGGGTTTTGCAGGCTCAGTCGTTGATGTAACAGGAGCCCCATCGCTGCCAGCATAAGCAAATAAAAGTACATGTACGCTCTTTTTCTTTCACCGACTTTGCCAGGCACGCGCGTGCTTCACCGGTCACGATGATGTGCGTGGCTCAGTTTTGTCATCATTGTAACGTCATGTAATTTTGTCGCACTGCGTAACTGGGGCTTGAGGGGTGGGTATGCGGGTTATTTGTCCTAGAAAAAGAAGGCTCGTGGCGGGTGTGTGGAAATACAGGAAAGAATACGTTGAAAATACAGGATTATTAGACATTTTGTGGCCTAAACCAACTTTTACTGCAAAAAATAGTAGGACCCATGCAGCGCAAAATGCTTTGATCGCGTTGCTGCCGAACACCCAGGCAACTCAGTGTGCGTCTTATTCTTATTGTACATGTAATATTTCAAGAAAACCGAAGGTGACACTTGAGTAGCCAAACAAACGTAACTGGTGCCAGCAATTTTCCAGTGAAGAATATTAAATTGGTAGATGCTTTTGTGCTCCGGGCGTTGTTCATTTCTTGAAGAAATTGAAAAAAATCAGACTCCTGGCGTCTGAAAACAAGAAAGTCAATGACCGTGTGCGTTCCTTCTTTCTCGGGGGATCTCAGTTGTCCATGGGAAAATTGAGGGATCTCTGCTGTGTTCTGTTGCCCCCCCCCTCCCCAAAATCAGCCTCAATTTCGGGGAAGAAATGAACCAAACCGGACTCTCGGCTTCTGAACACAACATCAACAACCCCCAGGGTTCCTTTCTTTCCCGAGGGATCTCATTTGTCCCTATTAAACTGACGAATCCTAGTGATGTTCTCTTGTCCCCAAATCAACATCTTAAACGGGTAGGAAATTAGAAAACTGAACTCCCGGCGTCCGAAAACAACAACTTCAACAACCGCTTGAGTTCCTTTCTTTCCTGGGAGATCTCAGTAGTCCTAATCAAATTTTGGAATCTCGGTTTAGGTACCGTTGTCCCTCAATCATTATCAACAACGAGAAGAGGCATTTCTTTCTCGTGGGGGGGGGGGGGGCTCCGTCTATGGCTATGGCCCTAACAACATCTGCTGCAAGATCTTTGTTTCTCCCTGGTTTCAGCCTAGTGCCGTCAGTCATAAACATCAACAATCAGGACGAGTTCTTTAGGTTTCTCGGGGGCGTCAGCCTAAGGCTGTTGGTCCCCAACTTCTACAAACCGAATATGATTATTATAATGTGGGGGTGAGGGGTGCAGGAGGCCAAGTACATGTATTGAGGTAATCGTTTGAACATGAGCCGGTCAGGATTACTGTATTGGGTACGTGGGAGTTACTATTATTGTCTGTTACGACGAGAATTCATTCGGATGTGTCGTTTGGCACCTTCTGAATCTTCCTAGCACGAAAAAATCGTGCACAGCAGTAGGGGGTTTATGGATTATTACGAGATGTTACAGACATAAGGGCGTAATCAGTCTGTCATCGGAGACGAAATGGCGTGAAAACCAGGCGCCTTCCGCTAATCTCATCAGAGGTCCCGCATTCATTGCGTACACATTAACGCATGGAGCTTCTTCTGTCTCTGTAATAGACCAGTTTGGCTTGCCGTTCCTTTAATACCAGAATGACACAGTCTCGCGTTCCATAATCAGAATACAAAGAGCATTGAACATGTAAGAAGAGTAGGATAGTTAGTAATTACTCCCCACGCCCACCCCCCTACCTTCCGTCGGTGACGCAATTTATCATACAAATGGACGTAAGTGACTTAGTCAGTCATTGCCTGTGGGTAGTCCAGATGTGAAGAACAAAGAGCATGCGCCGGCGTGAAACTGGTGCGGCAGGTCAGCAGAAAGAGATGGGATTACAAAAAACGTCACCAGTATGACAATGTAATATTATTGCCATCTGTGTCGACACAAATTACTATCGAAATTGTAAATTTATAATTACAAAGTAACAGGTTGATGCGAAAGCTGATGGTAGTGGTTGGAAATGTAATTGATTAGATAAAGGCGAATCGGCACCTTATTGTATGGAGCATTTATATAACATTACATCGATATACTCTCAAACTGACGTTTATTGTCCTAGTAAGATTACAAATTGCGACCGCGCTTGACAGAAAAGTAGCCAACGCAGCTATATTTTAAAACTTGAAAAGAAAAAAAAAGCCAGTGGAGGGGGGGGGGGGTGGTGGTGTAAAGGTGAAAGATAGCAAATGATTTTTATTTGGAATAAGAGTGTAGTTTTTAATGATCCATGTAATAAGCGTGTTAGTTGGTGGGCGCTCAGACATATATTCAGCACACATTTCGAGCTTTAGGTTGATGTGTGCGACACGCAGAGAAAGGCGTTACGCGGAAATCGGACAAAATGTTATTTTATTGAGATCAAAGTCAAGATTGAGTTGAGTTCGTGTTCGGAGTTGAGCTTTAGGTGTACTGAAACTATGCATGTATCAGTGCACATATAGCAGCCAACCAGACATGTAAGTAATTGTGTAATTTCTTATGCAGCAAATATTATTTTACTAAGATCCAAGTTTTGCGTCATTGTAGCATTAGCAGATGTTAGCTTCGGGGGGTCTTACCTTCAATTACACCACAAATAATCACGCCGTGTCAGGGGGAACAACAGCTGACCGCGTCGGCAGGTTATGCCCCCGCGGGTCCACGTACTTTCCCGGACATTTGATTGGTCTGTGTACTTTTAGAGTGCAGACTTGTTATGATCCGAACTGGCCACACTACTAACTCCGCTGTTATCCGGAATGGCGCAATTTCGATTAATGGCCGGTCGAATGGGATCGCCCCGTCCGCGAGGTTATTGAAGTAGACCTAGGTAACTAGGCTGGCCGAATAGCTAACGATTACGTGATTCGAAGTTTTTAATAAGAGACAGGATCATCCGGCCGGTAGGTCTTATCTAAAATTATGCCATCATCGTGAAGATTATGCCATTACCGTGAGGTTTTCATAGCCCATGCGGTTACGCATCTCCGCAAAACATGCGCAACATTAATCCTAAATGCGCAACCGTATGTTGCAATTGGGTAAACTGACATCTGGGACGATTTAGTGACGGGCCTTTGCATTCATTACTCAGTAATTGTTACCGCCTTTTGGTCACGTCATCTTTGTTGTGTAACAATTTGCCCACTTTTGCTTTCGACTGCAGTGGAAAAGGTACTGTCTGATTTCCTCTTTCAGAATACTGAATATTGTCTAAACTCCTATCAGGGATGGGAATCCTCGGAAAATTTCCGGATTTCTAAGTTTTGCGTTTGTCTCTCTCTTTTCTTGTGATTCTAATTCATGGCCATTTAAAAGGAAAAAATGATACTATTATTAGTAAACGGTGTTTCTTGTGTTGTCCAGTTAGGCACAGGCATAGTGCGTGTTGCCGTCGGCGGTGACGACATACGACAAAACTTCAGGAAATTATTCTGTTAGTAGTTCCCATCCCTTTCCGAAAAACTATATACAGACTATATTATATTTATTATGTTTTTATGCAGAGACATGTGTACATTATAGATTTTAAATGTGCACAATCCAGAATAGAGAATAGCTCTCAGGTCTCAAAAGGAATCTCAAATTACCTCTTGGCCCATTTGGCTTTAATTTACCTTGTGAGTTGCAAAGTGGTATTGTGAGTGGAAGGGAAATTTTGTGATATATTTACAAAGAAGTAATATAGCAAATACTCAAAACCCCGAAAAATCCCAAGATCTTAAAAAAAAAAAAATTAACAAAAATGTGAAGATCTGAAGGTACTCCCGCCCCCAACCGAAAAAAAAATATTCCAAGATGTTGGGGCAAAGGTCAGACAAGGCTGGCTGATTGAAAATTAAAATCTTAAAAGTACCGAGTGAAAATTCAAGGTCTGCACGCTATGACTTTGACTGAACCATCGTGGGCAAGTTCAATCAGGCAACGTAACTGACTCAGTGTGAGCTGCTTGGGACGTAGCTAATAATTAATTTTATAAACACCCGTCAGGGACAGAGACACATTAACATAATTTCTTTCCCATAATATGATCTGTAACTGTGAAATGTGAATGCCCCCACGAAACAAAGACCCACGTTAAATGAAATGTCCAATCTGAATGATACTCAGCGATGTGTATGAACTGTGGGGATGTAATGTGGCCCCCGGGCTCTTTTGGAGGAGGAGGGAAATTCTGGAAAATACCTGATTGTAGATTTACCATCAGCCGACAGATATGATATAAATTTGTAGCTCTGTGAACAAACCCGGCAGCATTTACTCAGTTTCACGAAACAATCAAAATCACACAGTATACTTGCACCAATGCCTGTTCACTCTTTCGTGCCCCTCGGGAAAATCCTGAAATGACTGAGGCACGACTGTCAAACTGAGGCAATTTTTGCATGTAATATTCATTGGGGGTTAACACTTAAAGTTTGGGACGCTAGAGGATTTTCAGTTGATCCAAGATATAAAGAACAATTACTGTGTTAAGACTGATTCAGGTGTAAATGCCTAGAGCAGCGGTCCTCCTAAAACAAAGACATTGATTTCGAAAGTCCTGTCACAAGTCTGGATATTATCTTGAATAATAGGCCTGCAATGTTTGCGAAAAGGTTACCACGGCACGGGAAAGGGGGGGGGGTGAGGAATATGTATTGCACAACCAATCTGGAGAAGATACGCAGAAACACTGGAAAAACCAAACGAAGCTGTTTGGTTGAGGTCCATCAGAGGTCGGCAGACATTCAAGCCAAGAGAACGTTAGGCAAATACACGACGTCGTATTGATATTCACCAGCAGTTTCGAGAGCTGATTACGTCAGCAAGGATAATTTCTGAATAAAAATAAATCCTGAATGGCTCCACACAAGTTTGAAAGCGTGGTAAATAGTTCACAGAAGATGAATAAACAGCGTAATCCATGAGGAAATATAATTCGTGGGCTCATTCTATGATGAATGCACAATACTTGTGAGAAGTTCGTGACGTTAACTCAAGCACATGGCCGTGATCTGGATATCTGACAGACATTGCAGTTTTGCCTCTCCGATGACGACATTATTGGTTATTTGGGGCAGATTTGATTCAGCTTTTCACGCACACGTCATCGACCACTGCGCATGAAAACCAAGAAAGGCTTGAGAAGCGAAGATCTGGATTTGTAACTGGGCACCGCCCACTGAATTGAACGCGTGACGTCACGGGTGAATGAAAATCAAATTAAACACACGTTTGAAGGTCGAATCCCACATGATGCAATGATCCAGGTGTGCATTGCGGCTTTGTTGGTACACTTGTGGCCTTGAGAATGAACCAGATGGACCTCTTTGTTGAGCGTGGGAGTGGAGAAAAGGGTGGGATGGAGGGGTCTGCCATTGTCCGTCTAACCTTGTCCACAAGGTCATTTCAAATATTTAAAAAAAAAGGAAGGGGGGTGGTTACCGTGAAAAGAAAATTTAATATCAGCCCAAAGAAGCCAGAATTACACTTCATAAATTTTTCAATAAAACAAACAAACAAAAAATCTGGTCAGCCGTACTGAAATGGGCGACTGTCACCTTAGATTGCTGTAGCATGGTCGGGCTGGAGCTATTGACATATTGTATTGTATACAATATAGGGCTACCAGCTAGTCTTATGGACACGAACACGATGGTTACCTCCCATACCCATAGACTTAACAAAGGCTTGTTATTCCCCTCTCCCCCTGTTTTGGTTGGTTTTAGGATAATTGTCTCATAACCCACTATGCATGCTTATTATTAAAATATTGATCTTGGCACACCACGTGGTCAAATCATGAACAACAGTAGATCGACAGTAGCGTTGTGTTCGTTACCGGTCAAGTCCACGTGTTCCTGCTTTCTTCTTTGATTCGCATAAATTACGTGTATGATGACGGAGGTAGTAGATCTTTGTTTCTCCAGGGGAAAGTGTGTAGCTGGCGGGGACTGGACGTGAAACGTGTATGGGCGGGGCTATTGTGGTCGAGAGAATTTGGAAGGGGCACGACTGAGTTACACGTGGAGGGAGAATTGTAGTGGTCTTGTGAATCTGTGGGCATGAGGAAAGGAGAAGAAAGAGAAATGTGGATAAGAAAGGGGTGGTGCTGGGAGCCGAATTCTTGGGAAGGTATAATCATAAATTATATCATTTGTTTAATAGCGGGTTGAGGAGAGGGGCGGGAAAGGTTTGGTGAGGAATCACATGTAATTAGTGATGCAGAAAGTGGTTGAAGAAAGGCAGAGGGAGAAGAGCATGTGACTGATGGGAATTGGTCGTGAAAGATGTATGGGCGGGGTTATTGTGGTCGAGAGAATTTGGAAGGGGCACGTCGAGTCACACGTGGAGGGAGAATTGTATTGGCCCTATGATTTTGTGGGCGGGGCGAAAGGAGAAGAAGGGACGTGGATATGAAAGGGGTGGCGTTGGGAAGGGTGGGATCAGGTGTCTGTGTAATAAAATATTATTTATTTAATAATGTAATGGGTTGAGGAGAGGGGCGGGAAAGGTGTGGGGAGGAGGAAGTTGGTGATGCAGTAAGGAGTTTGAGAAAAAGAGAGAGAGAGATGGCAGGATCACACTTGATATGAGGAGAAAAGGTTAGTGATGCAATAAGAAGTTGGAGAAGTTAGAGAAAAAGAAAGAGAGAGAGAAAAAGAGACAGAGAGAGAGAGAGAGAGAGATGGCAGAATCACACATCTTGCTTATTGGGACCTGAGAATGAGTACGGTCCATGTATTAGATCGTCTAGAAATTATAACCCACTTTATCAATTGTGGGAATCCAGATACATAATGATAGAAGTACATTTTTGATCTATTCAGTGGGAACAGACAGACAAATCAGAACCCACTCACTTACACAGGTACGCCTTTGCTTTGGCAGTGTGTGTACAAGTAATTTTGTACTGAGCTCCTTCAGTCAGTTTCTGTGAATGAAATAATATCATTTTTTTCTTGCTATTTTTGTTGTTCCAGGGACCCACAGCCACGCCAAGGAAACATCAATTACCCACAAACCGAGCACAAAGAGCAAGACGAAGAGAAAATGATGACCCCAATCTATCCACCTTCAGGGCCTCATGGGACACAATACTTCTGTGAATCTCCAGTGCTTTATGGCAGTAACAAGATGGCCATCAAGCATGAGCCTGTTGAGGATTTGATTGAGACAGAACGACCAGTTGACATGAGTCTTGCAGCACGGGAGGCAAAAACCCACCGTCACCATCCCACCTTGGGTTCAGACAATATCAGAAATGAGGGGAACCATTTCCTATTCCTCCATCAACACCACCACCAGAATCATCACCTGCAACACCAACACCTTCAAGGAATGGCAATGGCTAATAACCACCATGAGCAGATACAGAACTCTTCTGTGGAAACAAGCCCAACATCTATGTCTGTTGAAAGTCCCAGCTCTGACAATGAAAATTATCACATTAAGGGAAACAATGGAAAACTCACAATTCCTGCTATTCTCTCAAAAAATGGGAGATCCCCAAACTTCAGGCCAGTGGATTTGTCACCTGTGGGCACTCATCAGAGAGCCAAACGGGAATTTGTGCCTGATAACAAGAAAGATGATAGCTACTGGTGTAAGAGACTGAAGAACAATGATTCTGCTAGGCGCTCAAGGGTCAAGCGAAAAGCTCTTGAAAAAATGATGGAGTCACGGCTGATGGATTTGCAGAAAGAGAATATTGAGTTGAAGCATGAAATGGCAGCCCTGAAAAGACGGTTTGGTGTTGATGAAGGTTCCTCATCAGACAGCTCATGCTCACCACTAGAACAAACCAGTCGACATAGCCCTCCCTTGCCAGAAGAAAATGAAGATAAGCAAGGAGAAGATTTGGAAAGGCAAAGTTCTGGATCAGATGATTCACGCTCAAATGATGATGCCCGGGTCTACAATATGGGTAGTGTGACTGCCTTGAGTCATGCCCTTGGGCCAGCAGGTCGTGACCGTGCAGACTCCATGGGAAGTAACTCCAGCTCAGTCAACAGCTCAAGGATGTCCATAAGCTCAAGACCAAATTCCAGGAATTCTCAGTCAGGAAGTGTCGACATGGCATTACGCACAGATGTCAGTGGAGCTCTTGATCTCACTAGCGACCACAGCAACCGCTCTACTCCAGGGTGGGAGTCATCATCTCCTGATAGCTTCACTGGTAGCAGTACTAACTGCAACCGCCGCTACAGCAACCTGAGTACTGACAGTATTCTTGAGGATGGCAGTGGTATTCGCAGCTTGAAGTCCTTTCCTCTCAAGTGCCGCTTTAAAAAAGAGATGCATGCAGCTCAAATCCCAGTCAACGAAGAGCTTCAGTAGTTTATGTCACTTTCCCTTCGTACATCTATCTTCACATGAAATAATATTGGAATGAGCCTTAATAGGAAAATGGGCACCCAATCTTTTCATCCATGATCAATGTTGGCAGGAAAATACTATTATGACTGAATTTCCTGGTTATTCTGAGATTGAAAAAGGAGAACTAAAGTAATGTCAATTTATGTATCCTTCATTGTGTCAAGACACTCTTAAATGTGCTTCACCTCAGATATGAAACAACAGTCTTGGCAGTTTGGAGATTTGCAGTGATAAATAATTTTTCAGGAAAAAACTTACTGATAAGCTGTTGAATATTAATCCACCGTCTCCAATGAAACCTCAGTGATCGTTTCCTCTTACACAGTCTGCATTGAAGTTTTTGTCCTGGTCATAAATAATTGCTCGACATACAATGTAGAAATCTTCATTATTATTGCAGCAAAAAGAAACGAAATGCTCTTCATCTCCCAATCTACCAGTTCTTCATAGAAATATTGCAGAGCCTCGCACGGCTACATTTGTTCTCACAGATTAACCTGGTAGTTCTGAACAGTGACACCAAGCAGTGTAACACTCAAGGAAAATACATGCAGCTTGAACTGGAAGAGACATGGACTAGCAGTGTAAGTGCAGTATCAACTGATTCCATTTTGACTTGCATTCGTGAGACAGTCCTTGGAAGTTCTGTGCCCATCAATGGTGGTGACTGGATCAGACTTTCCAGCAACTTTGATTACATACAATTGCATGGGTGTCCAAGAGATAAAGTTATAGACTCTGGTCAGTTTTGCTCACTTATGAAAATGAGAGAAATTTGTTGCCTATTTTACAAGGACAACACTGTCGTATGCAGCTAAATCGAGCCAAGTCATATGTCATGGATTGATGGGAAATGTGGATCAATCAGAACAGCGCTAGCGGTAGCATTGTTCATTGTTTCATTATTCAGCTACACAATAATAATGAACAAATTTTTTTATCCACACAACCAGTGTGAATTACTTGTGTAACAGCCTGTACAAATGTATTTTGTCTGCATGATTTTTGTGGTGTGTTTGTGCTATTTTATTTCTCAAGTGTATTGTCTGTCAGGTTTAAGGCAATATGAATGTAAAGTTTGGAGGAAATACATGGGCAGGTATAGGGGACAGGACCCCATAAAGATAAAAGCAGGAGGAGTGAATTGCCAAAGAAGTGGAGCATACCAAGCAGGTCTCAGAAAATACAGCCACACAAATCACCACCCTGGTACTGTCTTATTTCATCTCCATACACATTTTTACCACATTTTTCACAGGAATGATAGCACACAATTTGTTATGGCCTTTTCTCATTTTTTTGGTAAAAAAAATGGAGATGAATAAAGGAGTCCTGGGGTGATGAAATGGCTGCGAAACGGTTCAAAATGTATGTAAATTGTAAATAAAAATGTGAACTTTTAGGTGAATTGTAAAATCCAGAAACAAAGCAATGTGTCAAGTAACTGGATAATGGGAGGAAAGTCAGTAACTTTTAGTTTTAAATTCGAAAAGGATGATTCTGGGACATTCACCAGGTTTAGAAAGAAAAACTTGAGTTTTGTCTTTTTGGGGGGAGTTTTACTACAACTGCAGTTTGCTACAACTTTGTGTGTTTTATTCTGTTCTTTTTTTTTTTTTTTTGGTCTGTCTCAGTGAATGTTTGAAATGCCACGAAAGTGCAGTAGATCAAACGAAAAAGTTGAAAAAAGAAATGAATAGAAAAGAATAATTCATGAAAATCAGTGGCATAGTGCTTGTGTGTTTTTGTTTCTGTCAGAATACTTTGACTTGACTGACTTATGTAACTACTGGTTCTATGTACTGCTACTTTTAGTCTTATTTTGAAAGCAGTGATGACCATTGAGGATCAATCAGATAAAATACATGAGTGACGTGAACAAATGTTTGAATGAAAGGAATGAAAAAATGAGACACAGCCGGTGGAAATGTAAAGTTTTGTTCAACTGGATCTTTCCAAGCTGTCTTTCTTGGTTTGTTTCACTTAAAGTCACGAAAGTTGCTTCCCTTACATTTTTTCTTTTTCAGACACCAGAAGATCCACTGTACAAAGTATTGCAAATTCAATCTTCTAAAGCCAGCAGACACTACTGGATATTTCTAAAATGATCTTAAATGTTAATTAATATCATGAAAGGAGCGGTTTTTTGGTAAATAATTTAACCCCTGATTACTGAATAATAATTAACTAAAAGGTGTGGTAATTTGGAACAAAATTTGTCAATGTGTTAGACCTCAAAGAATTGGCATTGTTGTGCCCTTTTTTAAAATTGCCTTTGTTCAACTTTGAAAAAGATAGCAGGTGCATGTCAATTTGAGTGACATAAATGAAACATACCAATTGGATGGTTCTCAGCAATGTTTATTTGGCACAGTGTATACGCATGAGAGAATTGGCAGATGAATGTATTTTTGTCATCTCAGACATCACAGTTCCTGTTGCAAATAACTTCATTTGCCTCTCAGACATTGTGCAGTTAGATAGTGCGGGAACCTATCAACGAACAAAGATACAGACAAAAATTCTTGTATAAATGTGACCACATAGAGATGTATGGCCAATTGATTTTGTGTGTTTGTAGCATTCCATGTATATTATTTATAAATATGTAAGCCTGTATTTTTTGCTGTAAAAATATTGGTTTCCAAACATGCTGCTTAATTGATCTGTATGCGGAATGATACTGATGTCTGTAGAGCAAAAGAAAACCACCATGAATCTCTGACAAGCATGTTTCTAGTAGTGCATAATATTTTTAATTGAAAACCCAGTTATTATTCCAACACTTATGAGAATTTTCCTATGTGTCCTAGTGGTTTTATTGCCCACCAAAGCTCAAGAATGTGTCAGTACCTGTAAATTTTTATTTTAAGTAGAATGGCACATTACCAATAGATATGGTGTCTGTTATACTTTTCAACCGAGATTAACTATTCATTGACATTTGAAAACTTTTACATTTTGTAGTCATACAGACTACACAATTAGGTTTTTATTAGATCATACATGTTTATTAATTGCTTTATGTGGGGTGAAACGTCTACTATGTTGTTTGAAGGTACGAAATGTCTGTGTTTTGAATTTCTTTTCCTAGATTACAGGATGGTGTGCCAAATGACAGCTATTTATTTGATCTCATTTTCATATAATAAATACTTGTAGTTAATAGCTTTTCCATTTTGATGCTTATGTTATGTTATACTAAAATGCATTTCATTGCCTTGCCTAAAAGAAAACTAATAAACCTGGCTATTATGATAAGGCAGAAATTTTAAGTAAAGATGCTGAGAAAGAACGATTCTGGGTGAAAGTGACAGAAATAGACTGAGAGAAAATGAAACAGGAAAAAAAAATGAACATAGTCAAATTGTATGATAAACAGTGCGAAAGAAGAGAGATTGACCAACTGATGTGAAGGAGATGTTGAAATGTGACAGTGACCTCAAGCTGCCTTCAGTTGCTTGACTGTACATAAATTTATTTTAGATTCTCAAAACACTCTGATTTGATGGAACAGATTGATCATATTTGTGTAGGACATGTGAGCCCAACCATCCATTACTTTCATGTAAGTGTAATAATGTGGATGACTTAGTTGTTCTCATGGGACCACATCTGCTCAGCATTGTCCTATATGCAGAAAATATTTACTGTACATATTTGGTCTATGAAAAGAGCAGTGTTTTCTTGTGCTATGTGTGGCAATGAAAATTTTTTTCACTGTCTGAAAATAAAGCCTTGACCGAAGGTCAGCCTTCCAGCCATGATGTTTAACGTTAAAGATGTTCGCTTGCAGGGAAGCTGACATCTGTGACTGTGAGAAAACTAATTTCAGTCTAAAGATGGTTATTTAATTATTCCGTACGACACTGTCATGCTCATGATTGTTTGTAAAAGGAGAGACCGCTGAGCATTTTTTTGTTTGTTCATTTCTGTGTACACTCTTCACTGGTCTGTCAAAACTTGATGTTTAAAGATGTTTGATTATAGGGAAGCAGACATCTCAAACTGTGAGAAAACTAATCTCATTTTCTCAAGATGGACATTTAACGGTTCAGTGTGACTGTCATGCTCATAATTGTTTTTAAAAGGAGAGACCGCTGAGCATTTCTGTTTTTTTGTTTTTGTTTATTTGTGTGAACACTATTCAGTGGTCTGATATTTTGAATAGAGTTAGTAGGAGGAAAGAAAGAGTTATTCTTTTTCTTACAAGAACAGTTGTCCCTCAATTTATATCTAGCTAATATATGCATTAAAAACCTTCATAAAGGAGCATCTCTGCAAGTCTCGCAACTGTTGAGTGGGTAATTATTTTAGAAAAGTCCAAAAGATCACCATTTTCAAATTATTTTGCAGTTGTATGTACAATTTGAATGTGACAATGTTTATATGTGCTTGACTCGGATAATTGAGAAAATTAGTGGTTTGTGTGGTTGAATGAATAGCTATATAAACAGTAATCACTGGAAAACTAGGCCAAGAATAGTTCCTATTAAGTGCCTAAAAAATTTCATAGACTTCTACTTATTAAAATTTTGCTTTCATGGGTGATTGTTTATGAAGATACAAGTGTATATTTGAGTAGATGAAGAAGGTACAGTGACACTGTGACGTCATGCAGCATCAACAAGAGCCAATGAGATGATGGATAAACATGGTAGAAAGATAAAATGAAAGAAAGACCTATCGAGAGTGCTTACCAATAAGTCACATAGATCTGGTGTACGTTACTCTTTATGACCTCGTTACATTAATATCTGGACAGTTTTGTGGTCATTTATCATTTGTGCTTCATTTCCTCGTGCCTCATTTGTGAAAGTGTATTCTTTTTATCATAAATGTCATGTGATACAATTTGTGTCAACTATTCTTGAAAAGATTTCAATTTCAGGTGTCCTTGTCAATGGCTTGAGACCACATGGCAGCTTAAATGTCTTGCTTGTTTTTTGCCGCTTGAGTTTTTTCTGTGAATGTTGCTCATGATGTCATTCATGACAGTACAATTGTCTTGTCCATAGAGCATAAATAGACGCTCTTCATTGACTTCCTCACTGCTTCTGTAGCAATTATTCCATCTGGGCCATACTATGAAAACAGAAATGGTTTCAGATTGAGTGATTGTAATTTCAGATCCATGTTATAATTTGCACATGATTTGAATCACAATAAATTAAATTTGAGATTTTGTCGAATAATTGGATTTGACAAATCTTCAGATTTCATTAACCTGAATCAAATAAAAAATAACATTGTGATATGAACCCGAATATTAAAGAACACAGAACCCAACTTTTGTACTGGCACAGCTCCTATTTTTAGTCAACTTATTTTTTTAGGATCTTAAAGGTTCAGTTTGTCTTTTACTCCTTTGGTTATTTTCATTAAAAAAAAAAAGAAATGACACATTCTAGGTTTCACTGAAGAACGATGCTGAATGTTCAGTTTGATTAATTGTAGATGCAGCAGTGTAAAAACACTGTAAAGGTAAGGCATCACCGCCAATGATAAAATTTAGGATTAGGTTGAGCTCAATCCAGACTGCTGTATCATGTATGCAAACCAGAAAGGACATGGGTTAAAATTTACCAGAATTATATATGGATAAAACTTTATAGTTTCATTGCATTAGGCTTGGTACATAATACATTAACTGACACCAAATTTACCACAAAAATTGGCTTATAGAATTAATTAATGAATGAACCGTACAAGGGACAGTTCAAATACTTTTGAAAACCTGAGTATTGAATATGGGAAACAGACATTTTATATTTGAATTGTAATATGAATTGTCTGCATTGCTTGAAGTAAAGTAAAATGAGATTTGAAAATATTCAGCCTTTAGAAACAAACTTACAGATCAAAACAAAGAAACATCTATGGCATTTATGAGGTCTGTTAATGTCTCCAAATTCATTTTTTGTCATGCATATTTAGCATTGGTTGCTACTGTTTCTTGTGTAGTGCTGTATCATGCTGTCAAAGCATTTTGTGTTCTTCATTATACGGGTAGTCCTTGTGTGTGATAATTGATATTTACAACTTGATAAATAAATGACACCACTCTCTTTCAACTGTGGCTTTTGCCGTTTGGTATAATGACTATGTGTTTTCTTTTCTACTCTTTAAAAAAAAATAAAAAAAATAATTCATGATACTTTGTGAACTCCTCCACTTTGTAGGCTTCTTTTATCTGAACTGCTTCTAGTGATGCCAGAATAATTATGTGATTTTGGTTAAGGAGTAAAATTCCAGTCAAGGTTCATAGAGTCTGTCTGTATTGGTACATTTACACAGAATTAAAAAGGAAATACGTGGACTACATGTAATATTGAATACACTTGAAATTTAATTTGGAATATTAATTTCTGGGCCTTCAACTATGTAAGCAAGACTGTGGAACATTATTTTAATAACCCCATGAGTAAGCCAATATGGTTGCCAGTGATCTTATCTTTCATGTCATTACAAACGATACTTCCAAAATGATGTGGATGAACGATGATCTCTATAGCCCTTTTCGGAACACACTTAAAACATTATCAATTTGTCTTTGTAGTTATTTCCTACTCAGGAAGACGTTTGTGTATCATATGCAAACTCATTACAAAATGGTACGTGTTTTGTTTCTATGAGATCATAGTACATGTACATCAATGCATGGCTTTGGTTTCAAGTTCTAGCGTCAGACATATTGGAAATGAGTGTCAGAGTCACTTTATGTAATTTTTCTTGTGCCTGTTTTGTTCTTTTTACATTCCCTACAGATTGCAAGTGGGAGATGAGCATAACAATTAACATTTACAATTTTCTTTTTTGTTTCTTTTTAAACTTCAAAACAGCTCTGCACAATGTAAATTATCTTAAAGAGGTTGTTGGGTAGAATTTGATGTTTGGAACTGTAACAGTCCGAAGCTTTTGAGTACTGCCCACAGTTTAGACTTGGATGCCCATGGTGAAAAAAAAAGAAACAGTGAAAAATCACTGAAGTGAAAGTGACTTGGATAAGGCATTTTCCCACTGATGTAGGTTGTGCTACAGTTTTTTCTTTCCATCTTTCTTGTCATGGCAAAGGCCACAAATCACTTCATACTCTGCAAATTTCTGGAGTGTTTTTCTTTCTGGCAAGAAGGACTGCGTGGACGATCTTGTGTTCTAATAAAGGACATGATGCTATAATCTGAATGTCCAAGCTAAATTCCAGCTGACCTAAGAAATGAGATTTCTGTACAAACCTGGGTAATCTTTAATTTTCCTGTCTTTAGAGTCAACTGTTTGACAGAATAAATGTCGTGACACTTTAATGCATAATCCTAGCTTTATAATCTTAGCAATTAACATCAATTCTGTGTTAAAATCCAGTTGAATATTACAGAAATGGCCAATCTGGGAATATGTTCGA
This sequence comes from Onchidella celtica, assembly GCA_963931925.1. Lineage (NCBI taxonomy): Eukaryota > Metazoa > Mollusca > Gastropoda > Systellommatophora > Onchidiidae > Onchidella > Onchidella celtica. Next base: position 23,249,045 of record OZ007571.1, read on the forward strand.
TAAGATAGTTTATAATCAAAGCCTCTCTTTACCTGTCTTGTGAAATGATCAGAATACTTTAAATTCTCGGCAAGAATGTCAGACTGGGTGAAGAAGAGAATTTATGTTTATTTCTGTCTGTACATGTATTTCTTCGTTTAATACTTCTATTTATTGTTTTCTAAGAATCCTTTCTTTCCCCCATCATTTATTTCTTCGAACTGGACCTCTGCGCATTTGTTTCTAGCTCACACTGTTCAAATCCATAATTGTCAAGGCTCAAGGAATTTAGTCATTTTTGCCCTTCTGGTGAGTCTCTGTGTGTGCCTGTGAGCCCAAGAGTACACAAACACACATTTACGAGCCCCCACAGTTCATTGGTTTTCAGAATTTTTCTTTTCAGCCCTCTCACACATTCTTCTGGGATCACACACCCCCCCCCCCCCCCCCAAACCACCGTCCTTTTCTTTGTTTGTTTTGTTTTATGTATAAAGCTTTGCATGTAAGCTTTCATTTAATTTCCTGTTTCTTAGTAATTTTTTTCTTGATTACTTCTATTTACTATGACTTGTGGTTGTTCAAGCCATCTGGTGTTTTTTTTTTTTCATACATGTACTGTCAAAGTGGGTTGTCTCCACACTTATTAATGAAGTGTAAAGTCATAGTGAGTAACTATAGACCAGATCCTACAGCAATATTGTACTGCCTGTTTGAGGTGGTTTTGGAATGTCACATAAAATCAGCAAAATCGGATTTCTCTCTGTCCATAGCACTTTGGCATGTCAAAGGCATTATCTAGGTCTATCAAAAACTGACCTTTGTGATGTTGATTCGCAGTGCATCTTGTCCTTAGGAAGGCTGATGTCTATTTTAAAGATATTTAACAGGTGTTTTACAAAACTCATGCCATATGCATGTATGTAAAACATTTTTTAAAAATTGTACATATAAAAATATTTAATGCTAGTTTTTTTCCCCGTTAGAATTTTATCTATCTTTGGAATTTTATCTGATGAAGCCCTGACTACTCTGAGAATCAAGCTACAGCAAAATACGTAATGAACCTGAAAGGTGCAGAGTGGCTGTTTTTGTGAAAACTGAAGCAAAATCTCAAACACTGTGAATTTGCTGAAATGGTTACGGTTACTTTCTGAAGTGATTCAGTGTATTGAAATTCCAGCCAAGAACTGGCATATAATGGGAAATTTGTCCCAGTCTTGCCACTTTTATCCATGATAATATTTTTATTTTAAGGACTGATTTCCATAGTATTGATCCACTCATGAAAGTCATTCATTTTCTAGCTAAATTAAAACTGCATTATTTAATTGAAAATGGTGGATCAAAGCAAGTCTTTCAAATCTCGTTCATAGAAATGTTCAAGAGCAAGTAATTGATAATGAGTTTATGGTGGTTTGGTGTGAACATGTTTTTGTAATTTGACAGTTTTGTTTTTTTCATTAATATTACTATTTGTAATTATTGTATGTGTATTGGACATTGGAAATTTATAAGGTGTAGACCATGTGATTGTTGAAGTGAAGACTTACTTACATTGCACCATGCATATTTATTGTGCATTGCTTTTTGTGTTTTGTTAAGCGATTGTTTTGACGAAAGAGAAATTCTGAAGTAAAGTCATACTAAATCAAAGGAAAGGGTAGAACTGGTTTTCAAAGATGAACATTAAAACAAAACTACAGAGTGAAAGTTGACAAATATGGAAAAGAAGGTTTTGTGAAAGAAAGCATGGACAGAAAGAAACCCTGGAAAGGAAACGAGGGAGAACGGTGATGATAGAGAGAATGAAAAGTTGCATCAGTTGATCATTTTACTTCAATAAATCCATCATCCCATCATTTAATGGTCATGCATTATTTTCTGTGCCAATGGTCATTCAGGGGAGACAATTTGTGATGTTTTAATTATTGTTGTTGCTCTTTCATTAGTGCTGACGTCATGGTTCTCTCGGTCTTTTCATTGGCTGAAATCTTGTCCAGTCTGTGCCTTGTAATGCTTAATAGTCCAATTTATTCATTCTTTATTTTTATTTTTATTTATTATATTTTTTTTTATTACCAACATTGTTTTTTTTTTTTCTTCTTCATGTATACGTAATCCATATGTATATGTGCATTTGGTCGTATAAGCAATTAAATAAATTTATTTTACATGTCTAAATCAAGTCTTATGTTCCTTGGCAATACTAGTGTATGATTGGTTAGAATGGTCATGTGTGAGAATGGAAATTTTGCCACGATCTCGTATCAAATAGGATTTTAATTTAGCATGTCGGCGACCTCAATTATCGGGCCTTTACTATTCAGACAGTTGGGAGACTTTTTCTGGCAATGGTGTTTTGTTTGGCGGAGTGAAGGAGAACCCCTCAGTGGTTTTCAATTACTCATTCCAGGGGGAATTACTCCATTTAATTAGTAAATTGTCCGGTCCGTCTGGGTTTTGCAAGGTGGCTGGACTGGGCAAGGGAGAATCATGGAAGGTATCTCTAAAAGGAGAGAACCAACTTCGATGGTGGTATAATATTAATCGATAAGACTTACTGAGGTAGGATTGAACATGGAAGTTGGGGCACTTGGAAGTCACTAAAAAGTGGAAACAGAAACCACTGTATCTTTATTCATTAAATTCAGTGTTATTGTTTTTCGTCAGCCGGAGATGAGTCTTGTCTGGGAAATTATTATGGTTTACTCTGTGAGTCATTGTACCGTAGTGTGGCTTGTGGGAGATGGAAGAAGAATCTGTTTTTTTATATTTTTTAGCTTTCTGCAAATGGCGACCGTAATTCTTGTTTGTTCCAACTCCACTTTTTGCAGAGCTCAGAAATTGGACGTTTGTAACTTTAGGATTATGATGAGGAGTTAGAAAAAATCGGAACTGTGAAACAGGTTAATAAGGCATTTTAAGGAAGTGTCAAAGGGTACATTTTGTCAATACCTCTTCGACATTCATAAGATCTCCAGTTTTTGAGAAAGGCCGCCCTTATCCGTCAACATTATCGATGGATACTGCCCAGGTTTATCCGTCAACATTATCGACGGATACTGCCCAGGTTTATCCGTCAACATTATCGACGGATACTGCCCAGGTTTATACGGCAACACTATCGGTACTATTGACGAATGAGAAACAACAACAACAACAAACAAACAAGCAAACTGGATTTATTCCTAATGTTATTGGATTTTTAAAAATTAACAAAGACACTGATTATTGTCAACATTATCGGCGGATACTTGGGTTTATCCGGCAACACTGTCGGTACTATTGACGAATGACAAACAACAACAACAAACAAACATGCAAACTGGATTTATTCCTAATGTTATTGGATTAAAAAAACTACAAAAGACATTGATTACTGATAAAAAGACTTCTATAAGAAAAAAAACCAAAACACCCTACCCCGCTGAGAATCGAACCACTGTACCCCCGATTGGCAGGTAGATACAAAAAAAACAACAACAACAACTGAATTTCTTCCGTCATTGTTGGATTAAAAAAAAATAATTGATGCCTAATAAAAAAAGACTTGTGACAAAAAAAAAAAAAAAGCTGCCGTGCTGAGAATTGAACTACTGCCATTTGACTGACAGGCAGAGATGCTAACAACTACGCTATTGAGAAAAGTCTTACTAAATAAATATGACCAAACCAAGAAACCCATATCAACGGATTAGACCTAAACCTTCATGTATCCATTAAATCAATAAAATTCTAAGTCTCTCCAATTTCAATATAGTTTTCAACACTCGCCCAATATGAACGTTGATCCGCGTCGGGATGTAGGCTTGTACGGAACAGGGGAGGGAGACTGAGAAAGGGTTCAAATCAGGGGAGATGACTCGCAAATACAGAATTTATGTTGATGGATAAAAAAAATCCTAGGGGAAATTTTATCCGTCAGTATCGACGGATAAACACTTCGTTTGAGAAAATGGAGATAGAACAAACAACAATAACTAAGATCGCGTAATCTCACACTCATACACCTTTGCGACATTGAACTAACCTGAACCTAACCAATTTCCCGAGTCCATATTGAAGAACCCCCCACTGCCCCCCCCCCCCCCCCCCAAATGGACTATTTCCCTAGTTGAAGATTCCAAGCCAATCATTAGGCCTACTTGAGAAAGTATCGTGTCAGGAACATTACATCAGCAATAGAAATGGAATGACTTACAGCCTTACACAAGTTACAAAATCAGGTCAATGTTCTAAAAATCGAGGCAGAGGGATGGGAGGTACATGCGAACTCCCAGTGGATGAAGAAGACGCTGTGATTCTGTACCATCTGCCGTGGGTCTCTGGAACAGATCTTAAGAACCTCAGAGAAATCAATAATAACCTGCGAGTGCGGCTGACCTGCATTATTTTAAACCAATTTAGTTGTTGGGTTTTGTGTGTATAGTAGTATACACGAGTGTGTGTGTGGTTAGGGGGAAGGTTACATGTAATTAAGTTTACCTACATTACGACTGAGGTCAGAATTGGAGATTTGGCACAGTGTTCAGCTTTTCACGAAGAGTGTAGACAAGTACATGTATGTGGGCCTACATGAAAAAAAAGTTACATGTAAAGAAAAGAAAAAAAGTAATGCCCAGTTGGCGAGAACACAACAATCTCCAAAAAAAAAAACCAACAAAAAAAACTGAACCCCCCCCCCCCCCCCCACACACACACAGGCATACAATACACTGAAAAAGTAGTGCGTTCTTGGCGAGAACAAGGAAACGCTCAAAACAGAGATAAAGAAAACAAAAAGAAAAGAAAAGTAGTGCTTCCACCCATCCCCTTCCGAAAAAAAGGGGGGGGGGGGTGCGTGATTTTAATGCCAGAAAAATACAATTAGATCAACAATTTTGTGTGCAGATATTGACCTCTTTTCAGCAACCAGAACACTAAAATCACCCCACTCCCGGTGCTTCAACATCCTGCAAACTGGAGAGAAGAATTCAACATGTATTATTTTGTTAATTTAATGTATTCCCTCTAAGCCTTACACCGTCTCTTTTTTATTTATTGGACACACACGATGTCATGGACAATAAATTTAATCAGCCTTCAATGGCGGAATAATATACAAAGCCACATAGGTCTTGAAACAAACTTTACACGGCTGTAACTTTTGAACGAATTAGGTTAATTTAAAAATTAAAAAAAAAAACAAGCTGAACAAAGATTGTTCCCGTGAAATAAAAATCTTTCATTTTAACAATTGACTTATGAATGAAATAAAAAGTCCAATGACTTTTGAATGAAATAAAAATTCATCAAATGACACTGCGTCAGTGAGAGCCAAACTCAAAGGAAAAAAATCTTGAGAAATTACATGCACGCTCTAATTTCCCTCGTTTCATACATCATCCTGATGAGGTAACTAAAGCACCAACACACTGTGCAGAGTGCCAAAAATTGCCCTCTCCTCTCTTTACCTCTTGATCTCCTCTTTTATCCCTCTCCTCCTCATTCTCTTCTCTTTCACGTCTTCTCTGCCTTTTTAACTACTTCCAGCTCAGCCCTTTGTTCAACTCAGAGAATTTCACAGCGCCAGTACTAGCTTTAATACTTTCAGAACAGTGAAGACGAATGGGGCCTAGTATTTCTGTAAGTAGAGCCATGGTGAGGGATGGGATGGCTAATTGATTAGAAGCCATGGGTACGTGACACTGACCACAGAACTCATGCATAAAATAACATGATACTAACATGCAATGGAAGTTCTCTTCATACACGAAGAGACTGTCCTGACCATTATTGAGGGCGAACGCGCATGCACACACACACTCACGCACACACAGAAAACAACAACGAAGTCTAGATCAGTAGGTGAGAACATTGATATAATTGCCACCAAGAGCGCCTGGAACTCAGGCGGTGACACCGACGAGCTCCGCCGCTGCACGTGACGGCGCGAGCACATTTTCAGTGAGCAGTCCGTAAACGGTTAGCATTTATCCAGGTCTTGATAGGACTTACAATACAGAAAACTGTGGGAGACACGTCCTTCACTCGCCAAATAAAAATAATAATATATCAAATGACACCGCGTCAGTGAGAGCCAAACTGCGAGAAAAATAAATCCTGTATTAGAAATTACATGCCTATACACTGTATACTGATAATAAACCACTGAAACAGACGTAACGGGTGCACGGAAGGCTGAAATCTGAACCATTTTGAATAGGTGTAAATGTAAGTTTCAATGATGTATTCCCATCAGTTCTGGGTACGGTAGACTGTCTGGCCCAAAAACCATGGAAACAGTTCAGACTTCATCCTTGTTAACGACAACCAATTTCGTTTTAAAACTCTCCCTGACCTCCCCATTTTTGTTTCTCGACCGTGCATTAATTTGCTGTCTGCTGTACGTTGGTATACCGGTATGAGTAAATTAAGTTAGTGTATGTTTGTGTGGATGTGTGTGTGTGTGGGGGGGGGGGGGTCGCTGAAAGATTGTATTAAGAGAGGAATGGAAAGAAAAGTGCGACATTATAATTAAAAATCGATTTATTGCCCAGCTATTTCCTTCTATCCAGTTTCACCAGACCATTTCCCCCTCCCTTTCCCTGTCTTCATTTTCCTCCATCATCCAAAGTGGAACAATTATCTTGACCTAGATTTCCCATTATTCTTCGCACTTGGATAGTGACTGATGGGCTATTTTATTTGAATTTCCCCGCATTTTTTTTTATGGTAGTTGTCACCGAAACACAGTAACTATCGTAGTTTTGTTTTGATCAAGAACTGAATTACATGGGTATTCTCCTTTTATGTTATTGGCTAAGAAATACTGTCATAATATAGGCGACCCCTTTTGTTGGGTTTTCATCTACGAAAAAAAAAATATTTGAAATTGAAGCGCTGAAAGTGTTTTCTAGCCGTGTCAGGGACAGAAAAATAGATTGAGTTTGTGTCGGTACAGCGTGGTTTGAGAGATCGAGGGTCACTTGAACTGAATGAATCAGTCCTACCGAATCAGCAGCAGATTTCTGTGAAAGCTAATCAAAAGGCTTGGCTCTATTATTTTGAACATTATTCATTCATTCATTCATTCATCCATTCATTCATTTTGAACTTGTTTGAGAATTTCTTTCTTTCTTTATTTATCAATTTAATTTCAAATGAGGTGTGTTTAACGTGCGCACTCATTTTTATCCGTTTGGCTGTATCGAACCAATAAATTTCTCATTGATGAATACGGCTGTCTCTATTCTAAACCGAAGAGCAAAAAGCACGTAGCCTAAAACAGGCCTGCAAACTGGGTAATTTCATCTCCAAAACCAATGGAAGATTTAGTGATATTATATCAAAACAACGCTGACCACTATTTGTAAATGTCATCTGGCAGACGTGCTTGTTTACGAAAGGACAACTTTATGTTTTTTTTTTTTTATTTCTCTGTGACATTCGTTAGTTTTGAGAGGTGTTAACAAGTATTATACTTTCTTAAAGTAGGAGGATGAAAAGGTTAGATCTATCGTTAGAAATATAATACAGCAAAAAGAAAAGGAACCAGTGGATAACGTCGTGTCATCAGTTTCTGCATCAATTCCTGTTTCCACGCGGACACTTTGAGAAGATGTCAATGGTACAAGTGATAGCCTTGCACTGGAATTAATTTAGTATGGTGGTTTTACTACTTTATAGGCCTACCACTTACCAGCTATATCAGTTTGTAGGTGGTTTTGTCCCTTGTGAGACTAAATTTGATGACATGGTGCCAAACATGATTGCATAAAATAAAGAAAGAAAATTGAAAACATTTATTCGGGAGAGATACTTATCTTCATTTCCACAAAGGTACAGTCTCACAGTCTGTCGCTTTTTTTCATTTTCGGCAGGCTTTAAGACTTTCTCACTTTGGGCGACAAAGGTTTGATTAAGTCGCGACCTCAGTTCTAGTTTTTTTCAACTCCACTTTTTGTTTGTACAACTGAGAAACTGGACATTAAATAATAAGGAGTTGGGATAAATCGCAACTGTGAAACAGCCTGATTATTATGTGTCATAATGCATTTTACACAAGTGCCAAATGTGCATTTATTATACCTCTTTTACATACTAAAAGATCTCGTTTTTCAGAAAATGGAGAACAAACAAGAACTCAGGTCTCGAAATGTCATGTTGCTTGGAAGAGTTACATAATCCGGAAAAAAATATGTTATCCTGCATTGTAATTATTCGGTTTGCACTCCCCCCTCTTAACCATTAAAAAAAAAAGTCCCTGATGATTTTAAATGGTTTTTTTTTTTTTTAAGTTTTTTAAAAAAAGGACCCCTGCGACAGTCGCTGCAATTCACAATCTTTGATATATGAATTTATCTTGTAAATAAAGCACTCCTATAGTGTTTGCTTAGCCTGCAAATCATCAGCAACTCTTTCCCGTCTCCGGCCACTTGACCTGCCTCACACGTGCATAAGCGTTCAAGTGGATACAGCAGTTGCCAGAGTTGTCTGTTGTTCATAATCTGCAAGCTAAAAGCAGCATTGTATTTGTAACTAATATCCCTGCCTGCGGGGAATTTGCCAGTGTCGCACTGTGACATGAGGCAAAAGCACCAACCATTCTTGGTCTCCTGTGATTTTAAAACGTAACAAAAGAAAGCAAACATTTACAACGACGTTAAAGGAATGAAGCAACCTTGGCTTTTCTAAAGTAATAATAAAAATGTTTCAATAAGAAGAATTTAAAAAGAAAAAAAAAAGAAAAGAGAAAAAGGTTAACATATGACTCAGAAAGAGCTGGTTTTATATCATGGATCGATTTCATTAGAGTAATATGAGCCTGAACGTATGAAAATCACTTAACTGATATGAGCAAATAGGCTAGAATCTTTGAAAACAATATTTTGATAATTTAATGCGTTTAAAAAAGCTGAAGTGGTTTCACTACATCACATCAAATCTCTGTCTTCTTTTTTTTTTTTTCCCTCCAACACAGAATTTAATGAAATAAAAACAGAAAAAGTGTAAGTCAGGTTGTTTTTTTTTATACGGTTAATCTTGGAAAAGTAAAACCTTTACATTATTACATTATGTTACAGTTGCCAGGGGATTGAACTAGTTAAACAACATTAACAGCAAATTAATAATTGTTACATTTTTTTGTACTACTGTACCATTATGTCGTTAGATTTAAAGTGATTTTCGATCTCAGTTTTCATAAAATTGCTTTGATAACATTTTTTTCCTCATCATTGGAAATGTTTTCAACGGGTCCACAGTCAGACGTCCTGTCACACATTCAGTCAGGCATGAAAGATAGATATATGTATATTTTTTACCGTAAATGTCTCTATTTCTTCTGCCTTTTTTCTTTCCTCCCTGTCCTTTTATCTATTTATTATTGTGTTTTTGTGTACACATGTGTGTGTTTTGACGTCTTCTTTCTGTCCCATTTTCTCTCTTTTCACCTTCTCCCTTTCTACTTCCTTTTTTTTCTTTCTTTTCTTTTTCTTCTCCTCGTCCACAGCTATCGATAACCTCCATTGTCTTCTTCTAATTATTCTTTGTCTTTCGGCCACTTGTTTTCTTGGCCTGATTTCTTCCTTCTTGTCGTCAATATCATTGTCTTTTCTTCCTTAACGACCTCTTCTTTTTTATTTTCTGTTCTTTATTTTCTTCTCATCATCTCCCCCCCCCCCCCCATCCTATTTCTGTGTATGTAATTCCATCGATCTTCACTTCTTATTTTTTGTTCCTATCATCTCCAATCTATATCTAAGCTGTGCGTGATTAGATAATTATGTTTCCCCATGTATTTAGGGCTCAATGGAGCAGTGTAAATGAAAGGCTGGCATTGATAAAAGGCCTAATTAGATGAGAAGAAATAGCATAAAACAAGAAAAGAAGAAAAATACGAAAGCAAAGGAAGACGAAACAATTTAAAAAAAAAAAAACACACACAGATAAAGGAAGTGGAAGAGGGCGCGAAACGGAGAAAAAGACGATACAGAAATAGGAAGAGGAATTCAGAAGATGAGAGAAGAAGAATAAAGTGGATTCAACGTAAAAAAGGACGATAAGAAGGAGGCAGAACAATAAGGAGGAAATGGAGAAACGGTTGTGAAAAAATGTTGACCTTGGTATGCCATACATTTATCTTTCTCGTCTGCCTTTCCAGCAGGACAGCCAACTTGTAGGCTCCAGTACGCTTATTTAAGTTATTGATTTCTGTAGACCTACGTGAGTCACCAAGCCTGTGTTTCTAGCCGACTGTGTGAGGCCCTTCCTCGTGTCTGGAGTCAGTTTCTGAGCATCTCACTATTATGTGCGAAGTTGGTAGGGATTGCTTCACACTTTTACCATCAACGACGTCAGTGCCGTTTCTATCATCTATCATTCCCATTTATCCATGTAAGCACCCATCCATCCATCCATCCATCCATCCATCCAATGGCATCCATCTTCCATCCACCGACCCGTCACTCACCTCTATCTATCTATCTATCTATCTATCTATCTATCTATCTATCTATCTATCTATCTATCTGTCTGTCTGTCTGTCTGTCTGTCTGTCTGTCTGTCTGTCTGTCTGTCTGTCTGTCTATGTTTGACTCACACATCTATTACAAATTCCTAAGTCGTGCGTGTTTTACAACTTGAGTGACATATTTCAAGGAAAAAACAAGAGTCTAAATAGTAGAAGGCACCTTGGCTTGGCTTCTTTATTGCACTGTAGTATTGAGACTTTGCTACCCCCTGAACAGGGTAAACCTCGCCTAGTTACTGAAATCACTGAAAACAACAACAACAACAATAAATTAATGTAATTCCAACTGTGCAGGGGTGTATTCTACAGGAAGTACGGGTGTATTCTACAGGAAGTACGGGTGTGTGGCAGGTAGACACTGGGGCAATAATATTTATTTATTCATTTTTACAATTTATTCCCCGGGTTCATGATATTAGCTCCAACTGCTGCTTAAAAGCCCGAAGAAGAGAAGAAAACGATGGCCTAAAATAATATGAGCCTGACTCACTTAAAATCACTTAAATCACTTAACTGATCAGAGTAAATAGGATCTTGTGAAAACAATATTTTGATAATTTCAGTGAGCATAAAAAAGCTGAAGTGGTTCCACTACATCATACAAATTTATCCTTCCTTTTTTTTTCTTTTTAAACTTTGAATGTAATTTTGCCTCGCGAAGTCTTTCAAGGCTCTGATTCCCCCCCCCCCCTCCCCCCTCACTGCCCCGAAAACAGAAAAAAAAAAACAACAACAAACTCTTAACCCTGGCTACATACCGGCTAAATTTTTCTTTCTTTCTTTCTTTCCTCTTTCACTCTGTTTCATTCTCTTTCTGTTTGTCTGTCGGTCTCTCTCTCTCTCTCTCTCTCTCTCTCTCTCTCACACACACACACACATAATACACACGAGTAGAAAGGGAACACACACACACATGCAAACTCACAGGAAGAGCGAAAGAGAGAGTGAGAGATAAAAAAAAAAAAGAACAAAGAGAGAAACACATACACGCACACAGAAAAACGAGGAAACAGAAAATTATCACCAGTTCAGACTGCCATAGAATGTTTTGTACCGCAGGTTATAATATGCTGTATGTTCTAGTGATTTGAGGAATATTAGCCACAACACAGAATCCTTCGCCTAACTAAACTGTAATTAATAGAATGTTGTTAGGCTAATTACTAAGCCAACCAGAGAAAATACTGTGTTCACTGTTCAGCTATAGCTTTCTATGAGACACACTATATCGCCCTAACAACAGAAAATTAATATTGCATTTCACCAGATCGATTTTATAATTAAATATCAAACGCGAAAGAAGACACTGTAACTCTTTTGCCCCTGACCTAGTTCTGAATTTAACCTTTTATTACATTGAAGGAAGTCCTTCGTACGCACCAAAAAAAGATTCGCCCTCTTTATAACAACAACAACAAAAAAAAAGTAAACAAATCAAACATTTCATCGTAGCACGTGCGTTGGCAACGAAAGACAAGAGTAGTAGAACACTGCAACGTGATTTAAGGGGGCTCTGAATAGCTAACAGCCTTGGCCTGAGCGCTTTGTCACATCCTTGGCAACGGAGCTGTCATGAGCAAAGGGAGGTAAATGTGGAAAATATAATAAATTCCTTTCCATTTTTCTCGGTGGTCTCCCCTATCAAAAGCTTCTCTTGAACGCTTCCGATGTTTCTTCTTGCTTTCTTCAATTCTCTCTCCCCCCCCCCCCCCAAATAAAAATCAGTAACATTTTGAGGTTTAACAGGATATCTATCTATCTATCTATCTATCTATCTATCTATCTATCTATATCTATCTATCTATCTATCTATCTATCTATCTATCTATCTATCTATCTATCTATCTATCTATCTATCTATCTATCTATCTATCTATCTATCTATCTATCCATCCATCTATCTATCTATCTATCTATCTATCTATCTATCTATCTATCTATCTATCTATCTATCTATCTATCTATCTATCTATCTATCTATCTATCCCTCTGTCTGTCGGTCTGTCTATCTGTCTGTCTGTCTGTCTACATCTTCACAGGAACTCCGACTGCTTCACTGGTGAATGAAGAGATCAATGAAGGGATATGTCACTGATGGACATTGTCCCATCCTTAACCCTGACATTAACGCTAACAGTACGCCTAATCCTAACCCAGATCTCTACTCTAACCCTAACCGTCCCCGGATCTCAACCCTAAACCTGTTTGTGATGTTAACTTTAACCTAACACTGAATCCATTTTGAACTCGCATCATTTCCTTAAACCTAAAACTTACCCTAACATTCACAATTTCCCACCTTAAAGTGAATTCCAATCCTCATCTGATCCTGATCCAACGCTCTAACAATTAACCAAACCCTAATCCCAATCCATATCACGACTCTGACTCGAACCCACAAACAAGCTTGACAGTGCTCCAAGTTTAACCCGAAACTTAACTTTTGATTTTAATCATCATCAAATCCTTAGCACTGCCTTAGACAAGGTGGTCTAGAGGCAAGGTGCTCGCCTCTCGTGCCAAGGGTCCCGGGTTCGAAACCCGGGCTGTGCAGGCATGTTGGAAATTGGGATTTTTCTCATATTTTCGTGTCCCTGATCCTATTGGGGGGTAGGATCGAGTACCTAGTCTTCTCGGATAAGGACGAAAAAATTCGGAGGGCCCGTGTGCACGTTGCGCACGTTAAAGATACCTTGGCAGTTGGAAATCGTAAAGAGCAGGCAGAACAGGCCGCTGCCCGGGCAAAATTAAATTAAATTCATCCCTACCAGTCCCTCCCCCTCCCCCTCACCCCCCCCCCCAAAAAAAAACAACAAAAAAAACCGCCGACCGGCGCTGCACTGTGGCGACGACGTGCCTGCTCCAGTTATAGCTGGGCTGCAATGGCACAAAGGCAAATTTCCCAAATTTTGACAAAAGTTTGACAAAATGTTAAGATACAGCCTTCTAATTCATTTTTTTAAAAGGATCGTTGTGGCATACATTCAGGCAAAGATCTATTAGTATTATTCATTCGGTAGAATAACAACTCAGAATAGTTGGCATAATTATACAACTCGTATAAATGGTAGCTATGCTTGAAAAAAAAAAAAATCGAATGCAAATCAGCAACATGATACAAAAACAATACGTTTCTTGTGAGAGAAATAAAGATCTTCTAATGATCTGCCCCTGTCAAGTTGATGAGGACTCGTTTGTAATATGCAAAAGGGGTAAATATGACATTATGAGTAAGAGCAACATAATCATTCAGATAATTAAATTTGTTTAGGGAGCAGCAGATTCAAAACTTTAATTATGTCCTCAAACGAAATATCTACTATTACATTTTGGGGCCCCGGGCGATGTTTCTAAAGCCAACACATATTCAACTTAGGCGACGATATGTCTGGGATGACAAATGTGGAACGAGTTAACACAATAGAGCACACTTTTTCTTGGTCTTCGGGGGGACAAACGGATATTTCAGCATGGTCTATGGTCAAAACTACCGGATGCGTTTATGTAGTTTTATTCTGAGAGCTTCTTTTATTCTGCTACAGGTAGGAAGCAAACAAATTTAGATGTAAATACACGTTCTATCTCAAACGATGAAATATAGAGTCGCCTGACCTGTACAGGTGTGACCGTGTGAGGGTTTATCTATCTATCTATCTATCTATCTATCTATCTATCTATCTATCTATCTATCTATCTATCTATCTATCTATCTATCTATCTATCTATCTATCTATCTATCTATCTATCTATCTATCTATCTATCTATCTATCTGTCAGTCTATCTGTCTGTCTGCCTGTGTGTGTGTGTCTTGTGTGTTTATCTATCTATCTATCTATCTATCTATCTATCTATCTATCTATCTATCTATCTATCTATCTATCTGACTGTCTTAGTGTCTATCTATCTATTTATCTGTCCGTCTGTCAGTCCGTCCCGCGGACAGTCAGATTGTCTGTCTGTCTGTCTGTATGTCTGCCTGCCTGTCTGTCTGTCTGTTCAGCTATGCACCATATAGGCCCTACATTTATTTCTTTTAGTATACTTATCAACAATTGTTCTTTCTTTGTTTTAGTTATTTCGCTGTTCATATTTTATTTACATCTTTATTCATTGATTATTAGTTTCATTTACAGTGTATACCTTCAGGTCAGAACAATCTTTCACCTATGGTAATATCTAATTATTTTTGATGGTTAACTGCCTCGTCTTGAGATAGAAAGCTCTTTTGCTTGCATGATTAAATTAGAAAAGACATCAACAATTACTTTTTTTTCACGGATCCAAAATCCATCTCATTAATATTTATCCATCCAATTAACTTTCAAACTCACCCGCCCACCTTGGGTCGAACTGACCTGTACGTAAATAATCAAACTCACCAGCAGGTGCAATGGACGAGCTCGTGTGAGTTTGATTGGGAATGTGCCAGAGAAGAATGTTGTATGAGTCATGCTGGACATTTTGGTCAACTAACTCGGCACTGTGTGCAGCAGAGTGGCAATTTCTGTAAGTACTGTAGTGTTCATTTGTGATGAGGTATAATTCACGGCTCTGTTCATTACTTCTTCCACATCTCACTTCTATTACCTGATAGGCTGTTTCATTGCACTAGACTTTGGCAGCTCAGAGTACCCTCCACCCTCTCTCTCCTCCTCTCTCTTTCTTTCTTTCTCTCTCATACACCTATTTTCATCTTTGTTTCTCTCTCTTCATCGCCACGCTGTTGGTATGCCTCATTAAGGCCGCCTTAGGGCTTCATTTTTCACTTTTCATTCTTCATTCTTCATTCTTTACGAAGGAAACGAAAATGGCAATATAGAAAAAGAGAGGGACCTTTAGATAGAGATTCATTCTTCACTCTTCACTCTTCATCCATGAATAAGTGAATAGCCCTCCTGACAACAAGAATGACTTTGCTCATTTCTAGTGTTGAATGAAGAGAGGTGGGGCCCTGGCTCCTTTCATTTCAAACACATTTTTTGACACAGAGTCAAAATCTGAGTTCAGAATCGAATTTCTCATTAAATTCTAGTGTGCTTTGATACTAAATACTATATAATTATTAAGTTTTTAAGTTAAAAGACCATGTGTATATATGTTGGGAAAACCCCCAACGATAAAAAAAAAATGAAGAGTGACAAGTGAAAAGTGAATCATCAATGTAAACGATCAAGAAAATGAAGGTGAAAACTGAAAAGTGAAAACTGAAGAGTGAAAAATGAAAAGTGAAAAATGAAGCCCTATCTAAAGGCGGCCTTATCAGAGGCACCAAAAAAGGCCGCCTTTAGATAGCGCTTCATTTTTCACTTTTCATTTTTCACTTTTCACTTTTCACTTTTCACTCTTCATTTTCTTGATCGTTTACATTGATGATTCGATTTTCACTTTTCACTCTTCTTTGCATATGACCTACTTCCCTTGTTACCGGGATTTCCAATTATTTATTTAAACTTTAAAAATGAATAATCATATAGTATTTAATATCAAACCACACATCTAACCCAACTAGAGCACAGGTTTATTAGACAAAAAAGGAAGCAAACAAACACTAAACCAAACTCACGAGCAAGCAAACAACCGATTTCCTAACTGCAACCAAACAACCAACCAACCAACCAATCAACCAACCTACCAACCAACCATCCAGCTAGCTCACCAATCAACCAGTGAACCAACCAACCAACCGAACAATCAACTAATCAACTAATCAACCAACCAACCAACCCCGTTCTCTGTCTCACCCACTCTAGCCCTATGCGCTCGCCCAAAACACTGTACCAAGGACCAAGATTGCCACGCGCACCACTATCCAAGGCTGTACTGTAAGGGGTACAGTCCACAGAATCCTCACCATGGAGTCTGTCTTGCTGCAGTCATATACGGTAATGTGAATGGTTGCATGGACTGGTCTTGGTGAATTCATGAACAAATAAATGGGTATACAAACAAAAAAAAAAATGAAAAGGAGGCGGAAAATAAGTAATGAATGATGCAAACAAAACAATAACAACACACGCACACGCACACCTACACACACACACACACTCACACACACACACACACACACACGGAAGCCGGAAATCATGATCAAACAAATCTGGATGAAGGAATTAATTTCCTTTACATTCGGCGCCCTTGAACTTTTCGTTGCTGAATCACAGCGTGACAAACTAGTAGTTCAAAACCAACGGCAGGTGTCAGCAATCAGACTATCATGTACTGATGATGTCAGCATTGTCAAAAAGTCCCTAGTCACATCCGTAAACCACACGGAAACTAATTTGTCACAAATTTTTTAATTAATTTTTTTTTCTTTCCTTGCCCGGAGCGATCGCAAACTGCAGGCTAATTAATGTTATATTATATGCACCCGTTCCAGGACAGACTTTACCGTACGTCATGATCCACAAAAGTAAAGTCTTGAGCAGACAATTAAGGAATTTCCCACACAGGCTTGGATTATGGGCGTTTTCCTATTTTTGTGTCAATTTGAAAATATTGATTTACGTAGCAGTGCATGAGCTAAATACTGAATGACGAAATTATAGTCATTCTTATAGTATATCTTAACTAGCTCAATTTGCCAAATCGAATACGCAAGAAGGATGTAAAAATGGCGTCAGACAACATCAGCACTGATCGCTGCATCTTCCTCTTCCGTCTGCATACCACAGATTCGTAAGCCATAAAACCAGATTTTATGAATTGTTTCAGTAAATTTGTTTAAATTTGCTTTCAGTTCTTTCATTTAATGTGTTGACCACAGAAACTAAAATTAATACATGTATTGCAATTAAAGGGACTATTTTATCACAAACTAAGACAATCAACAAAGTTCACATAAAATACCCTGTCGGTTTCTGTTGATCAAGAGCTGTGAAGTTGCTTGACGACTGTATATGACATGTGTGTTCGACAAGATTCTATTAACAAAACTGCATTTGGCATAGCTGTGTTGGATGCCATTCCCCGAGCATGAATGGAGTGCGCAGAGCATAAAACAGTGGGCATATGCAACAAGAGTGCATAAAACAAGCGTTCGATTTGATGCGTAAAGTTTGTATCTTTCATGCATACTTACCAAAGGCCAGTCCTGTTATTTTGTGTTACAAATAGTCAGAATAAATAGACAATTTACAGAAAATGCAAAATGATCAGAGCTACAGTAGCAAGTTTATCAATTATTATTAATAATAATAATAATAATAAATGGCATTTATATAGCGCCTAACCCTGTTTGACAGGCTCTAAGCGCTTTACAGAATTTATTTATTACAGAAACAACATGTCAACCACAGAGCAGAATGGAGCTGCCTGCGAAGCGCTCAACACACTGCACTGCTTCTTTCTCTCTCCCTTTCTCGCTCACTCTCTCTCTCTATCTCAAAGCAAATTGTAACGCTGCCTGTTAGGCGCAGTTCACAACTCACAACAGTTCACAGCTCACAGCAGTTCACAACTCACATCAGTTCACAACACACAACTCAAATAATATTTGAATATTTATTAATAACAATATATAATTTAATAATGAATGATAATAAATTTTTGTTGTTGCTGGTGGGGGAGGGGGGATGGTATGGATACATTTTTTAATCTATAAATTTCAATTTTCAATTTTGCCCGGGCAGCGGCCTTTCGGCCTGCTCTTTACGATTTCCAACTGCCAAGGTATCTTTAACGTGCGCAACGTGCACACGGGCCCTCCGAATTTTTTCGTCCTTATCCGAGAAGACTAGGTACTCGATCCTACCCCCCAATAGGACCAGGGACTTGAAAATATGAGAAAAATCCAATTTCCAACATGCCTGCACTGCCCGGGTTTTGAACCCGGGACCCTTAGCATGAGAGGCGAGCACCTTGCCTCTAGACCACCTTGTCCCCTATTATTATTATCATCATCTATATTATCCTAATCATGATCAATATATTAATTAATAATTATGATTGTAGTTATCGTGATCATTATCATTATTATCATATTATTTTATTACTATTATTATTGATACTATAACTGCTGCTACTATTACCACTACTGCTCCTGCGGCTACTACTACTACTATTATTGTTATCTTTATCATTATATTATTACTATTATTATTATATAAAGACTTGTGCACATGAATGTTAATAGTCAGCGTTAGGAAAGGCGCTCCAGAGCAAAACTAACCGCTGCAGGCTTTTCCCCAGGCAAATAGAGCCTTTCACATACTTAAAACACATGAACTAGGTGAAGAAGGAGAGAAAGAAAGGGATAAGAAAACGAAAGTGGGTTAGACTGAACGAAACAAGAGATTAAGAGGATAGACTTTCCAATGGTGATCCCGAGGACAAAGGCCGAATTTTGACGGGGTTTCCACAGTAGACGGGTGGGTCCGGATATGTGAAAGATACTGTCAAGTCTCCGTGTTCCATGTTCCTCATGTTGGATGGACGAGTGGCTGGGGCTACTTAGCTGCCAGAAGCATCCCACATCCGACACCAACATGTTGGATGGACAAGTGGTCCTATTACAACTAACTGGGTAGATACAACACTGCTTTGGAAAATACAACTTTCATGCTGTACTTCTCTACAAGGAGTTTGAGAAATAGTGATGACCTAATGGAATGTGACGTTTTTTCCTATCCAGAACAACTTACTTTTTTTTCCCCAGCTGTTCCAAATCCATGCTACACCCAGGCTTGTGAGTACCGGGGCAGATGTATAGACATCGACTGGAATAGACTGATCTGCCAATGTCCACCTCCCTACACCAACTATCTCTGTCAGTACGGACCCCCGCCACCACCACTCCATTCCATCTACCTTCACTTTCCATCAACCGTTCCTCAACCCTGCAAGCCAACGACAGATCCTACTGACTCAGGGTCTCCCCTACTAATGAATGGGGATGACGGTTCTGGTTGTGGCCTCTGTAAGTTTTCATCCATCCATCCATCCATCAGCTTACCCATCCACCCAACCACCTACCCATCCACCCACCCATCAGTCCATCCGCCCATGAGTCTAGATCTATCTATCTATCTATCTATCTATCTATCTAACTGTCTGTCTATCTATCTATCTATCTATCTATCTATCTATCTATCTATCTATCTATCTATCTATCTATCTATCTATCTATCTATCTATCTATCTATCTGTCTATCTATCTATCTGTCTATCAATCTATCTATCTATCTATCTATCTATCTATCTATCTATCTATCTATCTATCTGTCTATCTATCTATCTATCTATCTATCTATCTATCTATCTATCTATCTATCTATCTATCTATATATCTGTCTGTCTGTCTGTCTGTCTGTCTGTCTGTCTGTCTGTCTGTCTATCTACCTATCTATCTATCTATCTATCTATTTATCTATCTATCTATCTGTCTATCTATCTATCTATCTATCTAACTATCTATCTATCTATCTATCTAACTATCTATCTATTTATCTATCTATCTATCTATCTATCTATCTATCTATCTATCTATCTATCTATCTATCTATCTATCTATCTATCTATCTATCTATCTATCTATCTATCTATCTATCTATCTATCTATCTACCTATCTGTCTGTCTATCTATCTATCTATCTATCTATCTATCTATCTGTCTGTCTGTCTATCTGTATTTGTGTGTGTTCATGTGTATATGTGTGTCTGTCTGTTTATCTGTTCGCCATCTTACAACACAGAAACATTTCACAGGTCAGAACAACGCTATGTGTAATGACAACCTGGACAGTTCCATGGGATATAGTTTGTGTATATGTGAGGATGGATTCACTGGCGAGTTTTGTGAGACAGGTACCATAACCCACACCATCACCATCGCCATCACCATCAACACATCATTATCGGTCCCATCACCATCATCATCACCACTATCACCTTCATCCAAATTACTATTAGGCCCACTACAAGTTAAATTTTCTATTACCATGATCACCAACATTTTATTCACGATCAATATCTTCATCAGGGCCTTCATCATCGTCATCATCATCATCATCATCGTCACCAGCATCATTAACATCCATTATATCAACAACGCCAGCCTCATCCACTACATTTTCTCCGCTTCCTCCTCCTGATCCTCCTGTTCTGTTGCTTCTTTTTCTTTTGCCCTATTATATAGAACCAGCTGGGTTGGCCCGCTGACTTGGGGGTGTGATTTAATAAAGTTGAGTTTTGGTCACCAGTGTGTAAACTGAGGAGCAGAACGAAAATCTCCTGTCACACTTTTTAATTCTACTGGAAGGAAATCCAGCTTTTTAAAAATTTTTCTCGGCTCAAAATGTCGGAACACTTTCTTCTGTTCAACCAGAGAGTATAGATTTAGATCTATACTCTCTGGTTCAACTGAGTTGTGGCTCAAAATCAAAGAAAGTATTACAAATGTAGTGAACGTCAAGACCTTTTAGAATATGCCCATGTACTCCATGTACTTTCTATGCGTGATCTGATATTTTGTAGAATTGAAGGCTCGGCGGTTAAAAGGCCTCCGATGATTACACGTTCACCCCTCAGCTCCATTATAGTAAGAATAACATAAATACAGCAATTAAATCCCACAAGTAATTTAAATTCCAAACAGCCTCTCTTGTGTTTTTCCATTGTTTGTTTGACAGCGATAACGCATTGGAGGCCAGAACCAAACTGATGAGCGGAAGACAGACATCTGAAAATATTGGAGATCTGCCCATGTCACGAGAAGTCTCTTCGTAACTATGTCCTGGGATCCAGCCAAAGCTGTTGAGAATGACCAGATAAAATCAGATTTTCAATAAATTTCGTGCATTGCATAGCTGTTTCAGAACCCTAAACTTCAATTTACGTTATGAACTTATTTTTCAATAAAAGATTTAACTTTTTCGATATTTCTATTAACATCTATCTATATATATATTTGAGGACTTGAAAACTTTGTCCTCTATGCATTCCATGACCACAGCACACAGAGTTCTGAAATTTTTTGTGCTGATGCAGAGCAAAACGTACGAGATTTTTAAGGAATACTTCTTGAAATTTGATGCTCTACTGATTTTAGAAAAATCAAACAAAAAATCGGCCGGAAAAAAACTCCAGTAGCCTTTTTAAGCGCTTTCCTTCGTTTCACACTCACATCTATCTTTTTTTTACATAGATCTCTATCCTCTTCAAATTGAATGGACCGGAAACTCGGAAACACACTAGATCTAATCTAGATCTAGCATTTTGTGCAATCAATAGCCCTAGATGTAGAAATCTACCTCGATCTACTTAAAAATCAACTAAGCAGTGCATAGAATCTTCTTCCGTATAGATCTAGATGTGTTTAGATCTGGAGTCTTGGCCTAGATCTATCTACTGTGTTTTTGGCATTTTGTGCAATCAATAGCCCTAAATCTAACCCGTGCGCAAATCAAGCTACTGTACGGGATGCGCAGGGTGTCAACTCACAAAGGCAGAGCAGTAAGACTTAGATTCTAATTAAAAACAAACAAACCAAAGTAAAATAAACA
Source organism: Onchidella celtica (assembly GCA_963931925.1). Classification (NCBI taxonomy): domain Eukaryota; kingdom Metazoa; phylum Mollusca; class Gastropoda; order Systellommatophora; family Onchidiidae; genus Onchidella; species Onchidella celtica. The sequence goes on from OZ007571.1 coordinate 23,271,039, forward strand.
AATAGGAACAGACAAGATGAAGCAGGTCCATAATAACCACCCAGAACTGAAACTTATATTCAAACCGATTTATCCCGGGCAGGGCCGGGGACCGCAGCTTGTTAGATATAACGAAACATTTTGTAATAAGTTTTGGCTGTATCGTTTCTTGCACTTTTTACTTTTAAAATCACTTTGACTAAGCAGGATCTCGGATGTAGTTGTGAATACTGAATTTTTGACACTTTTGAGTGGTGTTTGACAATTTTATGATGTCCCAAGGATTCTCAAAAGCCCGGAGAAGGAACTAGGAACACTTGAAAAGGCAAACTCAGGTTTATGACAGCATGTTATAATTATACCGAAAAATTTATGGTGGAGCCAAGCAATATTTTACCTTACTCGTATCTGAAGCTACCTGTGCCTGTTGGTTCTCTAGTCTATCAATATCCACTTTTATCGTATACTTATGGTATGCTATTACACAGGAATGTTGTTTACTTTACTCTTACAAAATCAAACTTTTAAAAAAAAGTTATACTTAAAAAGAGACGACACTCGTCACAAAAACGTGTACTTACGTTTCTTTTCTTTATGACATTATATCAGTTACTCTACAGACAACATGAGTTGATAGATTTAAGATGATCAATGAGGTCGGATAACGTAATTATGGAATTATTAATTGAATTAGTATTCTAATCCGAGAATTGTCTCACCAAGTCACGGTTAAAGGGAGGTAAATTACTAATAAAATTCATGCTGATTGCCGACTACCAGGTTTTCTGTTTTATTTCCCCTGAATTGTGATGTACAGTTCTTTTTTTGCATTTAACTCCCTTCCCATATGAAGGCGCAATGGGTTATTGAATTGTATTGAAATTAATACAAACCTCTGCGTAATGAGAACTGTTATATCAAAATACAAGTGTTACGAGAGAAAATAAAATTAATTCATCTGTATGTTGAGTAAGTGTATCCTCAGTTTCACAATAACTGCTCCTTCATCTTGGCAAGAATCAAATAATCATTCCTTTGATCGTCATCACCACTATCGTCACCGTATTTTACAACAGGCGCACAAAAAAAAAAACAACAAAAAAACAACGCATCTGCTGGCAATTTTGAAAATGTATAAAGGCTAAATTCATTAAATCACCTAAGAGGAAAAACAAAACAAAAACAAAAACTAATATTTCGGATTATGTCAGATTTTTCCACAAGCAAAATTGTTGTACAATTTAATTATGAACGAAATGACATACGACATTTTACTATTATCATTTTCTATCTATTATCTCCTGTCCTATTTTGCACATGTTCATAAAATCTCACATGTACGTATCGTGACCTTCCAGATTATTGACACCTACACTCTCTTCTGCACCTCGATCCATGAACACACACCCACCAAGAGTACAACCTAAAAGACACACCTCCACAGATTGTGTGTGTGTCAGATGCTAAGAATAAACTGACCGTGTCTTTCCTTGTTAAGTTCTTCTTGAAAAAACAAACTAAGGGGAAAGCCCATGATTGCATTAACTATCAACTCCCACCGCCTCCTCACTCTCTCCGCCCAATTACAAAAAAGAAAAAAAAAAAATCTTCATTCTTTTTCAGACACATGTACTTTTAACAATACGCAAGGCTATCCTGTATCCTAAGACACAATTACGTCATTTTTGAACATTTTACCAGATTTTTCTAAGTCTGCCAAATTAATGATAAATGCCTGGAAAAAAAAATGGCCTATAAAGAGAGAAAATGAACCGTGTTCTTTCTTACCTCCTCCCAACTCCCACCCCTCACCCTCCCCTACTCCCGATATCGTCCACGAATCTACATAACAAGGGTTTATTTTATGTTTTACAACCCACGCGGAACGTTTAATGTCACAGAGGCCTGTAGAATAACTTGTTGAATAAGGAAGGAAAGCTGTAAAAAGGGGACGATTTCATTTTCATATAGTCAAGGATTCTCATGTTCTGGTTATGAGGACCCAATCTCCGACAGAGCCAAGAAAAGTGTGGTTTGGAAGATGGACTGGAAGCAAAATTTGTGAGAGCTGAAATTCATGTTAGGACAGTGACAGCAAACCTGAAGAATTAGAAGATGAAGACGAAAGGAAGAGAAAATGATGAAAGGGGAAAATTAGAGAGAGAGAGAGAGAGAGAGAGAGAGAGAGAGAGACAGAGAGAGAGACAGAGAGAGACAGAGAGAGAGAGGGAGAGAGAGAGAGAGACAGAGAGAGACAGAGACAGAGATAGAGACAGAGAGGGAGAGAGAGAGAGAGAGAGAGAGAGAGAGAACAAACAAATAAAAAAAATATTAAAAAGAAATAACACTTCTAGGCCAGAGAATGAAGGAGCACTGAAGAACAAGATAGAGGACAATGTGAATATGTAAACACAACATACAATTTCACATTGTTAGAAAACCCATTTTTCAACAGTCTTCGTGGAAATGTATTCAATTCTCAGAAATTGGATTCTGAAAAATTTTTTTTAAAATGAACATGGAGATCACATACGTAAACAAACCAGCCAAAGAAGGAATGTTTACCTTGGTTTTGAGCGCAGGAAAGCTAGCTACTGAAGTAGTGTCACAACTCGTACATGTGACATTAAAATAATGTTCGCAAGACCTGATTTAGTAAAGACAGCGTAAAATGCTGCAGCTGTGAGTTCACTGACCTACCCAAACATTAAACTAATGCCTTCCACTGGTGGCTGGCCAATGTTGGAAATAGGATGAAATTATAATTGCTTTACACAATCAGTCGTTGTCGTTAGTCCGGCACTGTTATCTAGGCTCGGAAGATTTTGTAAGTGACTGACACTAATGACAGTGTAACTAGACAGATTCAGGACTTGACTGACTGCTTGAAATATTGGAGGAGAATCTATTGATGAGTTGAGTGAAACTCCGCGTGAAATGCTGTATTTAAATATAATAGATAACGTTGCTTATATGACATATAAAACAATAGTAAAGGACAATGTCGCCATTATGAATCTTATTTTTTGTTTATACGTGGAACTTATCGTCAAAGAGAAAATGGCAGAATGGTTATCTGTGACAGCTCCATACACTCCCCCTACTCATAAACTAAATAATAATGTTTTCAAAGACGTCAGGAACTGCAAAACTGGTAATATGTTCGGGCTAGAAAAAGATTAATTTGTCACTCTAGAGGGCCGGATAACAGCTCAGGATCTCACAGTCCGCAGTGCCCTCACACAATTTCAGAAACGTTTCTTGGGATTTTAAAATTTTATGGCTGCTTTATATGTAATTAATTTACGTAATATTTTAAGCTTTAAGCGTTGTTTCCAGGGTCTATGACAATCTTTAAGCTAGCCAAGTGTATAATTAGCAAAATTAATGCAATCATTTGAAAATAATTTAAATACATTGCAATATTAAAATAATACATACGTTTTTCTTTTTTTTCATGGAGACCCAAGGCTTTGTTTTGGTACACACTGGGGTGAGACCTTCTGGTGATAACGTTTGAGAGGCCTGCAAATTATAGCTTAGAGCCTCACAAAGTCTAAATTCAGCACTGTCATACACCTGACTTACATTCTACCGTTTGAGACCCCTATTTTACTTTGGGGTTCTGAAAGAGACCAGGCTGTTCTAAAAATTGTTTTCCGCTCAAGTCAACCTTTGCCGCATGAATTACTACGATGATGATTCAAGACCTCCCCCTGGTGAATGTGTTTCGTGTTCATAGATTTGGTCTGGGTGCAGTCATGTGTGGCGAGAAGATGAACGGTAGGAAAATGTTGACACAGAAAGTACAAGGAGGAAATTGTTCGAAGTTTCGACAGGTCGCGACGAAGTGTGTAAAGAAGGAATACAGTCTAGGGCGGTCTAGTGTGTGGTACCACCCACCAATCCATCCATCCATCTATCTAGATCTATGTATGTATGTATGTATGTATGTATGTATGTATGTATGTATGTATGTATGTATGTATGTATGTATGTATGTATGTATGTATGTATGTATGTATGTATGTATGTATGTATGTATGTATGTATGTATGTATGTATGTATGTATGTATGTATGTACGTACGTACGTACGTACCTACCTACCTACCTACCTACCTACCTATCTATCTATCTATCTATCTATCTATCTATCTATCTATCTATCTATCTATCTATCTATCTATCTATCTATCTATCTATTGTCTGTCTGCCTGCCAGTCTGTCTGTCTGTGTACTTTGAGTAATTCTTTTTCTTCTCCTTCTCATCAGATCAGCCAGCAGATGTACATTTATTCATAAAACATAGTTAGACCAGAGCTAGGAATATAGAACACAGAAATCGTCCACAACGTTAAGTTGAAACAGAAAACAGATGCACAAAACAACATTCACATTAATGGAAATAAACGACCAAATAGTTTCTGTTCACAAATATTGATAGAATTAAAACCAGAACACAAATTATAATAATATAACTCAATTTTATTCACTATAATTCTCTTTGAAAGACCAATGTAATTTTGTGTGGCGTTGGGATATTTTGAAATGGCGTTGATGAACTTGGCATACATGCAATAATTCAATTTCAAATGAAGAATACTAGCGGCATATTTGTGGGCAGTGATGCAGCACTACTTTCTGATCCCTGCCCCCCCCCCTCAACCTTTCCCCTTTCCCTCCCAACCCCTTTCTCTCCTCCCCCTGGCGACCCCTGCTGGTGTCAAGGCTGGAGTGGAAGGGTACAACAGTACTCGGACACGCCCAAAGTTCGGGATTTCCGTGTTTTAAGTTCGGCTCCAAAACACTTTCACCTTCAGTTGTCAATGGCAGGAACACATACACACACACACACACACACACACACACCCATACACACATATACACACAAACAGCACACCACACAAACTTACACACATACACACTTACACACGCACACACATCACATACACATACACTCACACTACCCATACAATACTGCCATGTTACTGAAAAAGTCTGTATACGCTAATCTAGGTCAAATTCGCGTTTTAATGTCCTTTTATACAACTAGTTGAGGTACCCGGCATTATCCGGGATAAACCTGTGAACCCACCATTCTATCTCTGTCTATTTGAATCTAGAAAGCTTCCCATAAAAGTTAGCAAAAGCATTCTGAAAATATTTTACACCATGGCTATTCAGAGCGTTTTGATGTATGGAGTTGTCTGTTGGGGAGGAAACATCTTACAAAAAGATAAAAATAAGATCAATATTTTAATTAAAAAAGCATCCAAAATTTGTATCTGTGATCTGCCATATTTTGATGAGCTGTACACTGGTGCTTGTATTAAAAAAGCTAATATTATTATAAATGACCCCCAACATCCCCTGAACAAAGAATATATAAGATCTGTAAGAAGTTTAAGGCTGTTGTCAAAGAAAACTAAAACTGAGCGCTACTTTAAATCGTTTATTCCATCATCAACTAGGATGTTACAATAATGTCGTCATCTTGATCGTAATCTGTGCAGTTGAATTATGTCCTGCGTGTCAGGTCAATGTGTTTTAGTTAGGGAAGCATATTGTGTGCACTGTTAATTTTGTTAATTTATCAGTGTGTGTGTATATATGTGTGTGTGCGCGCTATATATCATACTTTCTGCTTCTGTAACTGTATTGTTATGTATTCAATGATCAAAACAAATTTCCTTGTACAAGGACGAATAAAATTTATCTTATCTTATCTTATAAACTACAATCTCACTATAGATTTCATGCGCACCAGGGCACTACGCACTCATTTCTGGAGGGAAATTGTGCACACGGCATTGAACGCGTATTAATATCGTTTCCACTGCGGTGGGCTTACTACAGGGAGCCAAAACAAAGATCACTACCATTTACATGTTTACAACTTTTTATTTAAAAATACCTGAAACTTGAATCAACACAGTCGGTCGATAAAAAAGCGATTGGGCTGGATTAGTTGACACTTAACAAAATCAATTCTATACTTCTTGAAACTCTTATTCAGGCTGCAGCGTTGAACACACAAAAAAAAAAGGGGGGGGGGGCCAAATTGCACCACAGTGAATTACTCCCGCACTATTTTTTTTATTATAATAAGATGAAATGCAGATTATCTTTTTATATGGGCTGTAATCAAAATGTTGTACGACCTATAGTATATTTGAGTGGATCTGGTGAAATCGGTCTTAAGATGTAATTTTTTGACCTCTAAAAGACAAAATAGAATATTTCTATGCCAATTTCAAGCAAAATGTTTTAACTGAATGCATGAAAAAGGCCAGTATTGCATTTTATAAGCAAATCTCAATTTCCATAGAAAGCTGCCCTTTGGAGGGCTTTACTCAGGAATTTGGTCTTTTTAAACCCAGTGTCGCTAGATCTCATCACATGTCGTTGGGTATTTGCTGTATTGCTGTATGTGCATTTTTGCCTTTTCGAGAAAAATGAGGATGAAACTTTGGTCGGCAAATAAAAGGGCTAAAACTCCTAAAACAAACGTCACAAAAACATGTCTCGAAAAGTTTTTAACCGATTGGAATGACACTTATCCATTATTTGAAATTAGGAGTGAGAGAACCGCTTTCATGACAAAACCTCAAAATCGGCAAAATGTCGCATCCAGCAATATTGGAAATACCCGTCGATATTATACTTGACAGACATCGCAAAATGGACACTGAACAAGGAAAAAAGCTTGGACTCAACCCGGTTGCTTTTTTGCCTCGCTAGTAAACTTTTGTTTTTTTTGTGAACATACGCTCCTTTCCCGTACCATAGCAGAATAATTCCCTATGTTACGCACTGTAAGTAGACCTACTGGGGAAAACGTGAGGTATTCGATTAAGCAGAAAGAGCACCTGACCCACGGGTGGACAATTGATCCATTGGTCAGGAAGAAATTGAACAAATATTTCTTAAGTAATCTCGGGATTAACCAGGCGGTGGCAGGGAATGCCATCGGAGAGCGGAAACCTTCATTCGCCTTCGGAATTCTGTATTTTTCATGGCTTGATCGCAGGTCTACAGCATTCATGCGCATATAGTATTATCTTTGATCCCGCATTGGAAGTGGGAAGTGGGGTGAGGATTCAAAGGGCGTAAGAGCAAGCGGGCAAAGGGACTCCCCCCCCCCCTCCCCCCAGCCATTTCGAGTAAAACAGTATGAACATTTCGGGCAAAGCAAGAAGAAAAAAAAATGGACAGAGAAAGAAAAACTGAGTAACAAATTAACAATGATTTAAATTTTCGGGGCAAATCAACTCCTCTGCCTCCCGCCCCCCCCCTCCCCCCACCTTAACCAAAGAGTTCCTAAACGCCAGTGGATGGGATGGGGTAGTTTGGGCTCAGGGGTTGGGGAAAACAACGGTAAGAGTAAACAGATTGTGAGAAGGAGAGCCGGTGAAAGTGAAAGCAATAATTTTGAGAAAAGGGAAGAAAGCGTGGCGTGTAGGAAGATGAAAGAATGTTCGAGAGGGTTTTAAATTTTGAGGTAAGTGTAGGCTTTACAGTATATCATGGGACCAGTAAACAGTTTTGTGCTGCTTAACATAAAAAGTAATGAGATTAGAGCATCTTGGTGATATCTCAGCTTTTCTCATGTGCATAAGCCTGAATGTAAGTCTCTGTGAAGGAAAGACTTGGAGGCCGGGGGGCGGTGTTGATATAAACAAGAAAAGAAAAACGTAGTTAATAAAGTTATATTGCCATGCGTATGGTCACTTCGCATGTATATAGCTGGACGGACGGACGGAAGGACAGACGGACAGGGGGCAAGCAGACGAACAGATAGACAGACAGACAGACGCACAGATAAATAGATAGATAGACAGGCAGGCAGGCAGGCAGGCAGGCAGGCAGGCAGAGAGACAGACAGACAGACAGATAGATAGATAGATACCGGTCGATATATAGATAGATAGATAGATAGATAGATAGATAGAAAGATAGATAGATAGATAGATAGATAGATAGATAGATAGATAGATAGATAGATAGATAGATAGATAGATAGATAGATAGATAGATAGATAGATAGATAGATAGATAGATAGATAGATAGATAGATAGATAGATAGATAGATAGATAGATAGATAGATAGATGGATAGATAGATAGATAGACAGATGTTCAAATTTCACCCATCCAGTGCATTAATGATATTGTCCTCAGATTATATTAATGTTTCACATCTCACCATAAGGCCTGTCAAGTTAGAAATATGGTATGGAAGGACAATAATAATATACAAATGTATTTTGAAAGCAATAAACATAAGCAGCTGGGAACAATGAGTTGAATCTATAGACCATTTGAGAGATTGTAATAGAATATTCGACAATACTCTTTATTTGAAGCAGTTTACATCTCAAACTTCCTTAATGTCGTTAGTTCTAATTTTATTCCTGAGAAATTACAATTCCTTCAGTATTATATATACAGTGTCAGGACTGTGTATGTTAACTCAATAGGTGCACAGCCATATTTTCATTCAAACGTATTCTACGGGTGCAAAACGAGCGGAGTGACAAAACACTTTCAATTTCACAACTCTTTGATATTGCTCTCGAGTAGTGTGTTATCTCAAACCACGATCTTTAAGATTCAACCTACTCCTTTCATGTTAGAGTTTACTCCCATTTTGTATTATTATTATGTAGAGATTTATATCTATACAAAACGACCCTTTATACCTTTCAGTCAGCTTAGCAATCGACGCCCCATTGGTGGGTTTCGACTTCCGACATAGAAATGACTTTGAAGGATGAAGGGTTAATATTTTAATTTGAAATGGATTGACAATTCTAACTGATTCACATAGGATTTATTTGAACACTCTAGCTCTTGAATCGGCGAGCACTGCAAAGATTGAGTAAATGCAACAAAGAAGACTTACACTCATTCATCTACAGTTATACACAATTATTATGTCGTCAGGGCTTTGTTGATAAATGGGAAGATATCATTGTTTCGTTCGTTGCTCAGATTCTGTTAGTCAATCTTTTGTAGTTTCTCTGTAAACAATAATATCTGAGGGGAGTATTAGTCGTTTTTTCGACTGCACCCCCCCCCCCCCCAAACCCACCCCGCGCCCAAATGATATAATATTCTGACAAAGCCTTGACACAAACATGTCAATTCCCACGGCACCGATTGAGTTAAAAGGGTTAAAGGGGACGACGCCATACAACTTTGGAACCACCATGCTAAATAGTGCGGTTGCGTCGTCAGTTTTGTCAGGGAAGAGCAGAGACTGCGGAATGTTCACTTTTACAACAGAGTTATGATGGCAATGTAAACATAACTTGTTTACTACCGGCTGGCGTTATCTTGGGGAGATGGTTAGGTCTGTCTTTTTCATAGTGACATTGTAAAATGCAGAAATCTAGCATGCACGCAGGAAGGTTGTTCATAAGCTGAGGGATAGATTTTAGACAGGCAAAGGATAGTGAGAGCCAGAGAGAGAGAGAGAGGGGGGGGGGGAGAAGGGGAGAGATGGAGATAGAGCGAGAGAGAAAGTGAAAGGAGGAGGAGGAAGAGAGAAAGTCAGAGAGAGAAAGGAAGAGAGAGAGAGAGAGAGAGAGAGAGAGAGAGAGGAGAGAGGAGGGATGGGGAATGACAGCTTCTTACATGCTCGCTACATAACATTCCTTTTAACTCCTATGCTTTCTGACCATTGACAAAGATTACTTGGGTTCATGCAATTCTATTTTCCAGGAAAGTCAAGTCACATAATCAGTGTCTTTGAATTTAATTCCACTGATATTCAAGAATTCGTACTGGGGCATCCATGATACAGATCTCATACCGTGTACAAGTTCAAACATATTTTACGTGATTTTTCACTCAGTTCGCCACTGCTGTATCTCTAATCAAAGCATTATAATCAATTGATGTTACAAATGAATCGATATTACAAATTAATTGATATTCACAGTGCAATTCAAAGTCACGCAACTGCGTTTAAAAAAAAGGGGGGGGGGGGAAGAAAACAAACAAACCCAATGAAATGAACTGATACTGCAGTTCAGTGTAACAAATAAATGAAGCATGTTGGGCTATAACTATAAATCCTGATTGCCTAAACTCTTAATTGGTTATTTGTTGGTCACCGATTCTCTCCCCTCCCCCCCACCCCCCCCCCCACTCAACCGAGTGCTACAGCGTCAGGGGTGTCGCACGTGAGAAATGGGTGGATGTTGATTTATCGAGAACGTTCCGCAAATCCAATCAAATATGACTGCTTGTCTAACATGGTTCTGGTTAACAGGCTGATTAAAACATGCCACCAGCACCCCTTTCCCCCCACGCCAAATTGCCACAGTGCAGCTGATGGGTTTTCTGTTTGATTCAGCTCCCGACCCACAAATAGTCCCTGCTCGACCCCCTTCTCCACTCTGTGTTTATTGGTTACTATGGTAATTGGGAAAAAAACATTCCTGTTCCGTTATTCTATCACACGCCCACCCCCATATCCATTATGTCCATGTACACGTGTGTGTATTCACAAAGAAAACTCACTCTTGAAAGGCCACACTGTCACATACAATTTATATTATGTAGGACAGAGGGGTTCCCAACTTGTGGTAAAGTTACCCCCAAGGAGTAAATTTCACCTCCCTCCGGGGGATAAATTTACTGATTCTCAAATCTACATAAATTTTAAACATCTGAAGTTGAGAATAAAATATTTTTATTGTTTTTGTTATTTACACTTACTGTAATAATATTAAAAAACAGTCCAATGTATTTTAACATTTTCCCTGTATCGGATGCTTTGTTCTAGTTCAAGTGTAAACTCAAATTACTGAACAAAACAGGATGGGAGTAAAGTTACATTCGAAAAGTTGTCAGGGGTAAAGGGTTGGGAACCCTTGATGTGTGGAGATTTTTAATTGCAATATCTATACCGCGCGACCTTCTTCTTCTTTTACCTAGTGGTTCTCACACGGATATGTCTTCGGTTGCTAATCTAGCTCGGAATTGCACGTTTCAAACGAATACAGACCAGATCGGTTTGTCATTGTCATTAAGCTACAGCAACAATAACGAAATCAACGGCAGCAGCCAAGGCAACAGAACAAAGCAAAACCAACATCAGCACAACAGCAACAACAACAATAACAGCATCCACTACCAGAATATCAGCCATTACAGCACAAGCAACAGCAACTGCAACACCAAAAGCTACAACAACATCAGAAGACAAGCTCTATTATTATGATCACCTGACTGAAAACTTCACACTGCCTAATACCGGAAATTACCCAATAAATATTCTGTTTCAGCATGCTAAGTAAAAGGGGGTTAGTGTTATAGTACAGACATGGCTGTGTCCACAACAGTATCGGTTTACTGAAAAGTTCGCAAAGGACCCACGGAACAGAACTGCTAATCCCATATAACAATGAATACACGCCATAGCCGCCACCTTGTACTTTTTACTTGTTAATGAGGGTATTTCTGGTGGCCTGAGATAGATGAATAGAACTTGATTGTCTTTGTATGTGGCGCATACAAAAATGTACGCATAGGTCTGTCTAATGATTATTGTCATTCTAGTGCGGTGTAAATTATTTACGAGTGTTTTTAAAGACAGTATCGAGTGAACATGAAATAACTACCCGTCTTCCTCACAAAGAAACCGATATTCGTAAAATACAACAACCTAAAGAATTCTCTCTCTCTCTCTGTCTGTCTCTCTCCCTCTCTGTCTCTCTTTTTCTCTCTCGCTCCTCCTCCATTTTAAGCAGCGCACCCAGTTTCCACATCAAAGTACACGTGTATTTACATAATGGTAGAAGATAAAACTGTGTGTGGGGTGGGGCAAGGGGCCTATAGAAATCAGAGCTGCTGATAACAGCGGTTTAACTTTAATCTGGGTTCCGTTCTGACTGTGATTGGGAAGTACCAGGCAGTTGTTATAGCAGAACTGTGCAGGGCCATTGGTGTCTTTTCAAACTTACCTATTTATATCCAGGTTACGGATACAGTCTGGGAGACTTGAACTCTACAGGAAACTGTGTCAAGGTCGGAGGTAAATCTTGTCTGAGTATTTGATTCATTGACTGTCTTTTTTTTTTTTTTTTAAATTTTGTTCCGTATCCTTCTTGTGAACAATTGGTAAGATTTAACAATTCCGGCAATTTTCAATGACGTAAGCAGATCTTGAGAACGATTTCATTGCATAATACTATTTCGCGGTGAGTAGACCAAATAGTAAAAGTGTGACATGATTTCGGGAAGTCACGTAATTTATTTTTACAGCACGTCAGTGTAGATCTAGTTCTCACTTTACAGAACCGCGTCCTTCATAATCTGCCTTTAAAATTACAAGAGTTTACTTTGAAGTAATTTTCACTATTCTTGTGCAAAAACATTTACACGAGAAAAAAAAATTGTATACCTTCAAGATAATTCCATTTCTGGGAGCTATTGAGTGTAATGTAAAGTCAAATGCCAGGGGCCATACACCCAAACGCTCCGTGAAAAGTGAGATGGTTGATCTAAATTCCGTATTTGACAGTGTTGGATACGTGCTTTCTTGTACTTAAAATTCCTGTTATTAAATCATTACTGTTGCTCTTATAGAAGGGATATCCTAACTAAATGAATAATGCAAAAGAGGACTGATCACTCAGCACCCTGTATCTTTCTTTCGTCTTTGTAGGGGATTCTGTTTGATCTGAAGGGTTTGTGTTTGTTCGATATGTAAGATCTATTGTAAGCCTAGGGCTCGCTAAACCGTTTATTGACTACGCCTAGCTGTTAAATATGACTGTGTAGTTTAGAACTCGCGCTTCTGCCGCTGAAATAACACACTCATGTGTATGTAGTTGTGAAGTATTGACTCAGAACAGATGAAGCAAAATGACACAACGCTATATATAGCTCTGACAGTACAATCAAATAAGATTGTAGAATTTAACGACCGAATTTTACAAGAAGGAAAAAAACAAAACTGTTTCGTTTGAAAGGTATTTCATGCTTAGCTTTAAATACATTTTTAGTTACAAAAAATCAACTTTCGAAATATTGCACTCCCCTATAACTTATAGCAAAAAATAACCCTTCAAGGTGCTCAAAGAATATTTGGTGAATAAGAGCTGTCACCTGCAATTGTACAAAAACGCGGTTTGTGATGGAGCCAGCGATACAGCATCCTACAGATGGATCAGCGAAGGTAATGAAAAGGAGACACGCGTTTCCCACGTTTTGTTAATTCAATGCCCAGGTTGACAAACGTGGCGTGAAGTATTGAAGTATTGAAGCTCGTCCTTTTTTGCCCCTCTGACGTCCTTAACCTCACTATGAAATCATTTCAACGTGTATGCTTTTTATGAGGAGAGAGCGTCCGGTTAACTCGGCTGGAAAATAGATTGATGTGCTTCTGTTTTTTTTTTCTTTTGCATCCGATTTGTGACGTGCAGCATTCGCATTTAGTTAGATACTGATGTTTTGACTGGGTGTTTCACTATGTACGTTACAATGCTACCCACCTCTTTCAAACCAGCGTGGGCATTATATGATAAACAAGTAAAAATTAACAATGTCATTCTGAAAAATAAATCCGGACACCAAAGCCCTACACCTAAACAATCTAAAAAACTCTTCATTTGGGAGGGTCTGTGAAACGATAACTCGCACGCATAACGATAGCCAAACTGAGCTAATTATATCGAGGTTAGTTTCAACATTAATCATTATGGCTGTCTGGCGGGGCGGGGTGGGGCGGGGTGAGAGATGTAACGAGTATCATACGACATACAAACCGTACACACGTCTACGCAAAATCATTCACAACACATACATTATGGCCGATATGAAAAAGCATTTCGGTTTCGAACAAGTCTATGACTCAAAGAACTGGAATTACATTACTTAAGCAGCATAACTAAAACACGATACTCTAAATTAGCTGATCTCCACGGGAAATGACTGGCCATGTTTACTGCACTTCCATCCACCTGAGCCATTAATCACTCCGTGCCTGGACATTGTGCCTGCCTATCGCAGACCTAGCGCTCCGGACTGTTGCAGCCACTGTGCTGTTCAATAGTCATCGATCCTATCGAAGTTTCCAATCACCCGTATCACCAGGCACTTTAAGTTTCCACATGGCTAGGTATCCATCCATTCAAAGGCACTGGTGCATGCCACTGAACAACGCTGTGGAATTTCGTATTCAGTGCTACCACAATTGTTTGTCCGCGGGTCCAGGAACTTGTTCCTCTATGAGAGTTGGAAACACTCTTTCTTGCCCAATCCAGAGTATTTCTGAATAACACCGTAGAAGGTATGGCATCAACAGGTGAGCACTTGTTAATATGTACATGTTGTTCAAGGAGGCAGAGCAACGTTTTCAAAGTATTTAATCCTTCTTATCATAGATCTGTGAATTGTTTATCAAATATTCCACCAAAAGATAAAGATGATAGTGCCTGGGTTTGGAACAGAATAGTACAAACTGAAGCTAATGATCTAATCGATACAGTTTGAAATTTCCTTTTTGGTCCCTTTCGTTGTCTTTATTATTGCCGTAGAAAATAATATCTACTGCACAATCAGCCGAGAGAATTTGTTTTTAAAAAGATCAGAAAACAGGGCAGTATCTTGCATGCTATAATATTATTATGATATACATCAACTTGTGTAACTTTTCTCGGTTTTCCAGCGATGGTATTCTGATAGTTTATTTATGTTTGTGCAAGAAGTGCAAGAGAAACGTTGATTGACTTTGAACACAGTTTACAATGACCAGCACGCTTTTGCACTGTATGAAGTTCAACTTGTCATTACGCTTTGCCGAAAGTTTTTGAATTATGAACACACGATAGAGAAACTACAAGGTGGAGATCGCGGTGTGTGCTACAATTCAAAGCCACGATCCGTGTCAAGCATAATACAAACTTGCCTGACGCTCTCCCCAGTACGATTACAAAGTTCTTAAAGCCTAATTCTGTGGCCCGCTGGATAAAGTTGTGGTTTCCTTGTGAATTTTCCACGCCTGGAAATCCTCAGTAATCCATTGGGGAGAATAATTCTAGAATTCACTATATCACAGAAAAACAAGCATATGGAACTGTTGTGACCCGCGCACGAGACGGGAATCCACTACATACTGACAAGACAACCCGAGGTATTTCTAACCTTTTTTTTTTTTATAAACACTCAAGCGAACACTTCAAAGAACCTGTCGTGCAAGCTCCATAGTGGTTTAAATAAGTTCGTATTTGGATAAAGCGGACCGACCACGCACCAGTTTAGATTTTTGTGTGTGATACTGAGAGGCTTTCAATACCCTAGACGTTTGACTGGTCTTACAACTTTTTAGACAAGTTTGTCCATATTTCTTCCTCTGTGGCCTTCGTGGAATTTGGGAAAACACCCGAACAGTTCACGGTGACGCTGGATATAAATAGGTAAGACTAAGACTGGTTTATATTATTGTTCTGCTCGAGTGTTCCCTGCTTTTGAAATGGAAGTCTTGTTTTCTCTTCTGGCAGGGAGATGAGGGTGTCTTCTATTTTAAGGTCCAAGAATTGAAAGACCGAAATAGTTATGCGTGTTCTGGTACCCGGTTCAGACGTGAATATTTTTGTGCAGAACTGGTTTTTGTATTTTAAACTATTATGACTTCAGTGCCCCCCTCCCCCCCCCCCCCCCGTCTTAGGAAAGCGTTCCGTACTTCCCGGACACCTCCTCAAGATACTCTGCAGGCTTACATAGCCCACCCCCAATCCTTAACGTTCATTTTCTGGTTGATAGGCAGTGGTAGAATTAGGGATACGGTTAAGTTAATGGTTAGGGATAAGGATATCCAGTGTAACAGAACTTTTTCATTTCCTGAACCCATTGACCTCTTGAGTTGCAACGGAATACTAGATCCTTGTATTTCCTAAGCTTATTGTCTTCATACAAGAAACAGACACCAGACCCCTAAATTACCGAGTTATTTATCTTCATATCGTATAACAAAAGACACACTACAGTCTTTTATTTCCTAAACTTACTGTTACCATGTAATGAGATGCGGATGGTAGCTATCTACATTTTCTTAAAGTATTATTTTCATAACGCGTCACCCATATTTCCACAATTTGCTACTTGCAACCAGTGTAGGCAAGAAAGACTTAAGTTCCTCAAAAGTTCAGCTCACAAACGAGTACACACACACACCCACGACATCACCAGGACACTGTTTAATGCAAGCAACACAATAACTCAGTGTTGACTAGTCAAAAGAGAAAACATGCCCTTCTCAGTGTCTTTTTTTTTTTTCTACTGTTTTACCAGTCAGTTTCTATTACCTTCTCAATTCGCCCAACGCAGTTTAAAACTCCAGGGATCCCAAAAGATTTTTATACCCAATTCATTTCTGTCTGAGAAAATCATGATATTAACAAAGGCGACAACTGGACGTCTGAATGAGAGACAGTTCAGAGATAAAACTCTGTATTGAAAAGTCTGAATTTCACACATACGAGATTTCGTGTAATCAAACCTCTGAGCACCAGTTCCTGACTATGTTCTAGAAATAACGAAATAAACCAAAAAGTTTGCTCTGATATGCGTGAAAATACCCAGTGAGCACGAACACATTCTTAATAAAAATAGAAGAGAATGGCTGACCCAAAATCGCAGCTATAATAAACAGTTGGTCCTATCCGGGTCAATGACTTGTCAAAGGAAAGGAAATCGTGTATGTGACGCTTTCCCTCCCAATGACGAATCGACTTTGAACAAAATTGAAGGTGTGAAAAGTTGTGAAAATAATGGGCAGTTACACTGCGGAATATCTAAATAGAATGAATTCTCGAGGGATGGGCCATGTCTGGCTAGAGTAAAGCGCCACCTCAGAAGCCTAAAGCTAATTTCGGTTTCTACATTTCCTGTCAATTCAACTGTCGTGTTTGGAGCCTATTCCACCGACCAACCAGAATCATTGCTCGCCCTCAGCGTGTATTAGATATACCAATATTTAAGTCGGAAAAAGGTTTTTCTATTTATTTTAATGAATGAACTCTTCCAACTGACTTAGCCTAGCAAGCCAACTTCCATGTTAAAATGCGTTCTTTAGGATCTCGGTTTCAAGTCGAGGCGACCGTTGCTGAAAGGAAGAGAAATGGGTCTCTAAGCGGGTCAGACAAAGGCTGGGCCTAGAGGACACAGCTCGCTATTCATGTCAGCTCACATTCTTCTTTTTCCTCTTCTTCGTTCAGTTTCAGATACACAGGCTAGACCTCCTGACAAGTCCTTTCCGTGAGAATAATAATATTATATAGTACATGTAGTATAATGTGAGAGACGAGGCCATTCAGGAGTCTTTTACAAGGCATTACAAACTTCGAGGTATCACGGGTAGAACAAAACAAGGAGTCCAGGCGGATCTAGAGATTATGATGTAAATATCATTTGATTCTGTCTCAAGTCTCTGAGATGAGGACTCGATCGAACCTGTCGGTATGCTTGTATTATAAAGATTATTGTTCTGTTCCTGGCATCTCCAGTATGACCAAACATCACCTGCATTTTATTTGCCAAGCACATCGATCCTTTTCATGTCTGAAATTGGAATTTTAGACCGTCATTATAATGATTACTCTTTATAACAGAACAGAAGCGGTGATAAACGTCCCGTCACGTAATAATCGATATGATCCGACATTGACACGATATACCCTCTACATCTTTGTTTATTCAATGTTAGATCAAAATTTAAAATCAGAATAATTGTTGTATATACGATCACCAGGTAGAATAAGGTATGCCAGGTACCAAGGGTTATTCAAGTTCTATCAGTGAACACGTTACTCAATTCTTATCATTAGACAGGAATGTCATGTCACTATTTATAATCTTTTTACTTGGAGACAGAGATGGTCAGCTGTTGTCGCACTTCCCTCACTATCTGATTTTGAGCCTTAGAATATTTTTTAGTGTCATGGCACTGCCGTCGTCCGAGCTGTAAACAAGTGGCTAAGAGCTTTAAAGAACACACAACTGGCGAAAACAAGACAGCCGGGACCTAGCCAGCATAAGATTAACATCTTAGTAGCTTTCATCAGAAATAGACTTAGTTAGTAGAAAGTTAGGGAGTTGGGTTAGTGGAATATGAGATGAGCTTTTCATTTACATGCAAGTGCTATTTGCTTGTTTTATTAAATTTGATATGAATAAATCCACGAACCGACACCAGTTCGTTCATTATTTTGTGTGTATGGCTGTCTTCTCACATCCAACTCGAGTGTATAATGTACACCACCCAAAAAGTAACTTAGTAAAATAATAGCAAGCAAACATCAACCAGCACATAACAAAGAGATTTTATGTGGAAATGACAATTATCGTGTAAACTACTCTAAGTTTCGACAGTTTCTTTCTTTTATCCTACGCTAAACATAATTAATACTTTTTTTTATCTGTAATTATCAAAACCATTAAGGCGGGAACTGCATTGGATGTGTTTTTGCAGGCGTTTTGACTCAACGCCCCAGGTTTCTCTCCGAGCGCTTACTCAAGACTGTTTGACGTGCCTGAACTAGTGAAACAGACTTGTTTCAATCTCGCCAGTGGACAAAAGGTTCCGTTTAACCAAAGATTCTACACTTGGATAAGACAAGACAGCTAGTGCTTTTAGCGTACACAAATTTTGCACCGCCACCTAGCGGCAAAGGCGCAAAAATTATGAAAAGTGCCGTATTTTACAAAGCCAAATAGGGAATATATTGAATTTTTTGTTCACTATTCAGCTACCGCTATAGGCCTTGATTGACGTCTCTCATTGCGGAATTTTAACCTCAATCGCTGTGGGAAAACTCTGGCCATTTTTTCTTTTTTTTTAGTCGCAATAGCACTGCCACAAATTTGCATCATAAATTTACCATTATATCAAGCATTCTTTTCATACGATGCGCCATAGGCCCCACCGACAATCAGCGCGCAAATTGTGTGCACGTCTTTTTTAGTTGTGCGAAGAAGACAGTGTCTCATCTTATCGTTTCTAGTGTCTTTGGTTTAAATCCTCAGTTCACATCTCACACCAAAACCGAATCAAAGCAGACTGGGCCCAGTGTGTCACAAGCCTTAGGTTCTAGAATTTAGGCTGTAAAGAAACACATTATTTTTGTTAAAAACAAAACGAAGTACAATGGACATGAAGTATCTGGGTTACTCATTCCTTGGCCAGCCTTACAGACCCTGTAGTTTCTATAGTTCTGTACACACAGTCTGAGATCGGCAATCGATAGTTTTGCCTTACCCAGTGATCGGCTTATTGATAATCTATGAGAACTAACGGGCGGTGACACGGCAGCTGATAAAGCGCTTTATTGGACTGTGACGCTGCTTAGCCTACTTGACAAAGCCCTCGCAACACTGGCCTGCGCAATACGAGAGGTCTCTTCCCGCGGTTTTATACGCAAGTGTTTTTAAAATATTCATGCATCGTACTTGTTGAAATGTCACCCTCATCGTGATAATACACCTTCAAGGCGTTTGAAGATGTTTGTGCTGTGAGAGCGTTGATGTTGTGTTCAGATGTTCACACAACATATCGCCATTCCCATGTAACATCTTGTCTCCTGCTGTCACCACCACTATTAGTAGTATTGCTACTACTACTACTACAACTACTACTATTACTACTACTACTACTACTATCATAATGAGTACTGTTAAACAGCTACACGCTGCATTACTTCTACTACTACTACTACTACTGCTACTACTACTGCTGCTGCTGCTGCTGCTACTACTACTACTACTACTACTACTACTACTACTACTACTACTACTACTACTGCTGCTGCTGCTGCTGCTGCTGCTACTAGTACTACTACTGCTGCTGCTGCTGTCGCTCCTCCTCCTACTACTACTACTATTGTTACATAGCAGCCTGTACACCACAACATTTACTATTAAATCAACTACAATAATACCTCTGCATGTGATCCACAATTTAGCTCAAGTCTGTACAAATACAAGGTCAGCTAGTCCAACCTGCCATGACAGTGCTGGACCAACAGTAACCACAACCCCTCCGTTAGTTTCATGTTTCTTTTCCAACAAGACCATGTACAGTTATTCACGCCTGACTGTTACTTCAGGGACAACATTTTTTTTTTTACTGGTTTTTGCGTATTATAATATAATATAATATAATATAATATAATATAATATAATATAATATAATATAATATAATATAATATAATATAATATAATATAATATAATAATTATGAGAGACGAGATCTTACATCTCCATTTAGAAATCTTTGACAAGACATGACAAAGTGCACGGAACGAGGGGTACCGTAGGACAAAGGAAAGAGTCTGCAGAGAGCATAGCATTAGCAGCAGCAGCAGGAACAACAACACGCAGCAATTTGTTACCATCGCATCTTCTCCTCCCAAGCGTATCCACCCACTACACGTATGGGCAATCATTAATTGCATAAAAAAAAACAGTTACCGAGTACACAAAGTGTCACAATGTGTGTTGTGACCAGCTTAGGCACACACAGACGTGCACGCTGCCTGGGAGAAACCACGGCAACAGCGGCAGAGAGAAAAACAAACAGAATACAGAACAAAGCAGAATCAGTTGGAGGCAACGGCTGCACATTCTCATCCGTGTTTAAAAACGAGAGTGCTTGAACTGGACGACATACACAATTAATTTATTGTAAACACATCACCACGGCAATTTCTTACAGTCCATCAATCTTGCATAGCAAAGTCCGGGGCCCCTGGGAAGACTGGATTGCCGAATTTTCCGGAAGAGGCAAAATAATGTATCCTGACCAAAAAAAAATAAAAATCAAATGCTTATTTTTTCATGAAGAATTAAAAACAATGCTTAAATTTACCCAATTTTTGTCGTTTTGAAACGTTTAAGAGGTGTGGAGTCAACAACAGATTTTTCTCAAGATCTGTTGTCCCAAAATACCTAAATACCCGGTGTCATTTTAGTCTTTTTAGTCTCTGTTAATTGTACATAATTATTTTGTATCTCAACTAGGGACAGTAATTTGTCTGCTGAATCAAAATAAGTGCATCCTTGTCATTTGAAAATTATGAACAAACAGAATCAACCTCACTGCTATGTCTGAGGATTCGTGAGAGCCCATGCTAAGAGAGAATAGACACCGCATTGAATTAGTTTGTCACCTTTGGAACAAAATGTAAGCTTATATTTTGTGTGCGCACCCTAAGTCTGGTCCTTATCCTATCCTCCAAACACAACCGAACTGTCTTGTTGGAGCAAGTATAGTCATCTAGATGCAAACGCGGAAAAGATCTCGTAACTATCACTAGGCTGTTTCACTTGAAGAAAAGAACCTGTACCACAGCGTTTTTGTTTCAAGAGAGGAATCACTTGTCGATTGCACTGTTACAGGAAGCTCAGCGAAACCAAAAAGTAGGTCACATCGGTAAACAATAGCCCATTTGTTTTGTTTTCATTGAGAGAGAGAGGCAGAGAGATCTTACCGACGGTTTTAAACAGTTTTCAGTCAACCCCACAAATAAGGAATAACCACAGTAAATAGACACACTCTTTAAGGTGCAAAAGTGCAAACAATCTCTTCTAATAAAACGAAGTGTCATTACGGCACTGACCTAGTTCTGCGATTTGACCGAAGTGTTTTAGGTCTTTATTTTAGAGGATTCGCTGCTCTTGGCGTTTACACCTCAGTGCTTGACCGAAGTGATACACCTTTTCCTCTATTTATATCTTAGCTTGTACCTGTGTCTCGGCTTGTACTTCTCTGAATTTTTATTTTGCTATAACTATAGCCCTCACAGTGGCTGCGAAGCATTACATGAGTGTCTACATCACCATTTTTGTGACGTGAATGAAGCATGCCTATAGCTGCTGTGTCCAACATGAGAGCCTTGAACTCATTCTTGCTGTTTGATTTGAGAAGAATAGGCGGGATAACGTTTATAAACGGCAAATATCAAAGAAATCATTATCTGTTTAAAAGCGAATGGAGGAAAGTAGAAGGAATTTGATAATCGCATACTCTCCCTCTCCTTCCTTTCTCCCTTCTTCACGCGTCTTCTTTCTTCTTTTTTTGTCAGTTCATGTGGCTTCGCCTTATTGCTTTCTGTATCAGTGATTGACTAAATAATATTAATGTCATCTTATTGGTTTGTCAAGCTAGAGGTCTACTTAGATTACAATGTATATTCGAGCATCTATATTTCCTATTTCAATTCTCCACTTTTTCTCTAGACAATGGATTAATAAATGCCATATAATTATTGAGAACTAAGTCTGTCTTCTTGGCACTGACACTGCCCATTTCACAGGCCATCAATAGATCCTTGTCTTTCTTAGTCTCATACAATCTGTCTCCTTTTCCCTCTCTTTCTGCTTTTTTTCTCTTCACCGACATTAAAGTTACAATGCATTTGGAAACGACCCGCCAGTCCTATGAATGTTTTGTCCGTGCACGCCCAGAATTTCCGACGCCATTACTCACCCTCCCTACAGCATCCACTACACAACAGCGGCCTCCAAGATGAAACAAACTCCCAGGGGGAGGGGAGGTTGGGCTTGGAATCAACAGAATTTAAACAAATCAATACCGATCGATATTATTCATATGTCGGTGTTGTATTGATCGCTCGGTGGCACCATTGGGACTGCAATTTCCTATTTAACTGCAGCATCAGCCACCGTTAGATCTGACACTTTTCCATACTCTCGCTCTTTACCCACCCACAGAGTGAAACAATCTCTCCCTCTCTGTTCTAGTGCACGCTAATTGGTGGAATCCTTTTCCCAAAACGAGTTTAAATCATTTTGTGTACAACAGGCTTTTAGGGAAACTCATTTTAATTAAGTGAGGTGAAAAAAAGCACTTTTCTACATTAGTTCAAAAGGAAGATTTAAAAATGCATTTGTTAAAAAAGAGATTCGAACTTGATCATTCATTTTTTAATTTTTTTTTAGCGATGGCCTATCTATAGTTAATCACCAGCATTTACATTTCCTATCTTCCCACGTTTCAAAGGATAATGAAGAAAAGTGTTGCCCCAGGGATTGAGAGATAGAGGGGGATGTAGGCTTCTGGGTCGGAATTGTGTAGTTGGGGGAGTTCAGAAACCTTGTAAGAACAGAATTAGGAAAAGTTGACAATACTGTGACCTAAAGTAAAGTGTTCGGTGAGAGTAATGTTACTTTAATACACTCAAACTCACTATATATTGCATAATCACACACGTACTTATAGAATTTATTATGTAGTTTTCTTGTTGTTTTTTTCTAACAGAGGGTGTTGTGAAATCAATCTCTCTCTCTCTCTCCCCCCCCCCCCCTCCCGGCCTGACGGTTTAATTTTGTGCCAACTTCTCTGCAGTCTCGCAGCATTTTTCAGTTGTTGGTTTTTTTCATACTTACTAGATCTAGTACGTTGTCTTAATTACATCAAACATTCAGAGCTGAGGTGACTAAACAGCTCAGACTTATGCGCTAAAATCATTTGTATTTGATGAATGAATATGAATATTTTGGGCATATCTTGACGAAAGATTGTTGATTCCACACTTCAACATTTCACATCAGCGTAGGTCTTTGTCATGCATCAAACATTAAGTACAAAAATTTCAGGTCAGACATTTGCATTGTATCTTGCAAACATCGTGTTTGATGTATGCGCTTTTTAAACACATTCGATGCTAATTTTATGCATCTCGTACTTTCAACTTTCACATCAAATTCGGCTATTTGTCAAACATCAAGTAAAATGCTCAAAGATCGAACGATCGCTATGTTTGACCTGAGACAAATTAATTTTTTGGGCAAAGAATTTGAAATCTGCCATAAGCCTAATGTGCAGTTCGCTTGATTTTATCATTTGACAACATTAATAGAGAGGTTCCAATGGTCCTTTCGGATAACATAGACCTCGAGCAAACCATTGTCAACACCTGGACCATTGAAAGAGATATTGCAATGCACTTTTCAGTTAACAGCAAATGTATAAACTTCACACTGTATGCATGTTTTTATGGATGCTCGAATTCAGGCCGTCGACACATTGAAGTGGCCTCAACATCAGAAATCGTGAATAGTGATATCATTGTCTTCCATTCAGTACTGACACATAGACTGCATTCATGACGCATTGTCCAAGAAAATCATGTATGCGGTCACCGAACAAAATAATTGCTTCTTTAGTGTATTGTTGCTTCTCTCTCCCGTTGGTCATCTTCATTAGTTAAGTCTCTGAAATAGATGGGATCAGTTAAGATGTTATGAGTGTATTAGAGGATAGATATTAGAAGTAGTTAGTGAGTACGTTCACAGACCTTGTAAGAGTTTTCTTGCCAGTGTTACCTGGGGTCTTCGACTCAGTGTTCTAGACTTAGTGTTCTATACTCAGCGTTCTAGACTCACTCATTCACTCACTGTTCTAGATTCAAGTGATCTAGACTCAGTGCCCTAGACTTTGTGCTGTGTCTTCCTCTTAAACCAGGGAGAAGGAAAATTGGATCAGTCACCCCACTGAGTTGGGAATTGAACATCTTTCACATTATTTATTTAATTTCCGGAATTAAAGGCTCATTGTGCCACTCAATGTTTCTGTACGTGGTGCGCTAATCCACACTGGGCTGGACAATAATGTTGCAGATCATGTGACTGTGGCGTACGAGAGAACTAATTTTCACGCCTCTGAGTTCAATATTTACCGTTCGAAGATCAGCTTTGAACATCACACGGAACTGCACGTTGAACAAAACTCGAAATAATTGTGCTTAATTCACCAATGGTTTTTCATTTGGCAGAATGACACTAGGTTTAGGATCTCAGCTCTAATGGCACCATGGAGTTTGACGTGTACGTATGGGTGTGTGTGTGTATGTGTGTGTGTGTGACACGGAGGAGGGGGCAGGGGAAGGGGTAAAGAGGGAGAGAAAGAGAATCAGAGAGGGAGAATGAGTGAGCGCATTATGCCTGCGGATCCATGAAACTATAATTCTCTGACCTGAACCCGCAGAGCATCTTGTCTAAGAAACCCGAAATCCGCAAGATGATTTGACAGATCTTTATATCTACAAGGTTCATATAGACAAACCTTACAGTTACTGTACTATACGGGGCTTTTCTCGTTAGATTTTTAACTTCGCTTTTATTGATCTCATTTATAGGCATCTGAGGGCTGAAAGCTAGCCCAAACTAAGAAAGCGAAAAAAAACAACGTGAGAGGTGCTAAGTGGCGGTTATCGTAACGTCTCGCCTTTAAACCCAATAAACTCAAACTCAGACTCAAAAACTCTATCGCATATCTATCTTGTTGTCAGTCTATTTAATTGTCTGTCTGCCGGCAAGTCTGTCTGTGTCCTTGCTTGTAAAGTACCTTATCCACAGCAGCCTATTGTCCATCTGTCCTATCACGCCCCATAGACCGTCACTCTGTGAGTTTATCAAACCGTTCATCACTCTATAATCTGCCATTGCATTATAAAGAAATCGTGACCCCTGGCACAGACGCGATCCTTCCAGCCCAGGGTCATATTGTGTTGTCCTGTCCCCAGGCAGATTAACTTTGATACCCTGGCCCGGGTCACCACTTCCCCTGCCTACCTCCCCCCACCCTCCCTTTTTTTTTCTCCAACTCCATTCCCCACCCCACCCTTCCTGGAGACCTAGAACATTTTAAAAACAATGGTTCTTATAAACGATGAGCGGATAAACACCCTTTATTTGGACAAAAAATAGTGTGCTTTTTCTGTTCAATCTTTTCATTCGGCCAAACATTCGTTCTATGGTGTGCTCTTTCCATCCTTCCATTTTTTTGTTTGGGCCTTTAGTCCCTTTCTCTACTGTGTATGGTTTCTTTCTGTTTTCTTAATCTCTCTGTCATTTTGATCAGTTTACTTTATGTCAGTATCCATTCTTTGACGCCGTTTCTTTAAGCTGCCCTCTTTCTCATGCAGAAAGCTTGTCATGGTCCATCTGCTTTGATACTCGTACCACTCTGGATCCACTCTTTCACAGCACACAATGATTAACTAACGAGCCATGAATACATAGGGAGAACGGTTTCCTCGAAGACACTCGTATTTCTCAGCCGAAACGTCCATGGCTGTTAAGTCAGAGAACCTCTGGTGTCCCGCGTATAATGCCCCTCGCCCCCCCCTCCCCCACCCCACCGCGCCTAGCTGCCTTAGTGAATGCTACTTTAAAATCTCCAATCTGAAAGATCTATATCATAATTATTATAAAGGAAGACTTAGGAAGGCCTCGTTCTGTCTTGAAAGGCTTTTAAACCGCTGAGCCTTAAATTCTACAGAATATCGTATTACGCAGTTAAAGACGTGAAGGTATACGTGTGCAGATATTAAAAAGTCTTGAATTCCTCTATATTTTTAATATTTTCGTTGCGTTTTACAGAAGAAAGTGCTGGAAATTTTGAGCCGGAGAAAAGACGCATTTTATTCGAGTAGATTTAAAAGATATGACAGGCCGGAAAATTCGTCCTGCGCCTCTATTTACACATTGGTGATCGAAACCCAACTTTAAAACTCACACATGTGCATTCCCCGAGTCAGCAGGCCAACAGTTTGAATAGTCTGAGGTCACTTTTCGCCCCCCCCCCCCAATAGTGCCATGCCTTGCTTAGCCTGTCTCAGGGATAGTGACTGTTATTCCAACATCTCCAATCTGAAAAGTCCATGACTGAATAATCTGAGACCCCCTGTCGACCTCCCCTCCCCTCCACCCCCCCCCCTCCACCCACCACAGTGTCCATGTCTTGCATAACCACTGACATCTCCAATCTGAATAATCTGAGAGCCCCTGTGGCCCCCCTCCCTTCCACAATGTCCAAGCCTTGCATGGCCTGTCAACCCAAGGAACATTAAATTGAATTTGACTACGGTGGCTACCTGTGGGCGGGAATCTTTGAGACGACCCCTCAAGTCCGAATATTGAATGGATAAAGATCGCCGCTGGGGTCACAGAACTGTCATCGTCCAGATTCCACCACGAAAGCCAGTATGTCACCGGAGCTCTCTTTAGCCCAACAGAGCTCTATCTAGCATGGACAGAATTATCATCATACGGGCATTAGAGGTTTCCTGTCTCTACTGCCACAGTGTTGGTGATTTTGATGTACATTACATCAGGGATGAAGTTTTATTTGTAAGGAATAGTCAAACACCAAACTGCATGTTGTCCAGGATTTCACAAGGCCGAGTATTCTTCTTTGTTTCATTATGTCGGAAGATATCATCTGTTTAAGTTCAAATGATGTACGGTGTAGAATATACCATTAAAGATGGGTAGGTACGATATTTAATTTGTTTGCTAAAAAATCTCGACAATCTCAGTATGACCAATAACAAGTGTGCGTATTCTGCTACGGCTGGAATTTGTGGCGATGGCAATCTTCATGTATTGCACTCTTTAAAATTCCTCTAAAAATCCATCCAGTCTGAAGTCCACCCCATGTCCATGATTAGTGCCGCATGGTCACAAAGACCGGAGAGTTTACCGCTTTTCCCGACTGTCGTGAAGAAGAGAAGGGACAAGGGTGGTTAAATGAAAGGAGTGAAAGGAGTACACCGAGTTTCTGTCCCGGTTGCCTAGAAACCCGGACGCCTCAAACATCGGGAACATGGGAACTCGGATGTTCCTGACACATCGAGCCAGCATAAACTTGGGACTTGTGTTTTTCCGGCCATTGAAAACTGAGCTAGTGGCCGGGAACGGAGCTTATCAGTAGGATAATGGAAGTTTAGCAGGAAAATCATTATGGATGCTGCAGAGATTCGGAAGGCATGACTGATGGGGTTTGATTGCAAAATGTCGGAAACAGGAAATATTCAGAATGATATAACTATGGAACACGGGAATGTATTGGTCTGTGACACTTTTTTTCTTCTTCCGAGAATGGTTTCAATTTCTAGACCAAACCAATTCACAACAAAATGATGATGATAATAATAATAATAATAATAATAATAATAATAATAATAATGACAACAACAACAAAAACAATAACAATAATAATAATAATAATATTAATAATAATAAAATCTTAGAGCAACCATTCGTTCACAGACGTGATGAAAGAATCTTCTTGTGACCTACATTTCTTTTCATTCTTTCACATCCGTATGTCTTTTCGTTCATTTCTCAAGATAATCAGTTCCAGCGCACTGGATGATGTCGACAGAAATTACGGATACACAGCGTAGCTCACGTTAATTGGTTTATTTTATTGAAATATGAAAGTTTTCAATTTTCGAAGGTTACGCCGAAAAATGAAATGAATCTAAATAGCTTTGAAAATCTGATGAATTGGAGGAGAGGTTTGGGCCCATGAAGAGGGTGCTTTAGTAAGAAATCCGTCATGATTTACTAAAGTATTTGCTACCTGGATACAGGAAGCTTCTGATTCTGAATGTTCTCACGGATGTATGAAACAGAAAATAGCCAAGTTAACTGTTAATCACCGAAGTGTGAAATGTAAATACTCAGATCACTAAAGACTCGTGTACTAAAAGTGTATATTTAATTTGGCTGATGTCATAGAAATTAATACTTTCATCTAGTTGGCTTGCCAGACTCTCAGATTATTACATTTGTGGGATACACTGCTTTCGTGCTAAAATAAGCTGGAACTAGCGAATGAGTTGCAGAGATAACGTTGTTTTTTTCTTGTCCCACGAAGTGAATCGCTAAGCATTGTATAGTCTTTCTTATAGTGTTGTGTTTTCTTGGAATTAGCTGTTCATCGACGATGCAGAGAGAGAGAGAGAGAAGAGAGAGAGAGAAAGAGAGAGAGAGAGAGCGAGAGAGAGAGAGAAAGGAGAGGGGACTCCTATCTGTTTATTCTAAAATTTTTGTGGGTTTTTTTTTTTTTTCTGTTTCGAAATGATGAAATGATAATAGTAAGTGCTTTTTTCTCATTTTTTTTCCATTATCGATTTTATGAATTAGGCAAACAATACTTTAACAATAATCATTTTGGTTCCGTCCTGGGATTTAGCGGTCCTCATATCTGTTCCATCCCTGTAGATTTTTAAATTGGGCCTTTTCCCGTTAGATCTTTAACTTCACTTTTATCTGTTCTTACCTATAGAACTCTGAAGACTGAACGCTAGCCAAAGGGAGAGAACGAAAAAACCGCGAGAGACGCAAAGTGGCCGTTATCGTACTGACTCGCCGTTAAACCCAAACTCAAACTCAGACTCCATGCCGGCAGTGTGTAGACGACGAGCCAAGAAATCTGTTCCGCGCCGAGGAGTTGTACTGGAACACTCATAGATACACGTATAATAATATACTGGAATGCTAATAAGCGCTGTTCAGATCGGCTAGGTGTTTGTGCTTATGTGAAACTGATCATTTACCTTGACATGGACTGACTGTCATAAACTCCGATTCAAATCCATGATCGACAATGTGAACAAATGTTTCTAGTTTGCCTTATCAAAGTGGTACACGTTTCCCTGAATACTTTCCTGGCGGGGACGTCCAGTTTTCGCCGCCTGATTTGAACTTTTGAATTTGAAGGAGAAAGTTGTATTGATTGAAGATAACTTAGGCCCTCTGTTTGAACTTTTGAATTTGAAAGAGAAAGTTGTATTGATTTTTTGAAAAAGAAAAAAAATAAAGCACTGAAAAAGGAGGGCGAACTAACCCAGCAAAATCAAACAATGAAGATAAGGCAGTGTTGTGCGTGGTGCTAAAGTGTGCTAAGTGAATAAAACGCAAACGAATGCACGGGAAATACAGAGGAACTTGCTGTGAAATGTACAGAAAACTGCGGTTATGTCTTTTTGCTGTGTTCTCATTCAACGATATCGCTAGTTGGCAGGAAAATTGGTCCCGCTCTAACATTGTGTACTCTCTATCATTCTGTACTCTATCATTGTCAACTTGAGCTGAAAAGGACTGAATAAAGGTATTAAAACGATATCAGCTAAACGTCACTTCAGAATAAAAATGCTTCTCTCTGTTTCTTGGTCTTCCTTGCAATCTGGATGCTGGTTCGAGAACTCCTGTCCAAAGTCCGGCCAATGTAAAATGACGTTTGATCGAGCTGCCTCTCGTGATTGACGGAAACACTGAATGAAAGGCCCTTAAACAAAATTCCGATCTAGTAGTCCTACCCATTGTTCCGGCCCACATAGCTTGTCTCTGTGACAGGTATTAGCGCTTTCATAAAGATGAAATCAGAAGTGGCGCCCGAAATTTATGAAGTCAAATTCCTAGAGACCCGCCACCTCCCGCCCTTTCTCATTCCACGTAATTTTACAAGTATCGATGATATTTTGATTTGAAGATTCTTGAGATTTGTAGATGATTTCTTTCTAGGAAATGTGTTTTGAGCTGGTCTGAACAGTGAATCTTATACAACATGTAGTTGTCAGTGAGATAAACGTGTAGGGGAAGAACTGATAATGCGAGCTGCGCGCCCGTTCATTGCTATTTTCACTTAAATATCATGTGTCTCGGCACATACGCGGTTTCTCCATTGCAGGTTACCATCTCCATTCTGAACCAGCAATGTTATGTATGTGTGCTACCCCATAGAGACGGGAGATATGATTGTAAAATTGGTGTGTTCTTTTTCAATCACGGTCCATTTGAACTCAACACTAAACCAGTGTTTGTGACAGGACACACAGAGAAATCCCCTCGGGCGGTGAATGTAGACTAGTTTTTAACCGCTTCAGCTGTGTATTCCTCTGTTCCAGAAAGTAGTATGATGTCATGGGAGACCCGAGATGACGTTTCAGGTTGTTTTTAATATTTGAGTGTTCACCGTGGATTTCCTTGACAGACAGCCCTTACTGTCTGAATAAACTTCTGGATTTTGCCTGCGTTTGATGTTTTTCATGATCATCTGTGACAAGATTGTTAGATTTCGCGATTCGGTATAGCTGTTAGAACTGCCGTGTGAGCGCGTTTTGCACTCATTTGGTGAGTTTTCTGTCGTTGCCTCTGTGTCATTTCGTATAATTCAGTTTGTATTTCCGATATTCCTTCAGGTGAACATTCCACGTACTTTTTCCGAAGTGATAAGGTTTTCTTCAGGCCCACTTTAAACAGTAGGAGTCAACTGAAAATGCCCATAACTTCATCTGTATATTCAGGTTTACCTATAGATTCCACGAACTGTTGAAAATGCCAATATATTCACTTAATATCTAGGAGGTATTTTGTAGAGTTGTTGTGTATAAAAATGCAAACAAGTTCTTACTCGGCTTAGAACTATAGCAGCTGCAGGTACGGTCGTGGTGTTGGTAAAGTCGTTGTGCGGTTTGAACTATTATAATTTAGACATGTAGAAGACAACAGAAAGTAATGTTAAAAAATTAACAACTTCTTCAAATTTTAACCTTCATGATTCTAAATTTTGGGAGGCAGTATGTTGTATGTGTTGGGAGTGGGGTCGAGGAATAAGGAAGTGGGGGGGGGGGGTAAATTTACGCACTGGCATATTGCGGAGGAGGTGGTTTTTAATTCATATAGAAACAAGCAAGGAGTGGGGTAGGTGTAGCGTAAGTTAATGTATTTAGTTTATTGTGACTGTTAGCACTTCAACAATTACAATTGTTGCTTTTGTGACGTCCACTGCTGAGTTGTCATAAACGGTAGAGGTATTTGACATTTACATTGGAGATTCGTCGAGTTGAGAGGCGATTCCATTGAGTGCAGAGAAAGATTGCTGCAAGGTTCTTTAGAGCCGTTTTGCCAGTGAGTAGGAAATGAGCGAAATAAGGAACAGAGAAAACCAGTCGTATCAATATAATACAAACAATACAAAATATATGAATAGCTTCACAATACAAAAAAAAAAAAACACAAAAAAACTTTTGATAATAACACGGAAATAGCAGGCGTTGCAACCCACTAAATAGCACTGAAATATCATAATCACGGTAACAACACATATATAGCGGTTGAAACCACATTCAAAATATACAAACATCAGAACAAAGCCATTAATCAATATTTTAACTGAAGAAACGTCATTTCTATAAGGAAAGAAGCTTTCCAAAATGCAGTTTGAAGACGTATCGTTAAGCAAGGTATTGTTACCCTGCACTTTGGAGGAGCCCAAACAACGGCTAGAGCTGAAATTATTGTCTCAAACAACTGCATTTCTTTCCAAGAACACAATCAGTCCTCCATTACGTCCACATCCTGCCATCTATCCTTACAAAAGATCAAATTTGTAACATTTGCTACCCGCCTTATGGCACCCTCCAAGTGTAGCTACCCGTGCAATTTGTACCGGTATGCACTTCCTCCTGATGACTGTCTTTATAACGCTGTCGTACAAAGTCATTTATTCGTTCAAACATGAGAAATTGGGAAGGCTGCATATTTACTGTTGTTAGTCTTATCTTCCAGTTGGGACTAGAGCAGACTGACTGCGTTAGTTACACAATGTTCATCTCAACTAACATGTTTTACTAAATAAACTTTACTGTGCGTGTACAGACGAAACTTGAGTTTTCACTTCCCGAACAAATCTCGAGTTTCCTCTTCCTGTATAAATTGTCAAAGTAGAAAGGATAGGCAAAAGTGGGACCAATATAGATAAGTGGGCTGGTTAGTAAGTAGATTGAAAAAACTTGGCAAGATGTCCTGACAAGGTGTTGGCTGGTCTTGTGTTTTTATTCTAAAGCTCACGACAGATGACATCTCACAGAAACAAGAACAACATTTCTTCAGGCAATGTGACAAAGTCACCGACACTCTAAGTATATCCGTCAAATAACTGACGGCATCAGCAGTTTTTTGTTTTTTTTGCCATATCCGCACAGCCATTTTGGAATTGTCATAAGGTGCACGAAGCTTCAAATTCTTTTGTTTTTTTCTAGCAATGCGTGTCAACTTTAAAAGAGCTAGACTTTTTAGCTTTCAGCCTATTGTTATCCAAATGTATTGTTATACTTATTTTTCCTTGCCGATTCCAAGTATCGCAGTCACAATTCTGGCACAATATAGATCGAACCCTCGGTGTGTAAACCGTTTATTTGCAAGCACGAAAATTATGGTCGATATCAACATGGTTTTGTTCGTAAACCTCCATCCCCTTCCTTGATTAATCGTACACTATTACAGCTTCTGAATTTCTCTGTTTTTATATGGCATTGTTTCGATAAAGCACGGTGCTCATCGCCACCGCCTTCTTGCACTAAATAGAACATTATGTCTAAACGTTCTGCAGTCTTACCGACCATAATCGATGCTGAATTCATGTCCACATATTCAATTTCTTTAAGGTTTTTTTTTTTCTTTTGAAATATTTATTACACTGGTTGCTTCCTTTTCACATCAAATCCGGGAGAAATATATATATTTGGGGTGTCTCGGCTGTTACAACAACATTGTATTATATATAATGTACAACTACTGTACACTACTATATTACGACACTGAATATAATATGCATGTATGGTGTACTTTACGTTTCAGATGTTGCTGTCATTTTGCATGGAGAGTAGCAACATTTGACTCAAGGACTGAACAGCGGGGGCTTTAAACACTTTGGATGGTTCACTTAATTTTTCCACTTGGCTGTGATTTCTCTCCTGCCCCAAAAGTACATTTGTACGTTTCTTTGGATGGACTGTAGCCGTTGCTTGGACTGATTGGTAAAATTTTGTGTGAGGCAGAAATGAAGACGCGAGGGATAAAGAAACTAGTGGCAAAGAGCGAGAGGTAAGATTATTATGTTCAACATTTGCAAGGAGCTCAAAATAACATATGAAATTACTTTAAGTAATACTTTAAGTTAAGGCTCAAATTGGAGGATTCTCTAGTTAAGAAACCTTCCAATATGAGATATCCTCCCCCTTCCCCAATTCTAACAAAATATAATGGTACTGAGCTGTTCTAAAAGTGAGCACTATTGTGTTCAGTATTTCTTCATCTTTAAGTCCTCCAAAAGTCTGACCATAACATTAAAGTTTATCTTAACTTGTTTTGAGCTCCTATCCCAGATTTCTTTCCCTCTTCATTCTCACTGTCCTCCTCAGTCCTGTCCTCCGCAGCCCTGTCCTCCTCAGTCCTGTCCTCCTCAGTCCTGTCCCCCTCGGTTCTGTCCTCCTCAGTCCTGTCCTCCTCAGTCCTGTCCTCCTCAGTCCTGTCCTCCTCAGTCCTGTCCTCCTCAGTCCTGTCCTCCTCAGTCCTGTCCTCCGCAGCCCTGTCCTCCGCAGCCCTGTCCTCCTCAGTCCTGTCCTCCTCAGTCCTGTCCTCCTCAGTCCTGTCCTCCTCAGCCCTGTCCTCCTCAGCCCTGTCCTCCTCAGCCCTGTCCTCCTCAGTCCTGTCCTCCTCAGTCCTGTCCTCCTCAGTCCTGTCCTCCTCAGTCCTGTCCTCCTCAGCCCTGTCCTCCTCAGCCCTGTCCTCCTCAGTCCTGTCCTCCGCAGCCCTGTCCTCCTCAGTCCTGTCCTCCTCAGTCCTGTCCTCCTCAGCCCTGTCCTCCTCAGCCCTGTCCTCCTCAGTCCTGTCCCCCTCGGTTCTGTCCTTTATTAAAAAAAAAAATAAAAGAAATAACGAATACAGTAAGAGCAGCGACAGGAAATGAAAATAAGCTTTTTCTCATCAATATGAACATAATCAATGGGCGCATTTTGGAACCAAGAGTCTCTTTTTCCCACCTTTCAACATCAACAACCATCACCACAGCCACAAGAGTAGTCGCAGTTTTTGCCGTCTTCGTATTCGTCATCATCGTCTTAGTCATCATCGTCTTCATATAATACAATGTTTTCTCTCTTTTCTTGTTTTTTTCTGCCACATTTTATAATTGTCCCAAGCCCGTTTGCGACTCTATAGCAACTTTGTGGTTTCTTGAAAGGTTCCATTAACAGCAGTAGCAATAACCACCACAACACTAATCCCATCAAGATTAGTAAGAACATTCCCCAGAACCCACTATGAAAAACGTTTCAGGGCTATACCCACGTATTTCCATTGACATGTATACTAAAAAACCATCATTTCCAACTCCGTATAATTTAGAAGTGAATTTAGGAAATCCGCATTTTGCACTTGTTCATGCTCAATGCTAGAAATGCTTCAGTGATCACGTAAGTGCTTCATGCAGCACTCGTATGTTTCGACCGAAGCAAACCATGACTTGTGTCAAATGATATATTATTGTTTTCTCTTCAGCCGTGTGCTTTCACACGCACACGAAAACTATGCGTTTTTCCTCATCCAAGACTTATTTTGTTGTCACATTTGACTGGTCAAGTGAAGAGAAATTTGCAAGAGTGCTTGCAAATTTTCTCACGGTCACAATAATAAAATATGCCAGCATTTTCACCAACAACGAATAGCAAACTGATGGCTGAGCCACTCTCTGTATCAATTACGAGCGTACTTTAAAAAATAAATCTATTACTACATAAAGTGACATTATGGGTTTGTCTAATAAGAACATGTGGTATTTTAACGGGACGACGACATCCTTTCCATTACAGCTGCTACGATTTCTCTCTCTCTATTTACACCAACCATGACTGTTATTGCCGCCGCAGCTGCAGTTGTTGTGTCAAAACTAGAATTTTTGCATCTACAACAACTACCACTTACTAACTGTTGTGATGTTATTGGTGCCGGAGCTAACGCTATTAATATAAAGACCACAGCTTTTACTACCACACCCTCCTCTACCTCTCTGCAAGTACTAATGTTGTTGCTGCTACAAATACTTCTTTCCTCCTTCTCACACGGCCAGCACCACAGCCACCGCTTCTCCCACAAGTCTCACGACAACAACCATCAATATCATTACTGTTGCAAGTTTACTACCAACAATACCCTAATTGCAGATACCACTAGTACCACTACCGTCATTACTTCTACTACTGACAGAACCACGGCTTTGTCTTACCATTATTACTTTGCCGTTGCAGTTGATGTCTCCGTTGCTTGCATACAGACAACTATTGCTATTACATGATAAATATAATTACCACTGTTTAATTGCACTACTGCCGTCAGAACGTTTGATGGGCCCAATACATGTACTTTTGTGTCCACCCCTTTTTATCTGTTACTGTATCATACGGCTTCAGGAAAAGTAACTTTTTTCGGCCACATGTTAACAATAAACTATGTTCTCCCGTAGAAGATGGAGAAAACCAGATGAAAAAGAAGAAAGATGACAACAAAAGTTTAGTACAGCTCGACACTATCTTGAGCCACATGTGGCTCCCCCTGTCCCTCCCCAACCTCCTCCACCGCCGTGCCGCCGCCCCCTGACAATCCCTTCACTCATGCATATCACTTTGACATTCACCATCTTCCACAATAGGTTTTTATGTCCCTGTATATACTTTCTATACCTCAGCTTATCCCAAGAGAAAGATATCACACTATAGACAGTAGCGAGCCCAATTTCATGTCCCTGTGCCATTGTCTTGTAAATTTGAAATATGAACCTGGCATATATCTTTCACTTAAAGGATAAGCCTACAATAACATTATCTTGATACCAAATCATAATGGTGTAGAAGATTTGAAAGACAATTCAGTCATTGTAATCAAGCTGGTGCACTTAAAATTTTGATTGAATGTCACTCGCGTGTGGAATGCCATTTTTTCCCTCTTCGAAACTGACCAGGTTTTATCGTATTCATAGAAACTGTGAGACGATGCACCTGTATTTTGATTCAGTGAGTGCCAAGACATGAAAAATGTTTCAAATTCATTTTTATATTCCTTTTCAAATTTCATCATAAAGGCGTTTATTTTAGTTGAGTGTCATGACCTGTGCCGTACAGTCTGGTTAAGGATTCTATATTTCGTTTCCAAATTTTTTCTTCTGTCCAGATTTGGGATATTTTCTTAGTCCTCTTATTACAGCGAGGAGTTAATCTTCGTTGTTTCCCCCGGCATGTTGTTGGGATTGGCATTTACTTGGAAAAACTTTTGTTGATTGGTACATGAAAACTGTTAGAGATTCTCTCTCATTTCCCACGCCAGAAAGCTGGCGGCTTTATCACTACACAGGGTACCTACCTTTCTGTACAATACATATGTACTATTATTAACCTAGTTCTTTATCAAACCATTTGTTTCTCTCCTCCATTCTCCTCGTTAGCATCTTTGGTATTGTCATCTTCCTCCACAACAACCACCACGTAAGTGTAGCACCCCAGACATGGTCACAACACCAGCAGTAGCAGCTGCTGCGACAAAAGAACAATAAAGCTAATGGTGCATAGAGTCAAGTCTGTTTTGTAGCAGAGAATATAGATGTACCGAGAGATCTCACTTCCGCTAAATCTCGAAACTAGGTCGCTGCGGTAAACAAAAAATTGAAGAATTGAAAGAGACCGCCTTCACCAGAGATAGTGTGCAATCTGTTAACTGTGGTTTGTTCATATTTTTGGGCTGATTGAAACTATTTAGAGCCGTTAGTAAGTTCTTACGCCTCGTGGAAACGCGCAAACGGGTATTGTTTACCTCAGCGACCTACTTTCAGCTCCATGATAACAGTGGTTTCGCAGCGCCTCCCGTGTCTCGCAGTGCAAATCGACCAATTGTGAAACCTCTCTATATATTATACTCTCTGCTGTCTAGTTATATGGAGCCCAGCGCACTGGGGAGACAAAAACAATTCTGTCTCACTAGTTCGGGCTCGCCAAAACAGTCTTGAGACAGCTGGTGGAGATGGAGACCTCGCACACTGAGTCAAACTAGAAGCAAACCAAGACTTGGTTGGTATGCTACCGCTCTAAAAATATCGATAAACATCCACCGTCTAGCCACAGACCTTCTGGTCTAACTATTAAGTACAGCGACATGGCACCGCGGTCATTATCATTATCACCATACCGCCACCACCATCAGCTATGGGAATAACAAAGTTTGCGACCTTATGACGGGTACATCCAGTCTGTGGGCAAGCCGTGGGAATACACCCTGAGTGGAAACCCGTAATTACGAACAAGCCAGTAGAAAAATTAAAAAGAAGAACGCCAAAGAATGGAGATATTCACCTCACCCGAGTCCTGAGTCTTCTCACCTCTGTTGGAGACCATTGTCGCTATACAATAGGACTTAGCCTTCTCTAAGGCAGTGATCTTCAACTTTCAGTTGTGTGTGCCCACCTCTTGCTAGCCTTTCAAGCTCTTTCGTTACGGCTCCTGTGTCTTCGGTCGGACGCAAAAATGTTATTTCGAGAGCAAGCAACACGTTTCTGTGTTTCACAGTTGTAAGAGAATAAAGACGATGGACCGATGCCACTGCTCCCTGTAAAAAAAAAAAAAAAATGCCGTTTCGTAAGTCTGCACTTGAGTAAAATATTCCGCACGAACCGAACCAGCACGATTCATCAAGTGCGTGTGTATCTCCAACCGACCCAACTGAAATGAACACTTTCCGTCGTGTCGTGAGACAGAGCAAAGCGAATGCTCAGTGCTGCTCATGCAGCTTCTTTGTTCGCTGTTTGTTTAATTCAAAATCGCTCCGAACAGCCAAGTAAAGACACCCATCAAGGATACCACCGTCGGTCACAGATCTCTCACTCAAGTTCTAAACACCGGTAAGAAAAATGAATTGTCAGAAGTAGTAAACAGGTAATTTTATTTCCCCAAAATTTCAAAAGATGTCAGGGGTTTTGTCATATTGTAAATTAATAAGCTTTGGAAAGTGAAAAGGTGATTTTAAAAATCAAACAAATTTACCCCCTCCGTCGTTTCCAACAAAGTAACGTATTCTGTTTCGCTTCGATTCTATACATTTCCTGTTGAAACCTTTTATTGTTCGATTGTTTTCTCTGTTCCATTTTTTTTTTACGTGATAGAGGCGAAGGCCGAAAATTTGAACATTTTCTGTCTTCTCTTTAGTTTGCTTTGTATCGTTTGGGTTTTATTTCTCACACAGGGTTTTGCAACATACAACTTTTTCTTTTTGCTCGATTTTAATATTGCAGGACGCTGCGACCTCACAATTTTTCTGTGGTTTATTATAATATTTCGACTGTCCCCTTAATCGTTTACCCCTTCAGACGTTTCCCCTTAATCGTTTATCCCTTCCGTCGTTCCCTGTAATCGCTTACACCTTCCGTCGTTTCCCCGTAATCGTTTACCCATTCTGTCGTTTCCCCTCAATCGTTTACCCCTTCCGTCGGTTACCTTCAATCGCTCAACATTTTTGTATGACCCCGGACCGGCTGGGCAAGGATCAAAGAGCTTATAGTAACTACTTATTCTTCTAAGCTCTTTGGGAAGGACACACTTCTTCACGACGTGTCACACAACTGGGTCAACTGTGCACATGAGGAGTTGTAGTAATACTGGATTGAGAACCGTTGCTCTGGCGTAGTGCTGAGTTCATCTTTTGTGTGCTCTGCCCGACGAAATGGAATGTTTAGAGCCACTCTCCCAATACCCCCCCCCCCTTAGACCCTTTGTGTGCGTAAAATAACTCTAACACTTAGTTAAAACACCTACATAAAGTCAACTCGTACGGTGAAGGTTCCTCAATTTCGGCTTTTCTCGATAATTCACTAGCTAAGATTTTGCTTCGTTCCCCGGCATTCCCTTTCTTGTCTCTGCACGAACGAACGTTGTTTGTTTGTCATCATGCAGCAAAGCAAGTGCACGTATTCTTTATCTTTTGATTGATTTATCCACTTTTTTATTTTGTATCCCCACTTTTCCTCTCCATCATTCTGTCGTAGGTTTTGTCTGTTGAAAATCTTCAAATGTGAAAAGGTCCACGAGGAATGCTCTTAACCCTTTAGGCCCCTCCCTCATTTTTGCTTGTGGGCGAATTCTGATTTCGTGTGAATTTGCTCTGGGCACATAATCAAATTAAGGCTTTTTTTTTCATGATCATAATTAATATAGTTGATTTATTGTGTGTCTGTGTGTGTTCTTGTGTAGCTGTGTGTGTGTGTGTGTGTATTTTATGTAGAAAACACTAAAAATAATTTATTCTTCTTAAGCTGAGTTCTTGATCTTGCGGGAACTACAACCGAGTGACAAAATTAATGTCTCTGTATCACTGGTGATACATGATGGTGCCTAGAGGGTTAGGCAGGGGTTCCCAAAAAATGGTCGATATCGACCTCAGGGATCAATAAGACAATCCACAGTGTCGACAAAATCCAGGGGATAGATCTGTTAGGGGGTTGGCTTAGCTTCTGGGGATGAAAAGATATAACAAAATAAAGATGCATTAATTTGACCAGTCATTTTTATATTTGGAAGTGTCTATGTGGGCGGATTAAATTTGATGTGTTTCCCAGCTTGACAGTAATAAGCCGATGTTCATTCTAACATCTTAAATAAAAAAAAAATAAAAAAATTGTATTATTCTCTTTATCTATTTAATGTATAGGGGATAGACAATTTCACAGTGGGGTCGAAACTGAAAAAAATGTTTGGAAATCCCTGCTCAGAGGTTACCCGACACGGTATTGTTGAACCGATGCCGATCCCAGCTTATTCAAATGTTTTTTTGTGTGTTTGTTTTTTCACATTTCAAGCTCAACAGTTTTGAATTAAAGATGATTTTTTTTGTTCTATTAAGATCGCGACCCGCATTGTTTACTCGTGTGTCCATAATTCAGGCCCAGACTTTTTTTTCTGTTGTTGTTGTTTTCCAAAGTGCTGACAAGACTAAGTACGATAACAACTCACGGCAAACATGTTTCCTGCCATTTAAACTTTCCCTAAGAATAAAGCGAGGTAAAGAAGTTTTACAGCAATTGTGATATCAGATGACTATGTTAAAGGTGTGTCAAACAACAATACAGTTGAAGGGATGTTTTTCCAGTTCTCTTCAGTGATCACTCCTGGTTTTACGAGTTATGGCCCATAACAGGTTTATCAGATGCAATGATAAACAGAAAAAAAACACAACAAACAAACCAAAAAGAAACAAAAGCAACCAGCGAAGGAAAGAATGTAACATCTGTGGGCCAAAATAATTATCATATTGCTATATTTAAAAAATATTTTTTAAAAAAAATTGACTTTTATTATATTAAGAGTACAGTTTTTCAAGCTTTGTTTCTTCATTTGTTTTTACTCTGTCAGCCTTTTCAGTTCACTGAGGGCAGAATAATGAAGCGGGCAAACGACTCTTAAATAAAAACAAATAAGCAAACAAAACCACCTTCGAGAACAAAAGCATCAACGTCATTAATGGAGCTATAGGTGACAATAACAATACAATTGATAAGAGACGAGAGGCGACAGCAGCAGTGATCACATCACTGGTCATGCAGATTGAAACATTTGAGAATGATAAAGAGGAAAAGAAGAGCCATTTATACAGCAGAAATGATTTATGTCTGACAGGACAGACTGACATTTAAATGGCCACAAAATTTTGCCCTAGGACTGAAAACAATTTTGGTCATCATGCACCGATTGGCCGTTCCGGACTGATACCTTTACGGCACAAATCAAAATGGATTCCTGCCGATTTTATGTCCCTCATCACCGCTTGCAGCGACAAACTTGTGCAGTTATCTGAAAGTTTGGACCGACGTCGTTTTATTGTCTCGTTCACGAACCAAAACTGCGAGACTGTGGCTTTAAAGACCTTGGGCATGCGCTATTCTGCGGGCATATTCGGTGCTGGTGTTTTTAT
This sequence comes from Onchidella celtica, assembly GCA_963931925.1. Classification (NCBI taxonomy): domain Eukaryota; kingdom Metazoa; phylum Mollusca; class Gastropoda; order Systellommatophora; family Onchidiidae; genus Onchidella; species Onchidella celtica. The sequence goes on from OZ007571.1 coordinate 23,312,630, forward strand.
ATTCGGTGTCCACTTGCGTCTTTGCTGTCCTTGTCTCAGTGTGTCGGCGTCATTAACCCCTAGCGGCTGATTTCAGTAGCAGCTTTACTGCCAGTGGACGCACAGAATTTCTGCAGTTGGTAATTTGATCATCATACCAAGGCTTGTATTGTAGTTAATGGGAAAAACATGAATGCAGATGAGAGGAAGCGAAACAAAAATATTTTGTGGGGAAACGAAAAGGATAGGGGAGGATTGAACTGGTATAGTAGAGGGAACTAATTGAAGCACCTTATTCATAGTGGTCATGGTGAATGGTATCGAATGTTCTCCCTTGGATTAATGAGACCCAACAGTACAGTTTTTTTTTCTTACAGTGTTTTCTCCTGGATGAATTAGATCCAGTGGTCTTTTAGAATATTCTCCCCAGGATGAATTAGACCCAATGGAACTCTTCTGTGAGATATTGACTAAAGACTGCCTTTCTCTTGGGGAAAAAGGGGAGCATGTGGCATAACCATGGGGGGTGGGGGGGTGGGGGTGGGGGGGGTGGGGGTGGGGGGCGGGGGGTACATGAGATGCTGAATTACCATTTTAGGTTGTTCAACGTGTTTGTCACTTTTTCATTTCGTGCCCCAAGAGAAAAGAAACAAACAACTATAGCCAAGTGATGCTACAGAAGCTGCAGGAAACACTCTATACCATAATAATTATGATTTATAACCTTACCCAGAATGAAGTAGCCAAACACATCTAGTTGGCAGTTTTCAGTTCGCTACTGAAGCTAGCATGCCTTTGTTATCAGTATTTTATTTGTTATTATTCAGTATTATGAACTATTGTAACCGTTATTCAGCTGACGCGCTGCGAAACTCAAAGCCCTTATAATTTAAGATTAGACCTCTCACCCCCTTTCTCCAACCTTTCAGAAACAAAACAAAACAAAAAAAAACAACAACCAAAAAACTAACATCTCCCCACCCACCAGGTCCGCATTTCTCCAATGGTTCGTTACATCACATCAAGTGAATGAAGTCTCTTTAGCTACCCTATCTGCCACGCACCCACTTTAACGCAACATTATGGTGCAATAACTTTCAAGCCATTAACCCCGCACTAATCAAATTTTAACAGTTGACAGAATACACCATATCGGCACAACGAATAGAACATCAGCTTCCATCTCCAACCCCCGACCTCAGAGATGTACCGTAAAATCTTTCTCTTCTCGTCTGCCCCTTTGTTATCATAAAAATACTTGTTGGTGAGGACTAGTTAACTGCAGCTAGATCGCTTAGGCCCGACACATTCATCCGCCCAGTTCGAATTTCATGCTGTCTGGCGCATTAAAACTAAAGATCATCGTCATGCACCATTTCTGGATGCCGAGAGTGAGGAGTTAAACATGTCATGTGACAATTTGATGGCTTCCAATACAGATTTATGTTCGATCCCGCCCAAGTCGTGAAGGAAGTTGTTGGAATAGGAATAATTATGGAGAAAGGAGAAGAGATAAGTGAAGGGAGGATAAAAAAAACGAGTTAACAAATGGACGGACAATGATATTTATACTTTCTTGGCCTTGACTTCGTATAAATCTATGTATCGCTGAATGGATGGATGATTGGATGAATGGATAGACGGATGGGTGAATGGGTAAAGGATTTACCGGTGAGTTTATGGGTATCCAATTCAACGACATTATCATACTAACTACTGCCGCACCAGGACCGATTATTGTTAGTGTTTTTTTTTTTGCGCCCCAGCAGGCTCTTGTGGGTGTTTGCATGTTTTGTTGTTTATATTAAATGAGTCCTTGTGTACAACCTCATTTTTCTCATTCTAGAATAGTATGCGTTTACGAGGTAAGGAAAGTCTTAAAGCCCAGTGGCTTGCAGAAAGGGGGCGACGGTCCCGGGCATCCATTTCAGGGGGCATCCAATCAGAGAGTGTGTAGGCCCTGTACTTGAGCCTTGGAGTATAGAATCAAGGAGTTGGCCCTGAGCATGAGGGAGTACCACCAAACCTCTGCACGCCACTCTAAAGACCAAGACTTTGCGACTAATTGCGACTTGTTTTGATTTTCTTGTGGTTTCCATGTAAACACACCTCTAAAATTTAGAGCCTGGCAAGTACATCCTTGTTCATACAAAAATTAGCCGCTGTCAACTTTCTGTGTTGGAAATTCTGTCTTAAATGTGGAATTTAATAATAAAAGATGATAATCTCCCAGGAAGTCCGTTCTTGGTGACGAAAGGCGAGACTTAGCCGTGTAGCGAGTGTTTAGCATCTCATGTAAATACAGTTATCAGGACTTACTGATATTGTGTGGACAACCTGTCAGCGTTGGTGTGATAGCAATGTAATTAATTCTGAAGGTCTAGGAAATGAATTTCTGTATCAGGTGTGACAAGACTCCGTTCTAGAGGGATGAAAATGTGTCTTTGTCTTTGTGTTAGTGACCGCCAAGTCGATACAAAGGCGCGGCTCTCAAAACTGTCCAGAATTTATGTTTTGAACATCAAATCAAAGGGGTCTAATACTCCAGAAGTGTTTATAATTACACTCTCAGATCTATCATCCTAACTGGAGGCAAGAGCGAGGGCCACTCTGTTTTCCCCCCAATTTATTAATCAAATTAAGCAGTGCTGGAATGTTTTCATTTGTTTGTTTGTTTGTCTTGAAAACAAGTCTATCTTTGCAACAAATGTTTAACCTGATATTTATGGAGTTCCTTTATTTATGCCATTAAGATATCGCTCTGTCATCTATGTCACTGATAGTGATAACGACTGGAGGAAAAACAATACATGATAATCTGAGTCATTTTACTTTCATGGACAGGAAAAAAGATAGTTGGGTTGTCGTTTTTTCTTCCTTGACTTGGTGACAGCAGGGTGGGGGATCTCAAACAGTCAGAGGTCAGCTCAAGTGTAGGGAGAAAACTGATGCAGTCCAGAAGTAAAAAAATTTGACGAGGAGAGACGAAAAACCATATTTAAGGCTGGCATAAGAACGGCGAGAATTACAGTATTATCTAACCAAATTTAAGGTTGGCGTAAGTACAGTGAGACTTACAGAATATCTTCAGATCCCGTAGAAGTTGCAGCATATATTACCTGGATTTTCCATTTTGATCTTTCACAACATATTTTGTCAGTTCCTTGCACTAGTAAGGCATACCGTGAACGTATCGCTAGCAATGATGCATACACTGGGAAAGACGAAGTAAAACGTCACCTAGACACGCTTCAGCTGTAATAGTTAAACTATTGTGAAGGCCTATTACAGAGAGCAAATATTTGTACATGTGCCTAGCAGGCAAACGTGAGTTTTTGTAAGATTACTTGTTTGCTTTCTTTGAATATCGGAAAGCATTCTATTTAAGTTCCGCCTGAGCCAGTGACATCATATAAATACCAATGTATTATTTAAAGTAAATATTTGCAGGCTTATGTTCCCAGCATCACGGGTGCGTACTTATCCACGTTTACAAGGAAGTTTTCAAGCAAGGTATGATGCTTCAGATCACACGGAGAGTCATTCAGAAAGTCTATATAAATGTCTAAGTTAATATTTATTTTCCACTTTTAAAATTCCAGCCTTTGAAGTATAAATGTAGAACCGCAGTTATATAATATTATCATATAGCCGGATATTGTCAGCACAGTTTCGTAGAAAGACAATCGAAAATAGAGCTTTTTTTTCTTCTTTTTTTTTGTTTAATATGAATAAGGTCATTTGGACACGGGTGTGAAGAGTTACGGAGGGTTAAGACGTGCACCCACAAGATGAGGGATTGTCGCATTGGACAGTTTGGCACTTCAAGCTATCAGGGGCAAGCCAAGAAACTGGGAACGACAAATAATGGGGTAGTCTGTTGACTGAGGAATCATGCCATAAGCGGTTACTACATTTCTTGTCCGGGGGTGGGGGGGGGGGGTTCTTTTGTTGTCTATTTGTTCATACTATCGTTTCCGACCTTGTGATGGTGCTAATGTTCAATTTCTGCCTATATATGAATATTCCTGTGTTGGTGGTGTTATCGGCCAACAATTTCTGTCTTCCCACTGGCTTGTAAAAAAGAAGAGCATATTATCATGACAAACACACATAGTTATACACAATGGTATTACCAATACGTTAACTCATGAGGAGAATCTGTTGCGAACAATGACTGTTCTCTTTTTTAGGGAATATGACTGCATTCTCTTCCTCTTTCATTTGTGCTGTCACCTTCCCGTCGTCTTCTTTCTTTCTTTTCTTTTGCATGCTTTATGGGTTCTTTCTGTCATTATTGTTCTTAGGTGGTCTTGCCCACCCTTCATATTATATTCTTTTCGTTCTTTTTTCGTCTTTCTGTCTGCCTCTCATTTCACGTCTCTTTCTATTATCCATATCATCACTAGTTAGTTATACTTTTCAATCTTATTTTATCCAGCTTTATAAGAGCAGGATTTGCATTTCTGACATCATTATTCCTTTTGCTGTACCATCAACACAACTACCATGCCTCAACCACCTCCCACCCCCACCCCTCCCTAATCCACCACCACTATAACTGTCAATGAAAATAACAGCACGCGTCACAAAACACAACACCAACCACAAATATGGCGACCATCACTATCACCATCACCACCACTGTCGTCATCACCACCACCACAACCACCCTGACCACTCCCACCAGTTAGTTTTATACATTGTAAAGTAAATCCTTCTTAAAATCCCTCGTTCTCATTTTACGTCATCAAGGATTGGCGCTGTTTGTTAACCCCACTGAAATCGCGTGTGACGGGATCCTAAATTATGAGCCCCACCTCGACCTCTCATTTCCTGCACACCCCCCCCCCGCCCTCGTTCCCCACCACAACCCATAATATACCATTTCACATAACTCCGTCTACATACTTCATCACCAGATTAGTTTGCAGATAACGAGAGCATTCACAGTAATTATCCGAACATCAAGACAGGGAAGAGCACCTCCCTTGCCGCGCACCTGTTGAGTTTCAAAATTTCCATAGCTCTTCTTAGGAAATATCCCTGGAGGTATATGGTTACAACCTAGACGGCCTACTACTAGTAAGGTCGCCTAGGTTACACCCGATAGTTCTCACTGCAGCATTTAACAGCATCACTTATCACCCTTCACGCCATCGGGATTACTATCCTTGTCTCCCCTAGGGCCTGGATAGCATGCTCAGTGTGATGTAACTTGGATCTGCCATTTCCCACATGCCCAGATGAGAAACAGAGAAGACAGACCAATCACGCATTCTTTTCTGTCACCAGCCCCTTCCAAGCCCTTCCCCCCTCCGCGACTTTTTGTTCATTCACTGAGCTCATCTTTCAGTTTTCTTTGTCCAGAGACCGCATTCTCGCCCAAACATCTAACGCAGCTGTAAACGTATCATTCGTCTCTGATTCTGCGAATATTATCATCATCGCCAGCCCAAACAGCCCAACCAGCCCTTATGATGGCTAGGAAGGAGAACAAGAAGAAAAAGGAAAAGAAGAAGGCAAAAAAAAAAAAAAAACGAAAAAAAACCCCACAAGAAACAAAGGACAAACAGCAACAAGAAAAGCGAGGTGTAAATGCCAAGGGCAGCGAACTTCCTGCAACTAAAGACAGAGGGTTGTTAGATTGAGGGAAACTTCAACTTTCTTAAAGTTGATAACCATTCTTTTTCATGATTACCTCCCTTTGCTCTAGCCATAATTACTTCTCTATTTCGAGGGTTCACGGCATCACTTCGCCCGTCAGCAGCTGCTTTATACAGTTGTACTGATTTTAACGGCCGGCCATTAATTGCCCATGAAATAAATACGGTGGGGGTTATGTTGCTCTTATCTGCTCAGTACAAAGTAAAATCTAAACTTACGCCCAACTCTGTGATTTGCTCGCTTGCTGGTGTATATTATCGCGTCTCTGGTTACACCTATGGGTCTTTTTGGATACGTCGGAGATAAATATCTTATGTGGGATATCACTATTTTCTATACAGAACATTGGCACAAGGATATTATTCACATGCAACAGTGTAAAACTCGGATTATAAGAGACAAGCAGATATACGAAACCGTCCCGTTTATGGGAAAATCCGCACACGCCCGAAACAAAAATGTTATAGTTAAAATTTGAAATTTTATTCTGCTCCCCGTTCTCTTCTTTGTTCAATTTCCAGTCTCTGATGACTGAAGTAAACTTGTCTCTACCAGTACTAAGTTCTAAGAGAATACCGCAAAACTCCTACAAAAGGCCCTTTAAAAAAAGAGATACTCTTGCTACAGCAATCTGAATAAGAAATACTATACAACGATAGGGCATAGATCGAACAATCAAACGATATTGTCTTTCGAAAATAGAATTATGGCACAGTCAGCGACAAAAATACTTGAAGGGAAATAATGCATTCTTTAAGACTTAACAAATTTGTCGACTTTTCTTACATCAAGGAAAATATCAGCCAGTGAACATCTCACAAAAGAACGCTTTCATTTTCGTTCCGCCAGTAGAGATTGTAAATTATGGCTTCGTGATAGTTAAGTATTACTTTATCAAATAAAGCGCCTCTTATCAGTAGAGAAGAATTTTCATATGTGCACTTTTTGTGTGCCAAAGTGGGAGGTTTGAAGTACAATAGGTGACTTCAGCAAATCTAAACTGCTTCTGGCAAATATTGACCGTTTTTGGGCCGTACTTTGTTGTTTTTATATTGGTGGTCTTTTCGAGACTGACTGTTTTACGGTGGGCGTCGTTGCTTTGAACTGATATCGATATGTATATCTTGGATATCGAGTATAAAGACTGAACAACGGTGACTGGTTCGAACTACTGCAGGAACACAGTATCGGGGTGTCACCACACACATACTTTATTAATATGTAGGCCTATGGCAGATGTGCAATGATCTTCTATCCCCGGAGGGTCCATGGAGACTCATTGGAGTGAATTTTGGATATTACCCTATAGTTGCTGGATCCGAAGGTGCCCCATGACCGTTCAACTTTCAGTTTCCCAAATAATATATTTAGGTCCGCCACTGATGCAGGCAGACAGACATCCATAGACAAGACATACTCTGTGAGAGTGCCATCCCATTAAGAACATACTGCATACATTGGACTAACGGAACCGAAAGACATATTAAGTTATCAATATTTTGACAGCAAGGCAATACACTCAAATGAAAGTATCGTTATCTTAATTCTGGACGCGGCGGGTTACGTTTACTTAATATTGACGCATTACTTTAATGATTAAATTTTTATCATTTTTCTCCTCTCCATTTATTTCTTTTTTTTTTTTTTGTCTTTCTTTAAACTGGTTTTGCGCTAAACCATTTATCACGAGTAAATTGTCCCTTATTTAATTACACCCATAACAGTTGATTGTCTTTGTCTCCTATCCATCTTCCTAAACTGTAGGTTCCTTTCTCAAATCTGGGAAAAATGCAACGTATTGTGTTTAGGTCTTTATTTGAGGAAGTTTCGCTGCTCTTGGCATTTACATCTCACTTTCCTTGTTCTTGTAACTGTGCATTTTTGTGATAGGGATTAGTTTTTAATAATTTTGCCCTGGTTGCGGCCTTGTTCGGCCTCTCTTCTCGACTGTCAACTGCCAAGGTATCTTTGACGTGCGCAACTTGCACACGGCCAATCCGAGTTTTTCGCCCTTATCCGAGAAGACTAGGTGCTCAATTCTACGCATCACAGAATCAGGGACAGAAAATCCCCAACCCCCCCCCCCCCAGCCCTCACCACACACACACACACAAAAAATCCGACATGCCTGCACCGACCGGGGATCGAACCCGGTACCTCCGGCATGAGAGGCGAGCACCTTGCCTCTAGACCAATGTATCCCCAAATGCATCGTGTTTCCAGTTCATGGTTTTCGTATACAGCCAAGCCCTAAACGAGGCTTTTTTTTTTTTTATATTAAATCGAAATAAAAAAAACATTGCCCCAAGCGTATCGCCCGCAATTTGTGTTTTATCTTTATCGATGTTGACTCTGCCAGCGAGCTGAATCGTATCGCCCTCAAGCAAATCATAACTTCAGTGTTGTAAATCTTTCCCTACCCAAGCACCCCCTTACCCACAGATCTTATTTGCTTGAAATGCCCTATAATCCTTGGAGTGTAAATTTAATTATGCAGTCAAGACTTCATTAAATGTAATGGCAGATCAGAAATTGCTGCACTGAATCGCTCACGTGTTTGCCCCTGAATATCACCTATGCAATAAATGGTGTTGCTGCGTGGGTGAGACAAACATAATTATGTACACGAGTCACCTGTGATGGCAAATTCAAAGAAGGGACTTTATTTTTATCCCCACCCCCTCCCTCAGACAGTTTAACTTTATTTTCAAATGGTTCATTGTATTGAGACACACAATAGTTCGTCCATCAGGTATGATGATGACCTTAACAACACCAGAGGAATAAAGAACAGAAATTGTTGAGAATTTCAACACATGGACAATAAAGAGAACTAAAGGACACAGAGGACAGAATGGAAAGACTGTTCTTTCATGACTTATGGCTTCTCATGTGACTGATAAGTCCTATTTTTGCCCTGCAGACCCTTCCGCATAAATGACAAGAGTGCTCCGTTGGTTCAGTACCACTGGGCCTTTTCTTGCGCCGTTCTCTTTTTTTGATAGCCTGCTGGACTCTGTCAGCTTCCCATGCTTTGCTGCCTCTGGTAAGGGCCGCCCTCCAATTTGCACGATCAAGCGAGAGCTTTTCCCACTCACTCACATCAATGGCAAAGGCCTTCAGTGATTGCTTGAGAGTGTCTTTGTAACGTCTCTTTGGGGCCCCAACATTCCTCGTTCCATTGGAGAGCTCAGAGAAGAAGATTTGCTTAGGGAGTCTGGAGTCCGGCATTCTGACAACATGTCCTGCCCAACGTAGCTGAATTTTTTTCAGGTGGCAGAAGATGCTCAATTCCTTGGCACGATTGAGGACCTCAGTGACTGGAATTTTATCCTGCCATTTGATCCTTAGGATCTTTCTAAGGCAGGCCAGATGAAAGTGATTTAGCTTTCTGGCATGCGATTGGTACACTGTCCAGGTTTCAGCCCCATAGAGTAGAGTGGGAAGGACCACAGCATTGTACACTTTCAGCTTAGTGTCTGCGCGAATGCCGGCAACATCCCACACTCTCTTTCGAAGCCTGCCAAATGCAGAGCTGGCTTTGCTGATTCTTGAGAGAATTTCAGTATCAACACGAGCCGCGGAAGACAGTGTACTGCCAAGATAGGTGAAGTTCTCCGACACCTTCAGAAGACTGTCATGGACTTTGATATTTGGGGTCACAGGATACTTGTCGTCTGGAGTAGGCTGATGGAGCACTTCCGTCTTCTTTGTGGTTATTGTGAGGCCAAAGTTGTCACAGGCACTAGAGAACTTATCAACACAGTTTTGCATGCTATCCTCATCGTGTGCCAGAAGTGCACAATCATCAGCAAATAGTAGGTCACAGGCTTGAGTACTTTTGCTTTTGGTTTTTGCCTGAAGTCTCCTGAGGTTGAATAGACTGCCATCAGTTCGGTACTTGATGCTTACCCCTTGAGGAGGAGAGCTAAAGGCTTCTTGTAGCATTGCAGAGAACATGATGCTGAACAGAGTTGGGGCTAAGACACAACCCTGTTTTACCCCATTTGTGACAGCAAAGGGCTCTGAAACACTGCCGTTGCTTTTGACTGCAGCTTGCATGCCATCATGAAACTGGCGCACTATTGTGATGAATTCGGGTGGACACCCAAACTTCGCCAAGATTTTCCAGAGGCCTTCACGACACACTGTGTCAAATGCTTTTGTGAGGTCAACAAATGTGATATACAGCGCTTTATTTTGTTCCATGCATTTTTCCTGAATCTGTCTGGCAGCAAAAATCATATCCGCCGTTCCCCTCTCTTTACGAAAGCCACATTGGCTCTCGGGAAGCAAGTCATTTGACGAGAGGTGATCAAGAAGGCGATTCAGAAGCATTCTTGCCAATATTTTGCCAGCAATTGAAAGTAGAGAGATTCCCCGATGGTTGTCACAGACTTGGCTGTCCCCTTTGTTTTTGTACAGATGGATGATTGAAGCATCTTTGAAGTCCTGTGACAGCTTCCCTGCTTTCAACATATGATTGAACAACTCGGTCAACCTTTCAATAAGCTTTTCTCCACCGAAAGCATACACCTCAGCAGGAATTGAATCCACGCCTGGTGATTTGTTAAAGGACATCTGATTTGTGGCAGTTCGGGTCTCATTTGCTGTGAATGGCTTGGCCAGAGCTGCATTAATAGGAGTCTGAGGGAGGCGGTCAATGGACTCAGTATTTATATTTGATGGCCGATTTAGCACACCTCCGAAATGTTCTGCCCAACGCTGAATTATGGCATTCAATTCAACAATGCGTGTTGAACCATCTGACGCAAGAAGTGGCGTAGTGCCAGAGCGGGATGGTCCAAACACAGCTCGGAGGCTCTCAAAGAACTTTCTAGTGTTGTTTGTGTCGGCATATTTCTGAGTTTCTCTTACTCGCTCTTCAAGCCAGTCATTTTTCATTTTCCTCAGCTTCTTCTGGAGTACACCCTTACATGCACGCAGTGCATCAGCTTTTGCTGTGGAAGAGGGGTCACTGCAGTGAGCTTGGATGAGACTATTTTTTTCTTTGATGAGCACTTTGATTTCATTATCATTATCATTGAACCAGTCCTGGTGCTTGCGGACAGGAAAACCAACTGTGCTGCTGGCGCAAGAGTGTACAGTCGTATTTAGGTCAGTCCAGCTCTGTTCAATGTTCTCAGGGTCAAAAGTCACGCAATCCAATTTTGAGGAGAGTTCTGATGAGAGCTCGCTCTGTTTCTCATCTGAGCAGAGTTTTGAAACATTTAGGCGTTTAGGTGGCGCTTTCCCTTGAGGGCGTCTATTGCGCCTCAATGTTAGTCTGAGCTGGCAAACAATGAGTCTGTGGTCAGTTCCACACTCGGCACCACACATCGCCTTTGTTACAAGGACATCCTTTCTGTCAGTCTTCCTCACAATGACATAGTCTATGAGATGCCAATGCTTTGAGCGGGGATGCATCCATGACGTTCTGTTTCTCACAGGGAGACTAAAATTTGTGTTGGTAATGAACAGGCCAAATTCAGCGCACAAAGTAAGTAAGCGCAACCCATTGTTATTGCATGAACCAACTCCATGAGGGCCCAAAACATTTGGCCACGCTGAGATTTCGGAGCCAACCCTAGCATTGAAGTCCCCCAAGAGAATCAGCTTATCAGCTGCCGGGACAGAGCATATGACAGATTCTAGATCAGAATAGAACTTGTCTTTGGCTTCTTCTGGGTTTGTCATGGTGGGCGCATATGCGCTATTGAGGGTGGCTGACTGGCTTTTCCCAACTGGGATCCTGAGTGTCATTAGCCTGTCATTTATTTCAATTGGCATGGACTGCAAGTTTCTGACAAGGTCATTTTTAATTGCAAACCCAACACCATGCTGTCTCGGTTCGACTGCACCCTTGCCTTTCCAGAAGAAGGTGTATCCACCACTGAGCTCTTTGAGTTGGCCACTATCAGGGAGTCTGGTCTCACTGAGTGCCACTATGTCCAGGTTGTACCTGCTGAGCTCAATGGCAATAAGTGCAGTGCGTCTTTCCGGGTTGTTTGAGTTGTCCTGTAGCGTGCGTATATTCCAGGCTCCTAGCCTGAGTAAGCTGAATTTCTTTTTGTTTCGACCGCAAAAAGGGATCCCCACTGGTCGCGGTATACCAGTCAGGGTGATGTGAAGTGGGCTTTCTTTAGGGCACCTTTTCTAGCCCCTTCCTCAGTTGAGGTGAGCAGTGCTATCCTTAAATAAAGCTGCTCAGCTACTGTGGGTGCTGCCTCCCCACGCCTCCACTTCAATCGACGATGAAGCGACCATAGCCCACAGCCACCAACGTGTAGGTCTGTGCTAACAGCTTCCAGTCTATCCAAACCTGCTGCCACCGCACTCGCCCATCGCCGTTGGAATTTTGAGAGGAAAGAAGACGAGACAAAGATGAAAGAAGACGAGGTGAGTGTTAAGACTGGCGCAAAGAATTTGTTTTTAGTGAGAAAGAGCTGCGCAAACATCAGACTCACTCTCTCGCCTGGACACAACTTATCCAAGTGGCAAGACAGGGTCAAGACGACTGGAAATGTATCCAGGTGCAGGAGGATGCCAGAGGGACAGTCATATTACCTGACCAGCTGCCTGTAGGCTACTCCACAGCCTCGCAGTCCCAACTGACTAGGGTGAAAGACCCAAACCAAAGAACACCAATACTGGTGGATGCTCTGTGTCACGATATCCAGGCCAGAGTGACGGTATATTGCCATCTGCCCTATCAATCAACCACTGGCCTGCTGCCGCCAGCTTCGAAGCTGCGTCCGGGAAGTTTGCTCAATTCTTCGTCTGTGATTTAGGCAAACAAGCCTATGACCACACCGCTACCGGGGGCCAATGTGAAGGACTCAAGTACTGAGGGTCACATTGTGCCCTAGCATGTGGCCGTTGGGTTAGATGAAACCTCCTCCGCCCTGGCCGTTTGCACCGACAGGTGCACGCCCACTGATACCATGCTAGCGTACCAGTTCATGAAACAGGTTGTACTGGATTACATGTTCCCAGTAGCAGATTTTTCAGACCTGACCTAAGAAGCAAAAGAGATTAGCAAGGCGTTATTTACAAGGCATACCTTGAAAATAACTCTAGCGTTATTTTCAAGGCATACCTTAACAGCTTCTGATTGGTCAATGAAACATGCCTTGAAAATAACGCTGGCGTTAGTTCCAAGGCATACCTTGAGTCCAATAAACAATACATAGCTACCCCGGCGGCTTTCCCTGATATGTCAATCTGACTACTACCCAGACGAACATCGGCCTACGGCCTCGATGATACAAACTGACTAGACCCTGACGTCGTTACATATCAGTCTGACAATGCACAGTCTAAGGCTCCACGTTTAGAAATACTGAAACAGCTTCTGATTGGTCAATGAAACATGCCTTGAAAATAACGCTTGCGTTAGTTCCAAGGCATGCCTCGAAAATAACCACTTCGAAGAGATTAAGAGAAGACGTGATAGGAAGAGAAATAGCACATACGGATAAACCTGATGAAGATGAAGGAATACATTGTAGACATCACATTGTAAACCAAGGTCACGGCCTCACGATTCTCTACCAATAACTTTCACATTCTCACTACTTTATGGAAGAAGGCAAAACTCATTAACCCGCCGGCGACGATTGGTCGGGAATCATTAACCCATGGCCGGCGATTGGTTGGGAATCATGAACCTAAGCCCGCTCATTGGTTTAGGCTTGGTGACAGACACACAGGCTGCTAGCACTTGGTGATGGCTACATTGGTCTGTCTCCCGGAGACTGGAACGTCCATTATTTTGTGAGCGCTGTCTCCCTTGACTACTCAAATACCTTTGGCAGTAAATATGTGACCCTGCACTACAAAGTCAGTACAAAAGCAAAGAGCCATCCCCATCGGAGTTCAATCGCGGCCCAAAGAAAACGCTCGTCCAAATAAATGCACTCATAAACAGAACGTTAGCGGCTTAATAAGGAGGTCTTAGTAAGAGGAGGCTGGTGTTTTTTGCGTGTGTGTGTGTGTGTGTGTGCGCGTGTGTGTATGTGTGTATGTGTGTGAGAGAGAGAGAGAGAGGGGGGGGGGGCTGATGTGTGTATTTACCCTTTACCGTCATGTCAAACCTTGATTATCCGCTGTCCTGAAGTTGTACTGTCTTTTACAGTTCAAGACCTTCCGCATCAGTCGCCCTACTTTTATTTTCACAATAAATAGATACTGTATGTAGCCATAGCTTCGATTACGCAGCCAGTTACAAGAAACGGTCATGTTACAGTCCTGTAGTCTTTCGGAATTGCAACTTTGCTACTCAGTAATGCTGTGGAACTATGGAACAGTTGCGACGAGATACGGTACAACTCTTGTCTGTACATGGGCAAATGGACAAATTTCTACATACAGCGACACTCAAACCATTTTCCAACCAAGTCTCTATAATTCTGTTCGCGGTCACGCAATGTGGAGATAAAACAGGAAGGAAAACAAAGACAAGATTATTGTGGCCTTTGTACTGTCACACTTGCCAGTGGACAAAAGAAACAGTTTTCAACGCTGTATAATCTCTGCTTGTTCTCACTAACGTGATCCGATTGTCATGATGGTCATCAGTTGTGATGTTGTAGGTGGAGGTATTTAATGGTCGATGACGCTGGCGATGATTCTTGGTGACTACGCGGGCGTTGCCTAGGGCGAATGGGGTCAGCGATCTCCAGTCACTTTGGGCGATATATGTTTAATGATTATTTCCATGCAGACAGGACTTAAACATTGTCTCTGTGCTGGCGACCATTGGAGCGGATTCGACTGACATCTTAGTGCATTGTCATCTCTGAGGGATCATCTGTGTAGATCTGATCTGGACACGTGGGACTTGAGATTAGCATCTTCTGGCCACTTTGCCGATTAACACCTAAGTACCTTACCCAGATCACCTGTATACCCAGAGCATAAATGTTCATTATTATGCTGCTGTTTAGTACTGCCCTATGGTAAAAAAAAGGTTGTCTTTGTACAACTTTGACAATTCTGGGAACGTTGAGTGTGTATCCAGCTGATGGGTGTGTCGTCATCGGTTCCATCAACGTCAGGTCATCCGGAAGACTGGGGATCCCATAAGGTTAGTGGGCATTGTGGAATTGTTTTAGTGTCTAAAACAACCTGGAGTCCATTTAGATCACTACAGTGTCCGCAGTTTCGGTCTTAAATGCATGCGTCTGGGGCTCAGTTATCGTAATTATAAAAACGACAGTGTAAATGACATGTATTTTGGTCACCATGTTGAAGCGGCGACAAAGTTGCTCAAAACATGTCATGCGCAATTTTTTACATAAACAGGACAGTTAGGCAAGGCTTTCATGTGAGGTTTGACAACCCCGGCTTGCAATGACGGAATTCCCTGTGCTAAAATGGACATTTTTTCATTTTGCCATGCCCATATTTCCACTCTTCTGTATCTACTGTCTTTTGGAACTGATTATCTACTGAAGCCTGGGGATACAATATGGGTTGTTAGACTGTGCAAATAATACGACCTTCATGTAGATTCTTTTTAAAACCCGTCTGTTTTCCTGTATAGTTCCTGACCCTGTTATGACCCTTATCGTATCAATTGGTCTCCTTAAAATCACGAGATCAAGCGGGAATTTTTCCAAAGTTCCGACACCACAAGGCATTTGAAATTGAAATTTGTCTGTCAGGCAACACGGGCCAACATAACTGGTATATCTGTTCAATACACGTAAATCCTGCAGAATTGTTACCAAGAGCACCAACTGTGTATATACGTACAGTTAACACAAACAAAGACCATCAGCACAGACAACAGATATAACAACAACAGTGGCAAATTCAGAGAATTAGCAGTAACAACAACAAATTTGTTGTAAACAATAACAAAAACAAAAACAAAAAACAGCTGCAGCCGATACATCAAGACACAAACAACAAAGGTAAGTATGAAGATGCTGGGGACAATAATATGGTACCAACAACAGAATTCTAACCCACGAATCATTCCTAACTTTGCCGAAAACCACGCTTGGTTTCATTGTGCCCCCGTTTTCTACCAGCACCCACGTCTCTCTGCTACACCTCGGTGAAGAATCACATAAACTTCATTTTTACATCTTCCGAGCGAAATGAAGACATCACCCATCAGATAAGTCCTATGAATGATATTACAAATGGACTAAGTGCACGTTCAATTTTTGGAACTTGGCACCTTTTACTTGAATTATTATCCTGTCTCCCTTTGATGTTGACATCGCTTTGATGGCAGTTTAGATTTTCAGGAAGCGCAAGTGTAGATTTCCCTTGTCCAAGTTCTCCCTGTTGTTGTAAAGCTGTCAGATGTGGTTAAATTTATTTGCAGCAGCCAGAGATTTATTTTCCTTTCAGACATTCCTTGATTCTCTACCGGCATTGAGAGGAAGTTTTGATTTGGGGAAATGACGGAAATTGGTGGATGTGTGTGTGTGTGTGTGTGTGGATATGACAGTGTGTATGGAAACAATTAATGTAGATCTATGCCGAGACAACTTAAAGATCGTCATTCTGAGGCAAAAATCAACTTATTCATCTGCCTTTGTAGACTGTGAGAGTCCTCTCATGGGGTTTTTGGGATGTTATGATAATAACAGTTTAATTTTATACCCTTTACATCAGTGTGTCCTGATATTTCATTTTGAAATCGCCATATTTTTCAACGGCTGCTGTTGCGTTCACATGGTGCCTTTAACTGTTGAATCGGTGTGTACATACCAAGTGTTAATTTGGCATCCACCCCCCCCCCTCCCCCCACCCCTGCCCCAATTCGCCCCTCTAAATCATGCGATATCTTCCAGGCAGAATGTCACGAACGTTGGGCACTGAATCCACCTCTGTCCGGTAGGAACATTTCACTGATGTTGGTGGGGACAGTATGTGACCTCTTTTACTCTCTTTTTCAGATATCCATTTCTTGGCAAAATTTGCGGAATTTAAATACGGTGTCCACGAATTCCTTTTGCAGTTTGAAATTAAGGTGATAACCGTTTCTATGTAGAGTCTTTACGAAATGGTTGTGAAATTCAAAATGTTAATGTATTCAGTAATGTAATATGCGGAATGTTACGCGTCCGTGTGGTGTTCAAAATGCAAAAATTAATGATTCCAGCTATGTATGTAACACATTCTTGCACATTGTCATAGTAAAAAGACCGTTTGACGAAACTTTAGCAGTGAAGTGATAAGCAGGAACAGTGTATCCCAGGGCTCTGGCCATTGAAATGTATAACCGTCCGTATTTTATACATAAAAAAATTTGAGGAAGACATAAGAAAATCAAGTGAAAAATCATGGCAACACTCACACTGATTGCTTTCAACGACTAAGCTGTTGTTGTCCTTTTTTTTTTTTTTTCAGCATTTTTTAATTTTAATGAAAATCCTAATATCTAATTTAGAACTTTGCTCATATGTAACAAGTGTTGTGTGAATGCCGCTTAAAGTAATTCACCTATTGCCACCCCTTTTTTTTAGCATCAAAGTCCACATTTTAATCTTACTGTTCCCCCCTGTACAGCTTTCAAGTTCACCTCTCGCGTGCCCTCCCGTTTATATTCTAAAACGCGCTTAGAGATATAGAATTACTTAATTAGACCGATAGTTGCCGTAAAGATGCGTTTTCTCAACTCATCACTCCCCCCCCCCTCCCAATGTCTTTCTGTTATTAACTTTGTATTCATATTTACGTAATTAGACTTTCAGTTCCACATTTCACAGACAGGGCAGTACCTCCCTCCAAGCAACCAGACGTGGAAGTGCTTCCTGCTATCCAATGAATATAAATGAACACAACGGAAGTCTCTCTCTTAGGAAAAAAACACCACCCCCCACCCCCCCAAAAAAACCAGCCACACACACACAAAAACTCTCTTTTTTCTTTTTGCTATCTTAGCATCCCAGCAAGAGTCATTGCTCCATGAAAGCGTGTGCATCTTGACGCAGATTGTGATACTAATATAATAATATCAGAGACGTAATGTGTCATGCTTTGATGCCGAGTCTATATGAGTTGTTGTGCGGTTAACGCATCTTTTACAACGTGCCTGCGTCTTCTTTTTCACTGCGCTAACGCAAGGACAAGTAAATGAATGCAATTCTAGTTCTCTCCCCAGTTGCACAGGAATTTTCCTGCTGTGTGCTTAATCTGTGGAATAAATTCATGAATATTCATTTTTTGCTTTCTATAAAAGAATATCACGTTGAACTGTTGGAGGTTTCCTCACGAACACCTGGCGTATTACAGACTGATGTGTTACTGCCATTTTACCTAACTTCATGACGAGCCATGATTGGGGTTGCTCGTGGTTGAAACCCAGAACTCAGATTAGGCGTTAAAACTATCTAAATTTCAGATTTTGAAAGGCCAGATTTCTGGAACTTGGCTTTAAGAAAGCCACTCTGCTAACTCAGTATGGAAAGTAAACACGGCGAATGTCTCTTGCACAGTTTGGCTTAGAATTAAGTGACAGAATTAAGCAATACTCAGGTGAGACATACGATATCAGCGCTCTAGAATAGGCTGGGGTTTTTGCTAAGAAACGTCGTCCTTTTTATTTTATTTTCACAAATGAGTTGCTATTGACACGACGGTAGGAACAAAGCTGAACCTGAAGAATTCAGAATAGAAATTCACAACTATAAATATGCGATTCAAAAGACCACACACACCTAATGTCAGTTGACATGCCAAATACTGGGTATTTGTTTGCAGTTTTTTTTTTTTTTTTTGGTGCTTTGCTTTGTATTTTCCAATCATGCTTGAGATCGGCCCCAGTGAAGAACAGCTCTGAATCACAGGTTATCCCAAATATTATTTTAAGGGTACTTGGGAGTTTTCCCTCAGGTGTCAGGGCTTCAGAGGCGTGGACACTGTAAGAACGTAGGAAGGGCACATGCTTCCTTTTTTTTTTTTAAATCTTAAATGAAATGATGTAAATAATTCTGTAGTTCTTGTCGATTAAAAAAAAATGTTTAACTGATTCTCTGCCCCATAGGGTCAATTACTGAAGGTGATGGGAAAGGAAGGGCGAGAGACAGAATCAATGATAGTTGGTACAATTCTGACATCTTAATATCAGTGCGTTTTTTCAGTAGTCGCCATATGTTCAGCATCAACAAGTTTCAAGTCACCAGGAGAAAAGTGATAATTTCTTGGTGAAGTCAAAAGACTGTAGTTTGCTACAGGTAGACAGAAAATGTTGATTGTTGTCCTCAGTCAGGAAAATACTAAAATTTCTATTAGGTGATTAGAATAATTTTGGTTGTTCTCTAAATGTGGTCATGTAGAAAGCCGACTGTTCTTGTGAGGTAGACAAGAGAATGTTGAGTGTTTGTGTAACATGGTCAGGAAAAATGCTGCTTTCTCTCGTGATGGGCAGAAGCACGTTGATGATTTTTGTGAGATAATCGGGAGAATGTTGATTGATGCTGTGGGATAGACAGAAAAAGGTTGATTGTCATTGTCTGACAGTCAGTGGAAAGCTGGCTGTTCGTGTGATAGTCAGAAAAATGCTGACTATTTCTGTGAGGTAGTCAGAAGAATGATGATTGTTCTTGTGAGATAGACAGAAAAAATGTTGAATGTTCTTGTCATATACTCTGTAACAGCTGAGGTTGTTCTAGCACGTTATAGTAGGGGGGAGTTAGTTGATCTAACTACAACCCTTTAGAAAACGAAACTATTACAGCTGTAAAATAAATAAACACGAGATCCGACGATAGATTAAATAATACTAAAGTTTAATAACTATATAGTGAACAATAAATTACTAGGAAGACGCCAGCGAAACTAAATATCTACGCCATACAAAAGGAAACTCACTTACTCACCCCACCAACCACTCACACAGGTCTATATATATAAACATTCCTACAGAAAGTTCCCGAAATAAACGTTACCTTTGCCCTCGCACAAACTAACCAATCACGCATCAATACGTTATCAGGTTACATCACTCAAGGCCAAATCTGGCGTAAACATCCTTATCCACAGTGTTATCGAATGTTCGGGAACATACTAATATTTACTGAACGAGTCAAAACACCTGACAACAAGCGGGCGAGGAAAAAACTACTCACTAGGAGAAGAAGGTCAGGTCACGGAGTACAGTACACTCTAGCGGTCGTCAACAATAAAATGAAAACAGAAATGAACACATGCTCACCAGTGTAACAAGAAAACGGGGGAGGGCAAGGGATAGTTTGCAGATGCCACATACTCAAACGAATGCTGACTGTTCTTGTGGTGTAGGCAAGTTAGTATTGCTATCAAGTAGTTAGGAGTGATTGTTTTGTCGAGTCAAGAGAATGCCAAGCTGTCATTATGAGGTCTATAATTATTCAATATGTCAGCAATTTGTGCTTTATGCAGAATGTGATTGATTGATTGGATTTCTGGGGAAAATGCACCAAAGAGAACGCTTTTGAAACGCTTTCGTTTCTTGGCAAGATCAGTTCGCTGTGAGCAATGCAACCCTTACCCCTTTCAGCATATAATTATGTCTGTATTGGTGCCTCAGATAAAATTGCATATTCTTGCCCCCCCCCCCACCCACCGCCCCCAATAATAAGTAAGATAATTGATTATATTATTATACAGACCAACAGGTTGATCAACATTTCATCGATCTCCGTCACTTTGAAAACCTGTCAGAGGTTTCCATGCTAAATTTAGCAGCTCTGTGTCATTCTAGCTCATAGGTTTGATCGTGCATAAGGTTCAAAGGGAGAGATAGGACCACTTATATATCCCTAAGGAATATTATAATCTTTATACATACAATTTCTCTAAATAAATCTCTCTCTTTCGGATGAAATCAGTCACAAATTCGGGACATTAGCATTACCTCTCCCTTTCATTTACGCCCCTGAAAAAGATCTGATCTGTGTCGGCTATGAATAGTACAAGAACGAAAAAACAGGCTGTGTAAGCATTAATCCTTCCGAGTTACCGTCCTGGCTCACTCGCTTTTCTCCGGTGGTTTCCGGTTGGCTGAGATCAAAGGGAGATTATCCATTAAATGTAAGAAGTAAAGTGACATCAGACCGCCGAATCCGTGCCATCAAACACAGTCAGCCAATAGACAACTTTTTTGCTAATCCTTTGCCCAATAAACTGGCCCCCACAAAAATCCGTGCTATCGACTGAGTGATTTTTCATTGGTTGCGAGACTGATAGACTGGGATTCTTTGCATAAGTCCCACTCTGAGCACGATAATTAACTGGGATAACAGGTGAAAATAGATATGTAAGTGCAAAAGGATTGAAAAAAGTTCGAGGTTTTAATCTCCTGAGGGAGGGGAGGGAAGGGAAGTTAGGAGGGGAGAAGGAAGGCATGAAGATTCGTGTACGTTATCACAGAAATCGATCATTAATTTTGCATGGTATTGTGTTTGTAAAAGGTGTGTTGGTGTGCCGGAGTGCGTGTCACTGGCGCCTGTGTGTGTGAGAGTATAATTATGATAATTGTTTACTATTTTGATAGTTTTCGTTTGTGTGGATGGATGCCACTGTTTTTGCTTAGCGCATATTGTTGTTTACAGGTTGCCACTTTGGGTTACAGCTATTCCCATATTAATCACGGTGAACGTGTTTCATGTTGCATGTATTTGTATAGCTGTTTATCTGTTTCGTAATGACCCCAGCTTACATTAACTTCTCACCCCACTCCCACCCCCATCCCCACCTCCACCTCCCAAAAAACTTTATCAGTCGTCATCTCCTTCCCCCCCCCCCCTCCGCCCCACCACCCCCTTCTTTTTGTTGGAATTCGGATTACGTAAAATGAGGAAAGCCCAGAATGGGGCTCATGTTAGATCATCAGACAGACTTCCCACAGGGGTTTGGGACACACCAATTTGTTCCGCACAATTTAACTAAATAGGCTGAACGCTCACCAGCTTCAGAGTACCCTTTGCCCCCTGTTGACAAACACCCGCCGTGTCGAGTGGACAGTGGTTGCCAAGTTTGTGAACAACGACCCCACAAAGATCATCATACTACTGACAGAGCAGTATGCAGTCGCACCCCAACCCTAGCCACCAAATTCATTCCTCCAATTTAGTACTCTTTTATTTTTTTTCGACATTCCCTTCATTTCAACTGTGACCTCACAGTTAAAGTGTTGACCTTTACTGTTTCACTTCCCACTGCTGTAATCTTTGCATTCTGGAACCGGGATTGAACTATCCAGGCCCAATACCATTACAGCCCCCATGGACAATAGATGAGAGTTGAGTTTGAAATTGGAGACAGCACGTCGACACTGTAACGGTCACATTGTGCTAGGATGATGCAAGACGATATAAATAATAGAACCGAAGGAGGCGCTAGAAGCGTCCACCAACCACCTGAGAATAGATGAGAGTATGGCAGTCTAGCAGCCTGTTAGTCGTAATAACACAATTGAGTTTACAATTATTTACCAATGCTCAGACAAAATCATGATGTCAGAACTGTTACGAATCTGGACTGAAGTCCCCTCTAGCTGTTATGAAGAGGGTCTTCTCAATGATGGTATTATGACTGCATTTTAAATCGAGAGGTATTTAATATTTAATCTTCCGTACCATGCCACACACGAAGAACAATCTGAATAAGTTTCATAAACAGACCTGCAGGGCCACAAATTTAATTACATTAATTACCCTAACAATTTTGGTCTAGATCTATTACATAGTAAAGACAACATCAGCAGCATCAAATCTAAATTCAATAATATGTCACTAGAAGTCTTCTCTAGATTCCTATAATATTATGATAATTCTGACTCACTAACAATTTAAGTACTAATTATATCTCTCTCAGATCTGGTCTGCCTACTGTATATCAATCAGTATACTAATATGGGCTCTGGCGACGATGTCATCGCAGCTATTTGTGCCTACCGCTTATAATGGATCGAGCTCGTCAATATAAACTGACGTAGTTAAGTCTAGATATCTACTCTAGGATGGGCTGGCAATTCCCAGCCTCATCCAGACAAATCAGTCCCAATTCACAGATGTGTATGCTATACATTCATACTAGTTGCAAGTCAATATAAGTCTTTGTCTTGCATTCTTGGGTAGCACTCCTAGTATATGCGGCAATCCTGTCCTACTGGATAACTTATGTTCAGCTCCTCGTTCATTGTTGAGTCATCAATGGACAAACACTTACGCTTGGTCCCTGGTGTTAGAAACAACCAGGGAACAGTGGACAATAGCAGTGGGCATATCTCATTCAAGCATATGGCTTCATCTCAAATGTCTATAGTGGACTAGACATGACATCGAACAGACTTAGGATTCTTCAGGCAGAATCGTGCCGACGCCTGCACAGATTGGATTTTTCTGTATGGAGTAATGGACATGATTTGAGGTCTTTATTTTAGGAGGTTCGCTGCCCTTGGCATTTACACCTCACTTTACTTGTTTTTTATTATTTCTTGTTCTGGCGGGGGGGGGGGGGGGGGAGAGATATTATGGATAAATTTTAATCTATTAATTTCAATTTTGCCCGGGCAGCGGCCTTTCGGCCAGCTCTTTACGATTTCCAACTGCCAAGGTATCTTTAACGTGCGCAACGTGCACACGGACCCTCCGAATTTTTTCGTCCTTATCCGAGAAGACTAGGTACTCGATCCTACCCCCCAATAGGACCAGGGGCTTGAAAATATGAGAAAAATCAATTTCCAAGAACTACTCGATCCTAGTAATGGACATAGGTATGGCTACGCTTTTATACTGTGCAGCCACCTGCAAATTACCGTCCAAATCCCTAGATTTGATTGGTGCATCCATGCGAGCTCATCTCGCAGTATTAATATATTCTACGTGGGAGTTGGTCACGGCCTTGTACTAAAAACAGACAAGGTCAAATTAAAATGTCAAAACAATTACTGAAATCTTTAAACCCTCGTGCTTTCTACATTTTATGTACGAATTTCTGAACGCGACTAAGCGTCTTAAACTATCTATCCTTATTCACCCCTTCTCTTCCCTTCTAAGTGTTCATCAAAATCACGGGGTCGAGAATTGCACTGTCACTCCTAACTTATCCATTTATTCTATCTCGCCCCACTTTCTTTCCATCTCTAAGAAAAAGTGTTTCAAAAACAAACTGTTCACGAGAACAGTTCAAGGACAAATTACGCTGGTTATAATCAACGAGACCGTGAAAAATCAACTCCTTGCAAGTCGTGACCCAGCACGGCAATTATAGTACTTAAACCATGACATCCCCCACCCCAGTGGAAATTTTAAGAAAAATTTACACGATAGGATCCAAGAAACCACAAAGTTATTGTGGTGGGGGGCTTAAGTACTACCGTAGAAAAGTCAGCCTCAAGCTTGAGAACAAAAATTTAACTAAGAACGTGCATATTGGATGGACAAAAAGCATACAATTATTGATGCCACGTTCTGTAGAATCTAGTCTATCGAAACATTCTCACTCCACACAATCAACTTCTCACGAACATTTATAATAACAATGACTATGTCACTGTATACTGCTGAATTAAAGTATAACTATAATCAAACAATCAGGCCTTACTGAAGGAATAGGCTCATAATTATCTCGTCAACACACATAATTGCTGCTTATATACACATTCACAAACAATATATTGTTAATTAAAATACTGTGGTATCCAATGGCAGCAGTAGCTCTGGAAGCTTGGTTTGCCATGTCTCCATCTCATTGACCCGCTGACAAGGGCGTCAGGTTTGTCAGAAGTTCAGGTCACAGTCTGGAATGACGCTGGTGGAAAGAGGATATTCACAAAAAAGGATTGTAAAACTGGTTCATAAAATAGTGAACAAGATAATGTGAATCCATCCACCGTCCAGAATTGAGGGGGGAAAGTACTATCCAACCCCAATACAAGACACAACACCCTTTAATAGGAAACTATATTAGACGTGACAAAACATCAGCTTGGGAATTGTCACCGCCAGGGATAGCCCGGATAACAAACCGGTATTCCTGGAGTGCAAGACTCCACCTCGTTAATCGAGCATTTTTAGCCCTGTTAGACTTCAAGAATAACAACGGACAATGGTCCGTTTCAATTATAAATTCGGACATGAGTAGATATCGCGAAAATGCGTTTACAGCAGCCATTAGACTGTGGGTGGTATGGAGATGTCAATCTTTGTTTAATCCCGACCAATTCCAAGACTTTCTTAAAAAGTTCAGAGGTAAACTGTGGACCTCTGTCCGATAAAATTTCAACCGGAAATCCAAGACGCGAAAAAACAGTAATAAGGGCTTCAGCCACATGATCGGCTGAAATGTCTTTTAGTGGAATGGCCTCTGGCCAACGGGTTGCGTAGTCAATGACAGAAAGTATAAAGCGATGTCCTCTGTCTGACTTGTGTAGAGGGCCAACTATATCTACGGCAACGCGCTCAAATGGTCTGGAGACCATTGGCATCTCCTGCAGAGGAGCCCGCGATGCTCTCCCTTTAGGAGTACGTCTCTGACATACGTCACATGTTGATACGAACCGGTTTACATCTGCGTAAATACTGGGCCAAAAAAATTGCGATAGTATTCGAGACTTAGTTCTGGCCTTTCCTTGGTGACCCGCCAAGGAAGTGTCATGCGCGAGACGAATAATGTCGCGACGAAAAGATCTTGGTACTACAAGCTGCATAACGGTCTCTCGCTTATTCCGAAAATTACGATATAATAAGTCATCTTTAATAAGAAACTTAGAGGTATCCGGCGCTGTAGGATCAACTTTAGTAAACAAATGTTTCAATGTGGGGTCTGACTGTTGCTCATCATGGAATGCACTAGACGTTATGTTCAATTCAATAGTAGGGTTACTCAATGCACTGTCTGCTCGTCGACTCGATTGTAGGCGTGTTGTCGCACAAGCAACACTCTCATCCTCAGTCCAAATTTCCAAGTTACCGATAGGAAACTTTATTACTTGAGGTACATTCCCTATGATTAAATCAGCCACCGGATTAGGCAGTACACATGCGGTAACAATACCTGTGAGAAAAGGTGTATCAATATAAACTTCTGCAAGACGGAATCGCTCTACAGATCCGCCAAAAGTAATACAAGTTACATCCCTATCCAAAAATTGTGTTGGACGGACTAGTGACTGCCGAACGCCGATAGTCGTGCATCCGGAGTCACGTAGAACGGAAGCGCGAATCGCGTTAACGCGGCCCTGGTAAAATGTTAATTCACCCAGTTCATGTAGGGCCGACATGACTGGAATAGCTTTTGATTGCGATGAAGATTTATTAGTATAACCAACATCTGTATAGGGTGTAGATTGTACAGAACAGGCCTTTGCCGCTCCCATTTTAACGGTACAAAATCTTTGTATGTGGCCGAACTGATTACACCTGAAGCACATAATACGGTGTGAGTCGTGTCCACGATAAGGCCGACCTTGCGGTCTATCATAATCATTATTATTACTAAAATACACTCGCCGGGGCGGTCTCTGAAGCCGGTTATGTTGATGGCTTGGATAGTTGCCACGATAATACGGGCGAGGCTCGTAAAAAGAATGTCTCTGGTTTCCTTGACGCGGGGATAAATCACTCCGATGCGGAAAATCCCGCGGTGTAAGAAATGATGAAGTGGGGGTCACAAAGGACTCCAGCTCTAATTTCTTTAACGTTATCTCACGCTTCCTCTGTTCTCGCTCCACAGCCTCTTTTTCTCTTTCTCTTTCTCTTTGTTCCTTTTCTCTCTCTCTTTCTTCTTTTTCTCTTTCTCTTTCTCTTTGTTCCTTTTCTCTCTCTCTTTCTCTTGTTGCTAACCGATCCTCCCGGTCTCGGTCCTGCTGTATTTGTCGTTCGCACCACGAGGCGCGTTCTTCTTCTGGTACACCCAGGGCCTTGGCAGATTCAATGTATTTGAGAAAATCGGCCATAATGTGTATTAAAATCTGTTACTCGTATTGATTCGTATAGAATCAAAACACTGGCACGCTAGTGTGTGCACAATTAGTAAGTATTTACCTACTGTTACGGTATACCGCGGTATCAATTATATTATCTCTAACAGTTACTCTCTCTCAATATTAATCCAGTGTACTATGTTACCACTGCTTCGCGAAAAGAACGTTCTATCTCTCTCTGTAAATTGCAGGCAGTGTCACTTCCACTGCAAAAATTTTATCTCTCTCTCTCTGAATATGAATACTAGTAAGGCAGTGCCGTCTATTCCACTGCAATAAAATATATATGTATCGCCTTCAATGCGACAAATCAGTGTCTTGAGTGATCACTCTCAAAATTTATGTCTCTCTCAACGCGACGAACCAGTGTCCTCTGTTATCACTGTCAAAAATGTATCGCTCTCTCAACGCGACGAATCGAAAATATATCTCTCTCTCAACGCGATAAATTTGGAATATTTCTCTCTTCTCAAAACGCGCACACGCAGTGTCCTCTGTTACCACTGCAAAAAACTCTCAAAACGCGAACATGCAGTGTCCTCTGTTACCACTGCAAAAATTATTCTCTCTATATTCGACGTGAAATTAGCACGTGACCAAAAATTTTGTATCTCTCTCTCTCTCACATATCAATACCAGATTACAATTCAACGTGGTTTTAGCACGTGAAACACCTCAGGCATATATTGTAAACATAGCAATGTCAATATACTAGTTTAAAGTTTATAAGGAAGGGGAAAAAAAAATACACTAAACAAGACGCTAGACTCACAAGAAAGACGAACGATAACAGACCCTACAAGTCCTAACTTATGTTACAGAAAGTTTAAGAAAAAGACAGGAGAGACATCTTCCTAAAGAAATGTGAGGAAGCAAGAGGAACGCCACAATCTATACGAATAATGGATCCCTAATAGAACTATTCACAGTGAAGCAAATCCCCCCGAGTTATCAATAGCCACCAAGGCACTCTAATATCCTTCGTAATGGCAAAGAAGATATGCTAAACTATGATCCCATCCAACCTCCCGCTCTTAAACTAAACATATAGTAAAGGAAAAAAGCCTGTAAACACTGAGGGCGGAAAGCACCTCGCCCTCCTCAAAACTGACAATCAGATGGTTCACTTAACTTTTACTAGAGGAATTCAGATGGTGATGTCCTCAATCCATAGCTCGTTCCAAGTCCAAAAAAGTGTCGTCTTTCTGTTCCAGGTAGATATCTTAGGTGAATGGTGTCCCTCGCCGGTGTCGTCGGGTCAATGGGATGATCAGCTCGTTATATGAAATTGAAACAAAATGTTATATTAATACAAATTGACTATAACCTATCTGTCTCTTTAAAGTAAAAAGGACCTGCAATCACAATGTTATAACAGTACAATATGAAATAATTAACTAAAATGCAATAGATGGATCTAAGGGTAAGTCTGTCAATAGGTTTTAAGAATAATGTATCTAAATGGCATGGCGTTCTTTAAGTTCTTTAGGGGGTCCCTCTCCAGTGTTAGGGTTCTGGACTAAAGTCCCCTCTAGCTGTTATGAAGAGGGTCTTCTCAATGATGGTATTATGACTGCATTTTAAATCGAGAGGTATTTAATATTTAATCTTCCGTACCATGCCACACACGAAGAACAATCTGAATAAGTTTCATAAACAGACCTGCAGGGCCACAAATTTAATTACATTAATTACCCTAACAATTTTTGTCTAGATCTATTACATAGTAAAGACAACATCAGCAGCATCAAATCTAAATTCAATAATATGTCACTAGAAGTCTTCTCTAGATTCCTATAATATTATGATAATTCTGACTCACTAACAATTTAAGTACTAATTATATCTCTCTCAGATCTGGTCTGCCTACTGTATATCAATCAGTATACTAATATGGGCTCTGGCGACGATGTCATCGCAGCTATTTGTGCCTACCGCTTATAATGGATCGAGCTCGTCAATATAAACTGACGTAGTTAAGTCTAGATATCTACTCTAGGATGGGCTGGCAATTCCCAGCCTCATCCAGACAAATCAGTCCCAATTCACAGATGTGTATGCTATACATTCATACTAGTTGCAAGTCAATATAAGTCTTTGTCTTGCATTCTTGGGTAGCACTCCTAGTATATGCGGCAATCCTGTCCTACTGGATAACTTATGTTCAGCTCCTCGTTCATTGTTGAGTCATCAATGGACAAACACTTACGCTTGGTCCCTGGTGTTAGAAACAACCAGGGAACAGTGGACAATAGCAGTGGGCATATCTCATTCAAGCATATGGCTTCATCTCAAATGTCTATAGTGGACTAGACATGACATCGAACAGACTTAGGATTCTTCAGGCAGAATCGTGCCGACGCCTGCACAGATTGGATTTTTCTGTATGGAGTAATGGACATGATTTGAGGTCTTTATTTTAGGAGGTTCGCTGCCCTTGGCATTTACACCTCACTTTACTTGTTTTTTATTATTTCTTGTTCTGGCGGGGGGGGGGGGGGGAGAGATATTATGGATAAATTTTAATCTATTAATTTCAATTTTGCCCGGGCAGCGGCCTTTCGGCCTGCTCTTTACGATTTCCAACTGCCAAGGTATCTTTAACGTGCGCAACGTGCACACGGGCCCTCCGAATTTTTTCGTCCTTATCCGAGAAGACTAGGTACTCGATCCTACCCCCCAATAGGACCAGGGGCTTGAAAATATGAGAAAAATCCAATTTCCAAGAACTACTCGATCCTAGTAATGGACATAGGTATGGCTACGCTTTTATACTGTGCAGCCACCTGCAAATTACCGTCCAAATCCCTAGATTTGATTGGTGCATCCATGCGAGCTCATCTCGCAGTATTAATATATTCTACGTGGGAGTTGGTCACGGCCTTGTACTAAAAACAGACAAGGTCAAATTAAAATGTCAAAACAATTACTGAAATCTTTAAACCCTCGTGCTTTCTACATTTTATGTACGAATTTCTGAACGCGACTAAGCGTCTTAAACTATCTATCCTTGTTCACCCCTTCTCTTCCCTTCTAAGTGTTCATCAAAATCACGGGGTCGAGAATTGCACTGTCACTCCTAACTTATCCATTTATTCTATCTCGCCCCACTTTCTTTCCATCTCTAAGAAAAAGTGTTTCAAAAACAAACTGTTCACGAGAACAGTTCAAGGACAAATTACGATGGTTATAATCAACGAGACCGTGAAAAATCAACTCCTTGCAAGTCGTGACCCAGCACGGCAATTATAGTACTTAAACCATGACAAGCACAACGAAACGGACCAGTTGCACCAATTGCTCCCTTTTTCGCACCGAGGCGAAGTTCACACAACACCTTCAAACATGCACCTGAACCACACAGAACGGCAGGCATTATACGCGTAATTATTGGGCTCTGCAGAGCGGGCGTGACGATGACGCACAAGACACTACTTGTACCTGAATAATTGTTATGTTAGTCCTTACCATGAAAGAAAGCTGTCTCTCTGGAAGACGCATTCCCCCGCCTACTAAACTTGTCACCGCTCACAGATAATCGAATGAAACCAGAAAAGAAAAAGAAAAAGTAGCCGATGCTCTTTTGTTTGAAAATCTTTTTGGAGATTTGACGGAGGTGTGACCAGAGTTGAGATCTTGTTACCTATTTGTGGAAATAACTCTTCATAGCAGTGGGCAGATGACAATGGATGGCGACATCGTCTCCAGGGAAGGGAAAGTGCTCTCTGTCGTAAAGATTCAGCTATTTGTGACTTTATTTTGAGAAATTCTCGAAAGTCTGAATATTCCAGGATTCCAACGAGATAAAACATTAACAAAAAGCATGATTTTAAAACAAATGAAACAAAAGAGAGCACTTTTTTCTTTTAAATGTCACTTTTACAGGAAGAAATCTGAATATTTTCTTGTACTCAAAGGGGACATAAATTAATAATGCAAGAGGAAGTTAATTTCATTGCACAACAATTGGTTAGCTGTGGTTCTCTTTTGATGTTGACACGAGTAATGTTGAAATCCACAGACGAGTAAATGTATTTCCAATGTATGCCTGACTGATCTGATAATCGATTTGTGAGGTTTATCCTTGTCAGGAGGGGGGGGGGGGGGGAGAGAGAAAGGGAGCTGACCCATGTATTTCAGTTTGTGAAATCAGCCGTTTTTCAATCTACTGGGTGTTTTGTTGTATTGTTCACTCTACCATTGTCTGATTGGCGCTGCTTGATGATGCACCCAAGGAAATCCGATGTCCCAGTCTAGTACAGTGAAATGTACCTATGTCTAGGAGTGCTGCTCTACACAAGGTTGTCCTCACTGACCAGGAGGAACTTTTTAATGTCTATTCCACTGGCAGCTGAACTATTTTTCTCCCATTTAGTCCAGCCCGCTGTGTTGTTTCTCAAGGAAACGATGAAAGAACATAGTGAAGTCAGCATGGGTTAACAGTTCTGGGGGTGAGGGGTATACATGTATAGGGAACTAAAACTGATGTCATCTGTGCTTAGGTGGCATCAGTTGTTTTTTTTTTTGGGGGGGGGGGGGGAGGGGGTAAGACCTCGTAATGTGCTGAAGACGTTAGTATTTGCAGGCAAGAAGCAATCTGTCCTCGCGTGCTCTTCATTTCTTATAGATCTTAGCCATGCATATTATGTAGCTGTAGTGATAAGTGTAATGTATGTCAGAAATGGTGGACTGTGAATGAGACGCGTTACTACTGCATGCATTCACCATTTAATCGTAATATGTACCCGTTTTTCAGTGGTGATAGTGCAAACTGTTCTGATGGTAAAACCACGCCAGGGTAAAGTGATAACAAAAGAGTCCCTTAAAGGAGAAGTACTTATAAGACCACTAATTCCAAAGACTTGGCTGGAAATGGTCAAACTGACCATGCATAGCGTTTTTTCTTAGACCACGGGAAGTAGCCCCTATACATGTGCTAATACTTTCACTGTTCTCCTAGGATCAATTAGAATAACAATTCTGAAGGTGACCACGTTAATGGGTTGAAAAAGTAAAGGAACAAAAATAATGATGAGTTTCAAACAACGCCGCTCTTTAAGCCATTGACAGAGAAGAGGGACTCAGTGATCATTGTCCAGTGGGCCCCAAAGGAAACGCCATAACATCTCCCAGAGGGGCGCCACTTGTAATGCCAAAATATCCGGATTCCCTAGCGCATTCCTGCCTGTGACACAATGTCACCATATTCACTTCATTCAGTCTTTTTTCCTTCTTCTTCTTCTAACCGGGTTTTTCCCACTGGCAGCCTCTGCGAGAACCACCCGGGGGATAGCTCTTAAGCTGTTTGTGACCATCAGCAAGAATTTTCGACGAGTTGGACATCCCTTTTAGGAATGTAGAGTTCATTTAAAGAACATTGGATTCATACATATTTTGTTGGTTTTAAATACGTCAACAATGTTTCGTACCGTATTCCATCTCACTTTCCTACGACCATCCAGACCAGTGTTTCGCGATGATTTTTTAGCCATACACCTGACAGTGCTGGCATACCAGCAGTGCCCCCTGTCGGTATTGACTTTGTTGTTATAAGAATTGGGGTCGCCATGAAAATATAATAATATTATGTACGACAAATTTAAGACTCCGATAATCATCTTCAAAAATCAATACGCAAAAAGAAATGCATTTTGGAACGCGAAATTTAACTCACTGACTGCCAGTCACTTTTCCTGGCACCACCCTCTATGGACCAGCCATTTTAACGGCATTTTCTTTGCAACTGTCTACATGATAGGAAAGGAATGCACTATCAAATCAAATGGGCAAACGTATACTACAACTACTCCGGTAGTGATGTGATAAAAATATTTATAAATTATGAAGCTGGAACTGCGCGAGTTGCAGTAAAAGTAGTACCCAAGCAATAATTTTTAACCCGTCACAGTAAAAGTAGACAGTGAGTTAACGATAAAATAGGGCATCTCTGCTGAAATCCTCGCTTATGCCGCAGTCTCACCAAGAAAACTCGCATGCGATTTTGATAATTATGAAGCTCGTGAGTGCTGAGGCGTGTTTTGACACGTGTTTTTGGCCCTCACACACCAACTCGTGTCAAACTCGTGCCTAGCTGCAGAAAAATAGCTCCAGCCTTATTTTTTCGGCAAGTCGTGTGCGATTTCTTGACATGCGAGCGGAGGCGTTCGCCTGGGTCCGTGTCAGCACGCACCAAACTGATGCGCGCGCATCCACTCAGGAATGTGAAAAATTCGCACACGAGCTCAGGCGTACGTGGCAGCCTACTCGTGCGTGTTGACACAAGCCCACACGTTGGTGTCGACTCGCGCACGAGTACAGTGAGACTACCCTATATATAGGGCCTGCTTGTGTTATTTCGCTTGGCTCCCGCTTTTATACTTGTCCTCCTCCTCCACAATTCGTGCGAGTATAGCACAACTCGTGTGCGAATTGTGCAATTTGGGCCTCAAATCAGTCCTGGCGGGAGGGGGCGAAGGTTATTCGTGTGCGAGTCGTGTGGGCACGCGTGGGCTCGTGCACGAACGTGTCAGCTCTTGTGCGAATTTTGCTCGTGTGCGTGTGGACACGTACGTACACGACTTAATTTGACACGTTCGCACACGAGTTTTCTTGGTGAGACTGCGGCATTAGCGAAAAGCACTTTGAGAGACACGGGTCTAGCTAGACATCAATCTGAAATTTTTTCACACGATGTTTGGTTGGTCTTGGGAAATGGACAGCGTACAATTCGCGCTGAATCAGATCATAACATTCCTGCCTTTCTAAAGGGAAAAAAAACAACAAAACACGGCAAGGCACTGAAGAAATGATACACTCAAACATGTTTTCTTTTTCTCTTTTATGAGCTGTTCACCCGCCCAGAGCCAAGAGACTACCCCCCTAGTGAAGAAAAAAAGAAGTGAAAAATTGTCCATTTTACTGTTGACCGTGACAAGTATTTGACCACACGGACATGTGGTATTGACACCTTCAATTCAGCCCGGAGCTGACCATTGTCCTGTGGTCAAGCAGCCCCTCATTAAATCGAGCTTACTGAAGATCTGAAGAGGCTTGTGTTTAAATAAATACTCACTTGGTTCCTGTTCCACGGGACCTAGAGTTGATTGACACACTCAAGCCAAGGCCGAGATGAACTTCTGCAACCAGATCTCTATGAATGTCAGTATTTAGAGCTTTTTTCATATTCTTCAGAACTTGTGGGTTTGTTTGCTACAGCTACTTTACGCAGGTACAAAAGTTCAGAGGTCATCAGGGGGTTGATGGTGAATGGAATCGTCACTCTATAGAAGTTTACTTTTTCATTGCCTTTTTGGGCTTCCTTTGCATTCCCAGTTATGGGTACATGTTATTGACTTGCCTGTTTGTCCTACGCCAACTCGGCACGTTTGTCCGTCAGCCAAGTTTTGCCAACTTAAAGAGACGTAAAGTTTTGGATGGGAATATAAATATGAACAAAAAATATTTTAAAGTACAAGCACATTAAAAATTTATCAATGCTCTGGCCTAGGAGCTTCAGTTGTGCGTGCGTAAACAAAAACAAACTGTAACTAAAAATAATATCCGCATTTTGTCCTGGTGAGAAGTTCATTGTTGAAAACATTGAGCGTTGATTTCCCTCTTCAGGCTCTCAAATTATGTTTTTGTTTTCTCTCTTTTCTGTGAATCCCGTAACAGGGAAGTTGCTGCAAACAGCCAGGCTGTCTTGAGTATGTCTAGGGCAACTCATTCGAGATCACGTTTGTCTCAGTGTTTGTTTAACCCGACTTGTCTTACCAATAACCCAGAAGCCTCTATTGTGAAGCTGAGACAGAAGTGAACGGAGAAAATATGCGACGATATTGAATCTTCTAAGTCAGAGATCTGTGTTTGCTCGGTCTATGGAAAGAAGGTTAAAAAGCTATAGACATGATCACGTTCAGCTGTAAGCCACGAGAAATTGAAATTCCCAGTTGATATGTCTGGCGTTTTATGTTGAAAATCTGATTTCAGGAGATATATTGCAGGTGGTCATATTCAGTAACAACGTCTTTAACTTACACCTGAGGGGAATTTCATGCCAGACTGCATTATACTTTACATTCAAATTTAAAACTTATGTTATTTTCCTTCAATTGAGATACATGTATTTCTCAGTGCATTATACCATTGCAGCTTTAACTTGATGGTGGTCCATCTTTGTAAGTTTCGTATCTGTTCGGGGCGGTCCAAATTTGCGTCTAGCGTTCGCATGTTGTATAATATTCATTCGGTAATAAAGTTTTACTTGTTTGATTTTTTTAAAAATGTGGCCTGTGTTTCATTTCTTTTGAGACAATGATTCTATTAAAAGTATATACATGTGTTATTTTGTTGAACATCCAAGGTAAACAAGCAACAAGTAATGCAGTCATTCTCGAGCTGATCCGCCGTGAAATCTTAACTTAAACCCAAGGATTAACAAACCACGAGTGTCCACCCAACTATATTTATTGAATAAGGACCTTCACTCTCTGTGCATATGCCACACATTTCCATGGATTTGATCTAACACTCTTGAAGACCCAGGCAAAGCCAGACTGAAAACCCTTCATTAGATTCACATCACGAGGGAAAGACGACCATCAAGTGAGGGTTAAATCCTGCCTGAAAATACCAAAGTCCCGCGTGTCAATGCTAATGCGTGACCAACTCATTGTCATGATGAATTCTTCAGTTCTTTTACAATCATTGCCCCTTTATCCCGTCCCCTGTTTGTGAAACGTTTCACTGACACAATAGGCAGCAGCAGTTGTCAAGTTTCACTGGTTTTATGGCTTCATCTTGTTCATTTCTGTGGGTTTCAGTGACTGGGTGTTGTTATTGCAATCAGCTAATTCACGGAAGGATTAAGAAATACGACTAACCATTTGGCCTTTTTTTCTTTCTCATGTTTCCTGTATAACAAAATGCGAAGAAAGCATTGGCATCCCTCTGTAATCGTCATCCCCAAGGGCTTCTTTGGCACTCCGCAAAATGAGCAACAGGCAGTTGAGGGCCCTAGTTAAGTGACGTTAACAATCCGTGCTTTTGTCCAAGAATCGATGAAATTTAGCAATGTGACCTGTTTATTGACATTATTTGAGACTTTGCACCTGGTCAGTCTGGAATCAAATCTACTTATTGCAGGGGAGGGGATCTAACATGATGAATGGTTATTTCTAAAGTACCAGCTGGGGTGAATAGTTAAGTGAGTGGTGTAGGCGAGGTGTTTTGTGTTTGAGTTGCAATGTTAGTTGTGAAAACAAAGTCTCTATAGTGTACGTGGTGACATCACTCCCAGGGTGCATGAAATTGGCCAAACTACGAGTATTTTGAATACTTACAAGTGAATTGTGTTTTGTCTGGCAATTAAAATTAATAATTGTGGGTGTTCCCGTTTTTTCTGGGTTGTTTTAAGTCCGTGATTTGATCAGTCAGTATTTTCTTTCCATGGAAGTGGCTTGGAAGATCTGAAGTACTTCAAGAGGCCAATGCCCTACGCACTTTAAGATTTTAGGTCAATCTTATTTTCCAGTGCGTGTCATCCGATGATTGCGTCTTGCAAAATTGCACGATTCATGCGACTGGAGACTGAAAATAGAACAAGCCATGCATGGGGGTTAGTATAAACTAGATGAGCTACCGGGCATTGCCCAGAATAAACAATCGTGTGATCCCCCCCCCCCCCCCAGTATAATAAAACTAATAAACCACAGTCTTGCTTCAGATCTCATGCGCAGCACAACATTACGCACCAAACTGAACGCTTGATACGGTTACTTTTTATGACATGCACGGTACTATATATTACGAAACAAATACGCAAATATGCAGATGTTACATAGCAATAAACATTGTTATTTTGTTTTAAATACATGCTTGAAGTAAACAACTTTTAATCATAGCCATCATCTTCCTTATCTCAATTGCCACCTTCCTGCCAAATTTAAGGCCTGAAGAGTGTATAGTTTGGTCAGTTAGTCATGCCAAAGGTTGCAAGTTACTGAAATATATAATAGATGCCTCCCAGTCTGTAATTCTGTATAACTTTAGAAACCTTTGGAGCTTGGAACACATAGATGAATGTAGATAAACAGATAACTGGGACTTGAACTAGTAGGCAGTTTAGTGACACCCGAAACTGATTCAACATTGATGAAGGTACAAAAGGGTTTTGCGTTATTTGCTATTCATTCGACTTCCGATATCCTCAGCGCTTGGAAATTCATCTGAAAGTTTTTTTCCGGTTGTCCGACCTGGCGTGACTGACAAAATGTACTTAAAAACGGTTGTTTTTGCTGGGGTATGGTGTTCTTTGCCATAGCAGCAGATCTCTCCCGCCGTCGAAGGTAAAGCCGTATTGAAAACATAACAATGAATCTTACTGAAACGGTGATTTTTCCATTCATTCATATTATTTTTTCAGATGTGTATGAGGATGTCTAGGTAGCTGCGGGAGGGAGAGAGTCTGGGAACTGTCAACCGTAATGAGAGTTAGTTAGATAAATGATTGGAGAAGTTGTTAAGCGTAAGCACCTCCAACCGCCAACAAGGCTTCAGTACCATGAAGTACCTACTCTATAACCCTTGAGGTCGGTGCAAGAAGTATTCACAATCAGATAAGATCTGACAGCTCTTTCGCAGCTCCGGTCTAGCACAAGATCATTTGACAGCGTGTCTCCTCCACTTCTCCATATAACATTCGAGAGTAAATTAGCGTGCCAAGAGTTATGTGAATGAAGCAGAACAATGTAAAGTGATAAACAGATATGCTTAAACGCTCTTGTCTGAAAGTGAAAACCGCTTATCTCCTAATGCCGTCTGAGCTTTCCATGCAAGTGTGTATTTTGTGGAATTTTCATCAGAGGCTGAGGTTTCATAGAGGTATCGTGTCGAAGCCGTCGCCATTCAGAAATATGAACGAGAACAATGCAGAATCAAACACATTCCACTAATTTGTAATTGGTTGTAGGTGTGTGTGTGTGCGTGTGTGTGTGTGTGTAAGTGGGGCTAGGGCGGGGTCAGACAGGTTACTTTTTATGTCCCCAGTGTCGTAACACATATCATTACTTTATTTTCTACGACGATGTCCTAGGGTACATGCAGGTCATGTGAATACTGAATAGGCACTTTACTGACCTCCGTGGATCTTTGAGTAAACACATATCATATTTGTCATGTTTCTAAATGCATTCCATTGTAGGATTTGTTTTTGACAAATTAGCAGAAAACTGATAACAGATTCAAACTCAGCGATGTCGAAATAGCTACGAACTGATTAAATATCTATTCTTTAAAAGTTTTGTTGGTTTAAATTTCCAGTCTTCGGGGGTTAAAGAAATACATCAAATTGTCAGTCCAGAGCAGCCGCTAAGAGAGAAACCAAAGACGAGAAGCCGATATTAAGCCGAATTTTCTTCTCCTTAGGATGAAATAATGTAAATCACATTCTAAAGGACAGTACCGGTCGTCATGGAAATGCACAAAGAAATGTATTGTGAGAATGAAGAATATGGCCAGGAATGCCATCAACCATAACACAATGAAGGCTGAAAGAAGCACCATTATGATCTAAATAGTCCTGCCGCTGCACTTAAAAACAAAATTCAGTATATCATTATAATATAGCATGTAGATTCATAGCTTGAAAAATATAAACTGTGGGTAGTCACAGCTGTTTTTAAGCACCACAATTTTATCCCGAGCATTGCAAACCTGGCCAGAAAAGTGAACAACTAAAAAGTGCCAAGGCCGTTGTGTCCATAAGTGGTTCCTTGCCATTTTTATGTACTTATAAATTGCTGACGCCCACGTTTTAAAACTTTCCCAAGATTAATACTGTTTGTTGTACCTCACCTCTTTGCCCCCACACTAGGAGAGAAACCAACACATTCCATAATCCGTAACGCTGCAAACAAACACCTCCCGTGGCAGGGTAGATGAGTCTTAAGATGTTCACTCTTGTAGAAATTCTGTAAGCTTTCATGTTTTTGCGGGTGGTTGATGGGCGCTTCGGGTAGTAGTTAGTAGGCTCCTTTTCTGTCCTATCATTCTGTTATATTCTGTCTGTCGTCTTGCTTCTACCTAGCACAATATTACTGTCATGGCGTCGACATGCTTTCTCCAAATTCGAAACTTTTATGTTCTTCTGATCGTTTAAAAAATTCATAGCCGCCGAGTAACGTCAATACAGTATTTTTAGGGTAGTATTCTCTTTGGGAGAACACTCCATAATATATTGTGTTAAGTACACGTTTTGTCTTCTTGCGTAAGGAGATGGATAAGTTATTTTCCTCCCGGGCTCGAAGAAATTCTGAAGCACGAGCTGACAGCCAGTTTTTACATTGATCACAATCTCATCTGAGATATCTTGTGTCAACATTCGAACGTTTCATAACTAGATTTATAGGAGAATGGTTCTTCCTTCAGAGTGAGAACAATGTGGGGATTTTTATGTAGATGAGCTAAAAAAAATGAAAGTGTTCCATATAGAGGGTCTTTGACAGCAATGGTAGTTTTCACAGGGTGATAACATTTTGACACGAGCCACGTTGTCTTTGGCAAAGGCGTGGGAGATGGAATGATTGGACACTGAGGGAAAGGGAGGGGGTGTTGCTCATCTGGTGACACACAATTGCAAAATTGGACATTAACGACTAGTTTCTGTCATTTTGAGCCGTAGAGTGATGGCAACAAGGTGGGGTGTTTGAGCTTTACCTAGAGTCATCACGACATTGGCAATGCTGTACCCCCCCCCCCCATGGGCTCTGATGAGTTATTCACAAGATCTAGTTGTTAGAACATTGGCGTATCCCATTTACAGTAGAGATTCGACTATTACAATGACAAATGCCTGCATATTCAGTTAGAAATATCGTCTCAGTAAGAACTAAAATGAAATTAAGTCGTGTACATTTGCAGCTCTACGTCAAAACTTCAGGGCTCGGATGGAACAGTTATCGACGTGAACGTTCAAATCTTGGTTTTAACTCTGGGTGGGTCATGGATAGGGAGGGTGGGAGATGGGCTAGGTACGACATACTTCTGTAGACAGAAGGATAAAGATGGAATGTACAAGTTTATACTTTGGTTATGTTCTATCAAGTAGTTGTCAAACAACACGCGATTGTAAACGATTTGTCAGGGAAGGAAAGTTACATTGGCCTTTCCTATACAAAGTAAAGGTGTGTTCAAAATTAATGGGTTTACAGACTCATGACATTTCTCTCTCTCTCTCTCCCCCCCCCCCCCAACCCTCTTCATCTTTCTGACCCTCCCAAATCTCAGTCAGGCAGTGGTGAAAAGTAAACAGAGAACATTCACGAATATGAGTGGAATGGCGTCGGTAGTCCGTGCACAAAATAATAACAATAATAAAAGAAAGGATGACTAGGTCGCTGCAGGGTCTTGGTTGTTCAGCTGATAACTTTCAGGAATGTGTGGACATTAACCCCAGGGGTAGAGAAAGTATGGAAACGGGGGGGGGGGGGCAAAAAGTAGGAAACTCTGGGTATTATCTTTGCGGTCGTGTGTAACTCGGAACGGGGACGGGGAGGCTGGTAGAGGAGGGCTGAATGCCTAGCTGTCCCCTGGATTGGTGGTGGTACTGAAATTTACACATCGGCAGGTGGAGTTTCATGAACCTTGAGTACCTTCCTTCCACCCCCAACCCCAGTGTTCCCTCACATTTCCCTCAGTTTTTTTTTTCTTTTTAATTTTAATAATACCAACCACAAAACCTGTCGCCAGTTTTATCTTAAAGAAAAAAAATGCCCCGCTTATCTGTCACAAAGTACACAGAGATATTTATGTCTGTTTGTCTTGGCTCGGGAAGGGACATCAAACTTAGTCAAACATGAAGAGAGGAACAATAAGTAAAAGGTATTTTGGGGGATGATAAAACTCCTGTTTAAAACAGGTCGAAGTCAAATATAAATACCCCTGAAACATGGTCAAATGCAGTCGTCAACCCGTTTCTAAAAATTTAGAATGAGAAATATGATAAAGTGGTATTTTTTCTCGACAGCTGTGAAGCTGCGATAGAGACTTAGTTAAATTTTGTGACAGAGGCCATAAAGACAGCTGGGGCAAGGAAATCAAAGCAGTTGGCGGTTACTTTAAACTGAGATCTGATTCTGAAGAGCTGCTACAATAACATCTTTAAATGTCGGGCAATTATTAGAATGAATAGCTTTATTCTAAATCGTATCTACAGCTGCCTTGACAATGTCACCTTTCCACATTTTATTGAAAAAGAGCTTAATTTTTCAATTTTCCAATTTCGACCCTAAAACTGGACATGATTAATCACAAGTTTGTCCACTCGTTGTTTTTGTTTTGTTTTATTTATGTTTATGTTTGTTACGAAATGGTTTGCAAAGTTTAGATGTAAATCTGCCAGCGGGCCCATTACCTGGCAAGGCAAGACAAAGGTTTTGTACTGAATTATATCCTTATTTTCTGACGCCGGCCGCGTTATGTCCTTTTATGTGATTTTTTAAACGATATCCCACTGACCTGTGTCAGGTGTAGCCATTATTATTATTGTAAATGATTGCGAATGTGTCTGTGTGTGTGTTTACGGGTGTGTATTGGTGTACATGTGTTTACAGCTGTGCGTATGTGTATAACATCACTTGCGATGGTTACTAACTTGCATCAGCCGTGTGCTGATCAGAGCGTACACCGTACAAAGTTGATTTTCCTGGGATGGGGGA
This sequence comes from Onchidella celtica, assembly GCA_963931925.1. Classification (NCBI taxonomy): domain Eukaryota; kingdom Metazoa; phylum Mollusca; class Gastropoda; order Systellommatophora; family Onchidiidae; genus Onchidella; species Onchidella celtica. The sequence goes on from OZ007571.1 coordinate 23,353,922, forward strand.
GTGCAATGCACTTTTGTTTGACGACCATAAAACTGTCCCGATATATACAACAATTTTTTCTCGCCTCAATGACAAATTGTTAAAAAAAATAAAAATTGTTAATTGTCTTTAAATGTACCGATGTTTACAAATGGCAAATTGTTTGTAAACAATACATATTATTTTCAGCAACAAATGTTTATTATTGAACCGAACCCGGCAAAGTATAACCATTAAGGAGCGGGCGTCAATCTGTCTGTTAGATAACATCATGAGGTCACTTCAGCACTGCACCTTTACCATCTGATGTCCCGGCAATCGGATATTTTGGTTTATTGTGCAGCAGAGGGTAAAATGGTTTGAACGCCTTTTGCGAATGCCGATGTCCCAGCCGACCCATCGTGCAGTTCTCTGGATGCAAGGCCAGACTGAGGCAGGCCAAGGAAGTCTTGGACAAATGGCGTCAAAGCAGATCTGACGACCCACGGCAATATGCCGAAACAGGCTTCCCAGCTGGCAGCAGACGGAAAGCTCTTTCTCCCCACAATGCCCTCGATGGTACAAGCAGATTGAAAAATGATCTGGTTTTCGGCTACATACCCAGTAGAAGAACATCACATGTGAGAGATTTCACCTTCTGAAATGCAGTAAAGAGAAAATAATTTGAAAGGGCACTTTACAACGACAAAATAAAAGGTCAGCATCGAAGAGAAACCAGAAGATTGGAAATAAGGAAAGACGAGAAGGGTGGAGAGGGATTGAGGATGCTCAGATTTTCTGTTTCTATGATAGGCCACGTCTGGGTACGTTGGCCGACCTGGCACCTCGATAAGAACTGTCTACGCTGGCTATATTGTAAAGAGATGGTTTGGATCACCCCTGGCCTGTGAACTGCGTCAGCTGTCTAAAAACCGCATAACTGACTCTAACCCTATTTATAATCCATAATTACACACTGTATTACATACATGTCTCAGACATAATATGAACGATGATAGTCGATATCCCTCCAGGAATCACTAAAACTGTCTGATCTGGTTTCATAATAAATTATGTTGCTGGATACCAGGTGCGGATATACAAAGGGAGCGTTCATTGTGCGGTTTGTTATATGAATGTTTAGGTTAGATTCATAATCCTGGTTGCTGTTATTAACTTTCTTCTCTCTCTTGCAAACTTTTCTCAAACTGGGTACAAGGTTTGCTGAGAGTACCCTCGATGTCAAACAGCAGTTTGATCATGATATAAATGACAAAATTTTTAACTCTCGCAGTTTTGAACTGTAAATGGTATCAGCTTTGTGCACGGTATCCATAAAGCAATCATAACTTTTATTACGACAGAAACTTCAAGTTTATACATTTCAAGAAGAGCCTAACATATGCATAATGTGTGTAAAACATGCAAATACGTTCTTCTGTGTATCACCGCCCCAATCTGAGATCAACAGATTATTTTAATATCTGAGTTACATTATTAATCTGTGCCATTCTGAGGAGCATTTAGAAGTGTGGACAATTCAAATAAAAACACCCACTTTTGTTTCCCTTTTGCACGATTACAGATATCTTTGATCTTTTCCCACGCGTACTTGAAGAGACACCTGTACGTTTAAAAATTACCCTTTTGTTTTTTTGCTCTTAGCAAAACCATTGTCTATTTTCAAAATGAATGTTCGAAAATTAAGAACAGGACAAAACGAGGCTGTCAAGTTGAAAAACCAGGCCCACAGTGGCCGGGATAAAGTGGTGTACAAGTTAAGGATGGATTAAGCTATTTATGTAGCCCAAAGGCTTATGAGATATTATCGGTTTTTGGACGTAAATTCTTGAGCGTCAAAACTGACGTCATCAGGTGTCTGTACTTCTGCAGTCACCAAGAATAATTTTCTTTCATTGTCCAAGAATACACATTTTTCATCCCCCTCTCCCTCCCTGTTTTCTGTGGCAGTCATGCCTTTTTTTTAATAATGTAATTATGAAATAATATTTTTCTAAAATCTGAAAATGTGAAGTATTATAACATCAGATGGCAGGAGCATAATTGAAATAAGGTAAAGAATAATGATATGTATTGATAACATGAGATGGTAGGAGCATAAGTGAAATAAGGAAAAGAATAATAATGGCCAAAGATTCATTTCAAAAAATGAGACCAATATTAATGAACAGAAATATGTCAACGACCACCAAAATCAGTCTTGAAAACACGTGTGGTCAGTGCTTTTATATGCATGTGGATGTTGGACAATGAACAAAGAAATAGAGAGGAAACTAGAAGCAGCAGAGATGTGGTTTATTAGAAGAATATTGAGAATATCATGGATGAAGAAAAAATCAAATGAGTCAGTACTGAAAGGCTCCAATCTGAAAAGATCATTAATTGAAAACAATAAGACAGAGGCAACGGAAATTTCTAGGACACATCTGTCGCCTCAGGAGCCTCGAACATCTAGCAGTCACAGGGAAGATCGAGGGCAGGAAAAGGAGGGGTAGACAGAGAAAAACTTTCACTGAAAGTCTTAATTCATGGACAACAAACAAACGTCACAACAACAACTCCTTCTTGAGGTTGGCTGATGACAGATCCGAGTGGAGAGCCATGATTGCCAATGTCTGTTCTACACAGGGCAACTGATGATGGTGTATCGCTGATATGTTTAGAAAGAGTGCGAGTTTCAACATCGTTCATGTTGCTTTTGACAGTAAAACTTTGTAAGGAGCCATATAGCCCTTTTTCCGGTCGTTAATTAGGTATTTTACCATTCTGTTGTGGTTCTTGTTCTCTGGTGTTGTTTTTTCCAAGTTATCATGAATGTGACATTATGCCTGTTAAGAAAAAAAAGCTGAGTTTGAATGGAAACTCTGACGTGGTGACCAGTTTTCCTCTGATCATTATGTTAAGCAGTATTAAAAATGTCGCAGCGAGCAATTAAACGGGCGCTGCCCCGAGAGAGGTTCAAACCAGGGACCTCTCCCTTAAGGGCCAAGCACTGTAACCATTGGGTCACCGTGCTGAAAGAACTGTGTCGCCAGCCAACTAATAGATTAGCGATTTGAAACACAACCTGAGTTTATTAGAAGATTTCAGAGCAGGAATAATACAGACAAATATACAACCAAACACGGCCCAGAGTTTTTATTCTAATCGCATCTCAAACATCTACCCAATTTTTTAAAATGTATTTTATTACTTTATCATCGTCAAAAGTTTTGGTTTGTCGAACTCTAAAGATCTGGCCTAGAACCTCAGATATCCACCGCTGTTTTAGCCTTTAACAAAACCTGTAATAGTTTACAACGACCGTGAAGGATGTGAAGGACTTAAGAATCACAAGGTCATGTCATTAGAGAAATCTCATGTTTTCTAGGTAAGAATATTTCTATCTATTCAAACTTTCACATCTTCTCAGGGCTATGCTGTCAGGTAGTGTCACTGAGGACAAACTCATTGAAGATTATTTGGAATTTATCATTTAATCGTGGCATGACCAAAAGAGAACGACGTTTGGGGCGATCCAAGATTACAGAAAAATGTTTTTCTCAGTAAAGGGATTTTTTTTTAAAAACTGAAAGCAAAACATTTCTATTACATTCACCTTCTTGTATTTCGTTCTTATGCAAACATCCTTCTTCCCAGAGCTGACAGAATGAATGAAAAGCATTTACGAGACTATTTGTTTTCGTGACGTTTTGTGCAAGATTGGACGGCTGAAATCGATCATAGTGAGAACTTAACACCTATGTACTTGTTATTGTACTTCCTTCTCCCACGTACTCCCACCACACATTTCCATGAAACGGTGGGATGGGATTTCTTGCTTCATGGCTTTCAGCACCGTCTCGTCACTTCGGACTTAAATATTATTCTGAAGCCAACCTCTTTCAGCTGACAGAGAGTTGGTGTCTACACAAGTTGGTCTCAGCAAAGGGTTAAAGTGCAGTTTACATCCAAACAAAACACAGAAACGTTTCTACACCACGAGTCCCAGTGGCGACTTGATTCTGTTTGAATATATGACTGAAATAGATAGCCCGCGATTTTGAGAGCAGAACATTCCTGTGTCGTGCACCGAAGTTTGCCGACGGTATTTTAGTCACTTGGTCACGGTTCACCCGACAAAGAAACAAAATTAAGATTTCCCTCCTTTGCAAATAAACTCAAACGTTTTTATTGACCAACATTCCTAAATTGTCCCAGTTTCTGCACACAGACATAGAGAGGAACACGTAACTTAAAAAGCAAGGGTAATTAATATGATATTAACAGATAGACTCTCAGAACTCCATGTAAAGAAGGTCAACTGTTGTTTTTTTTATATTATATATATCTCCAGCCCAACCACACTCATCCACCAACACAAATATTCTGAGGAATAAGGAGTAAAACTCATTTCCATATCATATTTGCGCTGACGCCATAAGTTCAAAATAATGACACAGGATTGATCATTTCTTTGCGGTTAATGAGGAAAGGAAAAAAAAAAGAAGAGATTTTAGACTTAACACAAGCACAGAGCGGTGAATCTTCTAAGGTACCCAATTCTTAGAGAAGCTTTTACGTTTTTATCTATTTACTTCAAGATAGCGAAGTTAAATGTGTACGATGGGTTTGTACACAGACTAATGACGTCGATCGACATAGTGAATAAACAGTCGACTCGATGTCATCGGGACATCTTTTCACGGCAGATCATATTGATTTCTGCGTATATTAAGGTTTTAGACAACTAAATATACCACTTTGGCCCCATAGATGTATCTGCTGAACAAATAAATCCACTGATATCCCGTGCGATGTTTGTGACAAGAAAGGTCTACAGAGTCCTGAGTACCAGGTAAGAATTGTTCAGAGAAAAAGATGGGGATTTATTCTCGAGACAGCATTTTTCACGTTGAATATTGGGATGTTATTCTCTTTATTCTCTTTGTTGCACGTTGCTCTGCGTTAGTGCGCGTGTTCTATCGAATATTCCATCTGTTTTAAGCGTAGTCCAGTCATAATCACTGATCTTTAGACACAGGTAGAAGTAGTTCGGTTTTTTTTTTTTAACAATTCCATGACTGAAAAAGGCAAAGTGGGTAATAATATTTTATAGTGGTGTTGCATGAAATTCGAGGCAATCTACGTTGCGTTCTCCTCCTTGAAACCGCATTTTTTGTTAGCTCTATATTAACAGTCAGAAAGAGAATCCGTGTCTTAAGTGCAGGGTAGTGATATCCCTCATGTGTCTATCACATCATCACTCTGTGAGCAGTTTTACAGTCGGAGACATATCAAGATGGCGGCGTCATTAGAGGTCGATGTTACTGAAGTTAGCTATTTGTGTCTCTTTCAGCAATCGACCAGGAAAATCATTAATGTTAACCTTAAGATTACCAGACAGCAGGTGCTGCTGCAATCGTCAAAATACTCGTTAATGCGTTCCAGCCATTTCTTCTTCCTAGACCTGAACGTCATGCCGTTCCAGAATGAGAATTTTCAGTGATATCTCCCACACTATATGTAGGGCAAGGATCCTGTTCCTAAAATAATAAATAATAAAATCAGGATATGGTATCGCATGGCCTAGACTGTAGTCGAATGCCTTACCACATCGTATGCAAAGAAAGAAATCTGGAGATGAGAATAGACCTTTTAGCCGCCATCTTTCACATATTTGAGCTCATTTTACGAATAAGATGCCACGATTTGCGCTTTCCCCCTCCCCTTTTTCCCCCCTCAGAGACGCAGGCCTGGTTAATATTTGCTCGTCATAAACTTCCTAAGCTCATTTTGTGGGGAAGTGTCAATCTGGGCCGTATACGTCAAAAGCTGAAGGTTAAAAACCAGAATATGTAAATGTACATGTAAAGCCTGCATTGTCTTTGTGTACATGATGTGAAGCTGGCTTAGGGTGACTTGATCTGTACAGTGAAATTATGACAAAATGGAGTAATACTGCCGTGTTTTGGCAAAACGGAAAAAAAAAATGTATGCCCGAAAAACAAAATGTTGCATGCAGGAGAGAAAAAAAAATGTTGTGTGCCCCATTTAATATTTGTTTCTATTTTTATGTTAGGATGGCCAAAAGAAACCATTAGTCTTACAAGATTGTAGTCCAGATAGAGCGACCTGTACATGTCTTATTCTAAAAACTGATGTTGAAAGAATGGCTTTGACTTGGATTGGGGTCATTTTCCTTAACGGCAGAACTGGGGGGGGGGGGAGGGGGGGGGGAGGGGGGGGGGTGTATTAACAGCACCAAAAAACTAACTTTAAACCCACCAACCTTCGTGAAATAAAGATATTAACTCTCAGTGAGACTCTCTTTCTGCACAGATTTTGTGTCCTGTGCAATTATAGTGTTTGAACCATGCGGGTGATTGCCTGGTTTAGATTGTTCTGTTCAAAATCTTCCGAGGACTGTTGCTTTTGCTATCTCGAAGAACTTGCCATGCTCTTAAAATAATCTTCTAGGAAGGTGCCCAGCCAATGTGAACTCTGTTTTCTCCAAGACACGAAGAGCTCCTCTGAGGTCTGAAAGCTTAAGCCATGCAAAGACCACGGCTCAATGGTCACGAAAACCTCTGTAATGGCACACTTCCCCGATATAGAGTAAACTGGGAGAGAACATGTTTATTGATTTTTTATTTGTTTTTATTCATACATGTTTAAATCTAGTGTCGCGACATCACATTGGAAAACCAATTAACAGCCTTGACCCCCCCCCCCCCTAAAAAAAAAAACCCCAAACAATTGATATATAAAGACAGAAATAGATAGATACATTTGAAAAAAAGGGTATTGGCTTTGCGATCTTTCTGCTCCAGGGGACAGCGTTCTGAACCTGGTTAAAACAATTGTTCAGATAGAAAAAAAAAAATGGAATGTGACCTGTCAGTGACATACAACAGACAAAACGCGTGCAGGCGGAGACAAGCAAGGTGACCTGCTAGGCTCACAGCAAGTGTTTGCACCGCTTGTTGCAGAGAACAGGAAATTTGGTTTTTACCTACAGAGCGGCCGTTGAGCTTCACTTCAGTCTGCCATTAGCACTTGGTTGACGAAGTGCTGACAAAGGATTTTTGCACTTCTTGTTGGTTGTTGTTGTTTATTTTTGTTGTTGTTGCTGCCGCTGTTGTTCGCATGATACCATGTTCCTCCCTTCTGCCTTCTTGACAGTGTTTGGTTTTGTTTTTTTTTTTGCTTCAGGCACTCCTTCTATTACTGCTCATATTACTTTTTAATTTTTCTTTTCCTTTCATTTTGCCGTTCCATTTTCCGCCCTTCTGTTCTGGGAAATGGAACCAGTACGCGTTGTAGAGAGGCCAGGATATCATTACAACTACCTCTTGTCGTTGATGTATGTGGATTAGTTAATTTATACCTCATGTTAAGGTTATTTTAGGTGATTTCGAGGCTCATGACGCTGATTTGTTCTTGTAGAATCCGCTGATAACTGTCCTGTGTTACTTCAACAGAGATGAGAATAAAGATTTAGAAACATTCATATTATGGCGGCCTCCTGCATTTAATAGTTTTTATGCCATGTCAGACTTACAGCGTGTTCACTGGGGAGTGTCTATTGAGCAATTTCGGTTGCTCTCTCCGGGCCCTCAGGTTTTGCTTATAAAGAGTTTCATCATCGTTTCCAAGCAGAAAATCATAATTTCCAATATCTACAGAAAAAAAAGCCCCGGGCTCATACTGAAACAATCATGAAAACAAAATGCAAGCATATTTTATTTACACCCTTGTCCGAAAGGGCTTGTTTTCTGCAGACATTTTAGTGAATGAAAGAAAAGCCAAGAACGCGTCGCTAGATTGCCAGGGCATTAGGCTGAGACTTTCTTTATACCAGTGAAATAGTTCTTTTCTCATTCAACCAATATCTCTTCAGATGTCACGCGCAGAAAGATTTTTCAAAAAATACATCGTCTGATTTGTTCAAATTATGGCACAGCAGGCAATTTCGCCAACTTGTAAACGTTTTAGGTTCATGGCAAAAACTACTGCTAAATATGGGCAATGTTTCTTTCTATCTACGACAAGATATTATGTCCAGATTAGTCACTTGACGTCACAGGCGCCGGCGTCCAATCCAGGAATAACGAAATTATGATGGATGGGATACCATTATGTAAATGAGGAAAAACTGCTCGTATTTCAAATTTGAAGGCTTGCGACCCCAGGGGTTATTAATTAGCCGAGAGAGGGCTGCTATGTGATAAAATAATGACCTAAAACTCAAGAGAATCGAGGGACTGTCGACGTTGTTTGTGGTTCAAGTTGTCTGGCTCTGGGCGGGCACTGACTGTCATTTGTCACAGAGATGTGGGTGGTTTCAACCTGTGGTAAAGTTAATATAATGGAGCAAGGCCCTCACATAAATGTGTTTAGCGAAAGGGCTCCGAAACAATGCATGGAAAAAATACAAAAATTGGTAGATAGATGCAAGTTAGCTTTGCCGGTTTACGGTTCATATTTATACGAGAAGGCAAAGAGTCGTTATAGTTTGGTACTTTCACATTGTCGCCTATTTGAATCGGGGAAGCATTGTCATCGCGACCCGCCATTTTAAGGGCATACGTTAATAATAATTATTAGTCGACAAGTCTTGAAAATGGAGTTCAGTCCTGTATGGCTCACGGGAATCCAACTTGATGTGAAAGGGTTAGTCCTATACTTGCTCACCTGGACTATATAACAAATAGTATAGTTGTGCTAAAGCCTGACAGTGCAAAGCACACTTAATCCAAGCGTGTTATTGGTGAGATGCATTTTGAAAGAGCTGAAGTTTGGAAAGTCATAACAGACATAAAATTTATTTTTTGTTCAGTATCTCAGATTTAAGTCTGTGTGACTTTGGTACGATAAAGAACCAAGCCCTACAATTATTTAATGCACGGTTGTGAAAAACAAAAGAATCTGGTCAGTCGCCATGATTAGGCTATCTACCTCACTGATAAATGGCTCTTCACTTTCTCTCTCTGTCTCTGTCTCTCTCTCTCTCTCTCTGTCTTTCTCTCTCTCTCTCTCTCTCTCTCTTTCTCTCTCTCTCTCTTTCTGTCTCTCTTTCTCTCTCTTTCTTTCTCGTTTTCTCTCTCTCTCTCTCTCTCTCTCTCTCTCTTTCTCTCTCTCTGTCTCTCTCTGTCTCTCTTTCTTCACCCGTTTTATTGTCATTGTATTTCTTCTGACGCTATTATTCTGAAGAAACCATTACGTCATAGCAAGATTTGAAAATGTGAAAGTTAACTTCATTTCATATCATTTGAGACACTTTATAACTTCGTATAATGGCATGTTGTTTCACCTGTTTTGACACATTATTTGTTGGTCGTGCAAGTTCAAAAACTTGAAGTTTGAAATGATGATACCTTGATTAGAATCTCAGTACTTTCCTGTGATAGAAACCAGACTTAGCTCACAGACCCGTATGTCACCACATGAATAGAGCCCATACAACGTCCACGTATTGTTGTAGAACGTAAATTAAAAAAAAAAAGTATGTACCCTTTTCATGTCAGTTGATTTATTTGCTTCGGACGGCAGTTTTTCCAAGTTTTCATTGATTAATTTCTTTCTGTGTGCCGTTCTCCTTCCTTTCTTTTTGTCCTCTTCCCAGCTCCTCTCTCCATATCTCCTTTATATCTCCACAACCCTTTTCTTCACATTCCTGGACACTCTTCCTCCTTCTCCCGTTCACCTCTTATTCTCTCACTCTTTTCTGCTCCTCCATTCTGTCTCAGTGTCTCTTTCCCTCGTCCTGTCAGCTCTCTTTGTTCCGAATTCTAGTGCTACTCCCACCCCTTCCCACAACCTCCAGAATGACTCTAACAGTCTAACAAAATATCACAATCATCAGATCAAATCCGTGATGTTTATCACCCTTTTTGCATGTCTAGAACAGCTTTTATTATCAAAAGAAAGTAAAAATGCATGCCACCTTCCTTTCTTCTGTCCCATCCATTCTCCCTTCCTCACCTCCCGACGCCACTTATTTATTGCCAATCAAGAGAAATTTGCACCAAATTGAATGCATGTCAAATACAGCCTCCCACGTGCTGAGCTTATCAAATGGAGCACACAAAAAAAAAAAAAAAAATCGTTGTAGATCTATTTCACTACCATAACAATGATTTTATCGGATTGTCTGAAACTTGAAGGAACACAGTGGGCCCATACAAAGGAGACTGTGTTAGATTACTTAAGGAAATTAATTGTATAATTTTCGATATTATCATTCGAGCTGTGGCATTGAGAAATAAAAACCCAGAATGTACCTTAATCAAATACTCCTCGCCAGTACTTTGTTTGTTTGTGATTTATATACGTATAACGATTTTTAAAGGATGTGGGGTGGTTGGGGAGGGGGGGGGCACGGTAGGCCAAAAGACTGTAAACTTTTACTGCTGGGCGGAGTTTGTCTACACATAAATAATAATGAAGCATCATTCATCGGGCCGTATCCTAGATCCTTCTAGATCAGGCTGGGCTATGTAGATTTTAGCAACAACAAAATTTATTATTCATTATTAAATATATATTATTATTAATAAATATTCAAATATTATTTTAGTTGTGAGTTGTGAACTGTTGTGAGTTGTGAACTGTGCGTAACAGGCTGCGTTACAATTTGCTCTGAGAAAGAGAGAGGCAGAGAGAGTGAGTGAGCGAGACAGGGAGAGAGAAAGAAGCAGTATAGTGTGTTGAGCACTTCGCAGGCGCTCCATTCTGCTCTGTGGTTGACATGTTGCTTCTGTAAGGCGCATAGAGCATTTTAAATGGATATGCGCTATATATAAATGCCATCCATTATTATCATTATCGTCCTTTCCAAATGTACTTTAATTTTTTTCTTACCCAGTAGGATTCAGACGTGGTAAAAGACAAACTTTTCTCAGATGTTTGAAATCCATTTCCATCCATTTCCTCAGCAGGTTTAATGTTACATCATATCTTTGCATAATTTGAATGTTCGCATTCGTGGCAAATTGCTCTGAGCTCGGTATGAAAAGTACTTATCTCTGCAAGGTTTTGCCCTGTCCTAAACGTCAAGACATGTTCCCATGCCACAATTTCTGTGTAATGGGACACCAGGCTGTAGAGGGTTCATTTATTCAGAATTTGGTTCAAAAGGAGCTGTTACTAGCTCTTATTGTAAACGTGGCTCCAAAACAGTAAAAGCGATCCTGTTTTTATTTATCGTGTATAGAATTTCATTAATTTTGTATTCGGGGAAAGGGCATTAATTAATGCCGCAATTGGTTTCGTAAAAACATTGTTATACTAGTTATAGCTCTATATTGTAAGTATAGAGATCTGTGTAATCAATAGGTATGATTTTAAGCCAATAATGAAGTCGTCCATCTTAGAAGTTGCACTGCTGATTTTGAAAGAAGGAAGTTTTTCGTTGTTTTTTTGTAAACTGTTAAGAATATTGCACCACAAAGAACGCTGCCAGTTGTCAATGGACACAATATGTATATTTGCAAAATGTGTCATCCTTACCTCATTAAATCTACTAATTCTGATATTTATGCAATGTTAACATGGTTATTGGAGTAACGTCGCACTTTAAAGAAAAGATTGTCATACGTCATGGTGAGCAAACATGGGGATCCATCTTTGACTTTCATATTTTGTGGTATTTTGTTTGATGTTCGCAAGAGTGAGGATACGCTGTAAATATGACTTACAGACTGGAACGTGCAATTGATTAAAAGTGACGTTATAGCCGGGCCTAATGAAACCAATGGTCACCAAAACTTTAATAAATTGATGCTGTTATAAACACGTCCTTTAATGTGATTTACACGCTAGAAATGCAAATCTCATTAAAAAAAAAAAAAAAGATACCCACCCAACCCTCATCTCTCTCCAACCTATCTCAAACAAGAACTTTTCCTTTCCAGTCCGCGAAGTTTGCTGCCAGGGAGAAAGTATTGAATTTCATTAATGATATCGAAAAACAGCAACAACAACGATAACAACAACAACAACAACAGCAATACCCCCACCCACCCCCAAAGAAGGGAAAAAAACACCTCACTGTAGTGTCAGAAATTCAAACAAATGACATAAATTTTTAAACCAGCTTGAATCATAAAATACGCCGTGCGAGTGCCTAGAGAGAAAGTGGTTTTTGAATGTTTGCGGGTATTGCTCTAAATTTGATAAAGTTCTGGGTTTCAAGCTGTACCATAAACAAGATCATGATGATTTTGATGATGGCTGGAGATAAAATCTTTGGTATTCCAGGCAGGCATGTCGGTCACGATGACAATAACACGGTAGGGTTTCTGGGCCCCGCCTTCTCCTCTTTATCACCGACGCGTACATGTCTGGGGTCAGTCTGAACCTTACAGTAAGACTTATTTACAGCCACAGTATTCTAACCACAGACTGAGGGTATAGAATAGAAGCTAGTCAATTCTTACATCTATTGTATTCAAATTCAGCTCCCTCTGGGTAATGTAAAATCCAAACTATTCATTGGCGGATTATTTTTTATATTTAAAATTCAAAGGGAAAACCCGAGACTGTGGAATACAATAATACGCTTACAAATGTATGACAATGGGTAGTCTAGTGTTCTCAACAATCATAGTATTTTAAAGCCCCTTCAGACTGTTTCTAATAAATGTCAATTTACCCTAAAGAAATAGCTGTATATTTAGTCAATTTCAAGGACACCTGCTCCACAAATTGTGAAAATCTCGACTATGTATAAATTCTCTTGTCCGTAAAACTTCTGGTCTATAATATTTCAATGGCGAGAATTTTATATTTTGTTTAAAAATTCAGCCGTCTTAAGGGTGTTAAGAAAACGGGTTCCACTTTACGCTGGTTTGCTGGTGTTACTTTGATAGACAAGCATGGTATGATGGTGTGGGAAGACCATACTTGACATGAATAGCATTCCTAAAAATAAAAGCATTGTCTGTTTGGTTGTTTGGCCCCGTACTGTGTCTGTCTGACCCAGTTTCCCTATGTCTTTTTAGTTTCAAAAGTTGAAGGTCTTTATATCATTTTATTTTATTTTTAGAACAAAAGATATTATGAAACATAAAAATGTTATAGAGTTGACACGCCAGAAAACCTCCAGCCCAAACTGAAATTTAATCAAACAACAATGTTTCGACTGCTCCAACGCTCACACCTACACCCTGTCACACTGGTATCACCGCCTGCCTTTCAGAGTATAAATCTCCAACAGACAGCATAGTTTCATTGTAACATATGAACTAAGCAAAAAACGTTTAAACATCTAACACAGTCTCCGATTTCGCACATTCTGGATTCCCGAACAAGGAAAGGCGTAAACAATACATTTCTTAGTTCTCAGCTACTTTATTGCTCAGCCGCTACGCCGTATCACATTACCGTCCCACGGTGGTCACTGTGCTTCTCCCCGCCCACGGGACCTGTGACTGACCGAAGCAGTGACACCAGGGGATGGCCCCTAACAGTAAGGTCATTCTTCCAGCTACCACGGGCTACCATGGCGTAATGTTTGAGTTAGTTCAAAGTGACCTCTTTTGCCATTGTGCCTTGAAGCCAACACTCGGCTTGTCCACTCAGTTCTATTACCGGACATGACAGGATAGCCTGGACCTACAGAGTTCTAACTTTTAGGCCACATCTTCTATATATATCTACCTGATTCATCCGCCATGCCTCAGCTCAATCTTGGTCGCCTGTTGGCCATAAGACATGCACCACAACAGATCTTTACGTACATGAACTTTTTCCCCAGGAGTATCTGATCACCCTTGCAATGGTGGCATCTCACGCGTTCACACTCCGGTATCAAAGCTATGTACTTATTTCATATTTTAATAGAATGAGAACTTTCAGTTTGTTTGACGGATCAATGAGAACTTTTGTTCTGAGAGTATCGTCGGTCCAGCTATGAGACAACAGCGTACCAAAATAAAAAGTGAAAGGAAAGCTTAATCGCCAAAGCCATCAAAAGAAAGAAAAAAGTGAACAGAAATGCTTCGTGTTTTGCCATGACCGTTTTGCACTAACACCGAGGCGGTCAGATTGATTTGCTTCAAATGGTGACCTTAGCATCTTTACCGCTTGTTTGCACAAGGCCGGTCATTTCCACGTGATCTGACTTCATGACTATGGTGCTGGCCCTACGTCACTGCGGTGTAGGAAAGACAGAAAAACACTGTTGGGAAGAAAAATAGGATTGAAACGAGAGTGAGAGAATCAGAGAGAGAGAGAGAGAGAGACGAGGGAGAGAGAGAGAGACAGAGAGAGAGAGAGAGCGAGAGAGAGATGTATACTCATATTCTCCAAGTGGCTCTTATCAGACTGCGTTAAACCACATGACAAGACGGACGCCCCCTTCCCCCCTCACTTTCGGCCTAATTTCAGTATCCCTCCCCAAACAAACAAATTAACATAGGTCACTTCCGGTGCTAAACATTCAAATACATTTATAAAATGACTTTAGAGAAAATCTGAACAAACTTTAACATACATTATGACAACCAAAACACCAACGCTGAGTTATTCAAAATAACATACCTAAACAAGAATGAACAGAATGTTTAACACGGAAACAATCACATTCCCCTTGGCATGTTTTCTCTCAGTGACTAACTACCAACATACATCAATCATTTGATTTTCTCCTTTATTGTGAACAATCTGCCTGGACGAAGTCTCTAACTTATGTACCAGGACACACACTGGTCTCCTCGCCGAAATCACATCTTCTATCAACACATTACCATTGTTGCTACTTTATTTGCCCTCCAAAATTTGTCCTTAGTTCCGTATTGTGCCAGGCTGAGAGGTCCAGGGAGGAAGCCCAGGAGATGAAAAAAAAAAAATCCAAAAGTTGGACCACTGTGATTCCCACGCTATGAAATATGAACCATTATCTCCGACACTGCAGGTGTCAATGGTCGAGGGACATTAATTTCTATAGCCGAGTCACATTTTTCTCGTCAAAATAGTTTCGGTTTAGAAAGCTTTCAGCCAGTTCTGACTGCCTTGCCATAATTCAACGCGCTAGAGGGATTTTTATGAACACAACAGCAATGTATGAAATTCATTAATATTTATCATTACAAACTTCCCAAGGCTGAGCCACATTTTGTTTAGAAATGCTGGGCTTCTATTTCTTGAGATCAAATAGGCCAAAACTGTCATTGTACTTGTTCTTTTTCATCTGGCGAATATGGAGGGGGAGATGAGTTGAGAGTCAATTTAGCGCTCAAATCTGGTTCAGCATGAGAAGCGCACTATATTCCTTGGGGAAAATACATGAACTACGTTTTTTCAAGATAACTTTGTCCCCCAGTAAATCCGTGTTTCTAACTTTGGCATGGCTTAATGAAAACAATGTTGTCTTAGACAAAATGTTTTTTTCTCATTTAAACTGCAAGAATATGCAAAGAGATTGTTTCATAACCTTATATCAGAATCGGTACAGGTGAGTTGCCTGTACACTAAAAGTTTCATCAACACATGAGAAAGCAAGACGTCATCATCATAAGTAATTTACGTCGTCATGAGGGTCTTCTCAACAGGAAACACGTTCTAGCGCCGAGATTTCCTCCTTTCTCATTAATCATACTTTTTTTGGGTATTTGTGATATCCTCTAATCAAACGTCGTGATTTTTACTCATCCGCACAAAAATGGTCTAGCAGGCCATTGTCAAGAACAGATTTAATTCATAAATGTTTCCACTGACTAAATTTTTGTGAGAGAGCAGTGAGTAATTTTTACAAACGTAATTATTGTGCGAGCCGGCATAACGTGGTCTCGTAAACAATTTGTTTTGAACAGTTTTTTTTCCTAAAAGATAGACAGAAGGTGTGGGGAAGGATAGACGGACAGCGTAGGTGTGCATGACTGAGCACTTTTTATATCTCGTGTTTTGAACTAGGTTTAGTAGAGAGGGAAGGGGTGAGTAGGAATTAAATCTTATTGAGATGTCTGTTGACGTACAGAAAATCCGTGATCCAGAGTAAAAGCTCGGGGTTTTGAACATGTTAAGAATTTATTGCTATAAAATTACATTTTATTGTCTTGAGTGATTCGACCTTTGATGTCGACCCAAGGTCGTTGCGTAGGGCTGTTACTTAAAATAACTCAGTTCGGCAGCTGAGCTAGAAGTGGTTGCACCAATCACAATCCAGGAATTAGACGGTAAGCTGCAGATGCAGTCCAGTATTTAAGGCCATATAGAACTTAGTTCTGGGCCACATGTAGACAATCCATTTACGAGGTGGACGGCGAGCTCTCAGCCAGATGAGAAGTCATAGAGACGCAGCGATTGAGCTGATATGTACAGTGATGGAGCATTGTCAGAAATCTACGCTCCTGAGCCCAAGCCTACTTGTTTGAGCATTAAACCCACAGCGCTAATATCAACAGCCCTCACATTGTGAGGGCCGAATGGTGAGCTAAAGATTTTAATTCCATCCTGAATTTACAGCCACCTACACATGTAGACTGTTGACCAGTACTGCCAGACCACATGCATTTCCCGCGACCACGTGTGAACTACACCAGAGCGCGCCTGGCAGAGACGCTATATAAATATGTTTTAGTATGAAGAGAGATAGAACTTTAAACCTTACAGGATCCGTCGCCCTCGGGCGCGGATTCTTTTGAATGTAAATTTATTGTGACTTAGATAACTTCATATTACATTGCCTTAAGTACTTCATAGTTGCTCCTCAGCTTAGCTGAGCATTTTCAGTTGCTATTGTATTCGTTATCTATTGTATATTTTATCTTTGAATTTGTTAGATATATAAACTTTACAGTCTGTTAATCAAATTGATTTATTTAGTTTTTAGAGTGAAAGTTGTTTAATTGTTGTTGTTTTTTTTGTGTTCGTGTGATTGGGAAGCGGACCTCTCGATCTATATTCCCCAAAATCCCGATCCGCGACAGCCATGCTAAATCTGGATGCACGTATTTACCACCAGGCGATGTTATCTGGAAAGAATGCAGTTCATTAATTTGAGTGAGGACTATAGGAAATGAAAATCTTATTTCGCTGTGACGACTTATTTAAACGTTGGTGGGTTGGTGAGTTAGATCATTTGTTGGCTTGTTTGTTTGGGAGATTGGCAAATTAGTGTAGTTGACTTTTGTTGGGACATTGGCAGATTAGTTTAGTTGCTGTGTTGCCAGGCTGACTGACAAATTAGATAGCCTGTTAACTGTCCTGATTGGTTAGTTAGTTTTTGCGGAAAGGATCACTGATGAAATTGACATAGTAAATTTATTATTGTTTGACTGAAAGAAATCGGCCTTCATGATTCAAACTATGGTTCATTTGGGTAATGCATAATTTCTGCAACGCTCACTTTCTGAATTGTTATTCTCTGAGTTATAGATCCGTGGTCTAGTTCAAATGCTGCAGCACCAATAACCTAACAGACAATGTAATTACACGGATAACGCCATTCGCTACACATTTGAATCTGTTACCGTTGTACCAACTTGTCACCCACCGAAAACAAACATCGGATTCTGTACAATACAATACCGTAGCATAATGTAGGCCAGCTCTGGACGCTGCAGTGAACATCAATTGGTCCGGCGGTCAACAAAGTCTTGTCTCTTACACAACCGCTTTGCGACAAGAAGCCACCCTTGCCTAACGTGATTCAAAAACAGAAAAAAAAAAGAAAGAAATATCCGCGTTGACCCCTTATCTTCGGCTATTGTAATGGTCCATTCAGATGGTCAGACAAGGGGCGGGCAACCTTCACAGTCAAATGCTGCGTGAACCTGTGTTTAGTTTGGGAAGATTGTCTGTTCCCGTATTGCTGGTGACGGAAACGGAAAACAAGATATGAATTCAATGATTGTATAAGTTTTAAATGCATTTCTGTCGTCAAGTCTAGAATCAAGATATAATAATTGCAATATTCACGCCGGTAGTTTTAAATCGGCTGACTGCACGGGAAGAACTATATTGTACTGTTCAGCAGGACTTTTCATCCTTTAAATCAAGTTAAAAGCGATTAGACTGTCGAACTGGACTTTTCGTTCTTGAAATTAACATAAAAGCACCGGCCCGGGTTATGTAATGAGAACTAGAAGCGCTGGACAAGTGGTGCATAGCCGCTGCAGTGCCCATAGTGTTTACTTTACAGCCTTCAGAGTTGGGTGGGCACCAGTTGTCAGTGCTGGTCACAGGAAATACATTTCTGCATGGTTGATTAAAGTTGAACGAGGAATTTCCCTACAGACATAGACATACAAAGGTTAGTTGTGGTATGTGAGTTTTCTCCTTCATGCTTGTTGTTTTTTCCGTCTAAAATAGTTTGTCCATGCATTTGCCATTCCGCCATTTCCGTCCCTGTTGATCCGTCTGTGGTTGGTTGTTCAGCGCCACTGAACTCCCTCTTTTCTGTACTTCCTGAATTATATCTCTGATATTTGTACTAAATGGCAGCCATTTTGTCTATTTCCTTGCACTATTTTCTGTATTTCTCTGCACTAAATGACCACCAGTTTAGTCTAGTTTTCTGTACAGAATGACAGGTATTTTCTCTGTTTCTATGCACTAAATGAACGACATTTTTTCTATTTCCCTGCACTAAATACCTCCATTTTCTGCACCTCTCTGCACTAAATGACTGCCGTTTTGTCTATTTCCTGCACTAAATGGCTGCCATTTTGTCTATTTTCTTTGAAATGGCAGCCATTTTGTCTATTTCCCTACACTAAATACAGATGATATCTATATTTCTCTTCCCTAAATGGCCACTATTTAGTCTAGTTTTCTGCACTAGATGACCATCATTTTGTCTGTTTCCTGCACGAAATGAGCGTGGGCACTATTGTTGGAGTATTCAATTAAATTCTTCTGATATTTGGTAGCGAATACTCGTTCGAATAGAAAAAGTTTTGAGATTATTCAAAGTTTTTTTGTTTTTTTTTTGTTTTTATTATTTTCATGAGCATTTCATGGGGAGACAACATGGGAATTGAACACATTCTTCGCCTGAATCTCCGTCTAATTACAAAGGAAGTCATGGAGCAGTGTGAATTATTGAAGAAACGGCGCGAGAAATACAATACTTCCGTTTGTCTCGCGCGGTTTTGGGTGGAGCGACGTCTCATCCATTTCACCCACTCTTCAACAAAATCAACAGGAAAAAAAAAAAAAAGACAGCTGAGTAAACGAAAAGATGAAAAAAAAAGAAAGAAGAAAAAGTAGAAGGAAAAGAAGATGAAGGAGAAGACAGCAAGAAGAAATAGAACAACAACCAACCAAAGAAAAAGAAGGAGAAAAACAACAACAGCAGCAGAAGAAGAAGAAGAAAACCAAGAAAAAAATAACAACAGGAAATTTTAGGTCTACAATAATAACAATAATTGAAAGAAGGATCAAAGAAAGAGCGAAATCGTCTTATCTGGACACTCCTAAGTGGAAAACATTTCCGGACGCACCTGCAGACATTGACAAACTGTTTTATTATGTTTGCATGAAAGGGAAAGTCTTCATTCAATCCTGAACAAATGGCAATTCTGCAGACTGTTGCAGAACGTACCGGGTGGTTTCCAGAGGGCAGTACGCCTTGTCTATTTTTGTACCCTGTGTGGGTTTTAAGGAAGGTCCATTATGGGATTTGGTAGTTGAAGTGCTTGAATTTGGCCTCTCACCTGTTTGCCAATGACTGGCGCACACTCCTGCCACCGGATAAGCTGAGGAATTCACAGATTTGAACCCCCTGGCGATAAGGGAGAAAGAGAAGAGGAAAGGGGCAGGGGGTCTTGCGGTTACTGCGGTCACCATGCTTGGAAATTCCTGTCTTGTAGGAAAGCGATCATTTTCAGGGAAATCAGATAGATGGAATTGCAAATTCACAAAAATTCATCACTTGATGGTGGGCGATGGGAGGGGGAAGGGTTGCAAGTCTTGATTTTAAGTTGACAAACAATTTCTCTTTCATGGCCTGTCTTTGTGTAACCGAATTACGTTTGTGTCTCTTGTCTACTAGTCATATTATCAGACAGAAAAAAACAACAACAACCGCTTATAACATCTACCAAGAACACAGAACAACAAAAACAGAGACCAAATTTAACCAAATTTCGGCTACGAATGAGCAAAGAATACAAAATATAAAGTAAAATAAAAGCAACAGATAATTTTAAACCTTGTTATGGTTTGTTTTAAATTGTATACAACCCACAGAATTAACAACTTCCCAGTGTTTATTCAATTTTGGTTACTACACAGTAGTTTCACCGGAAAGGTATGAGTAAATTGAAAAACCATAATTGTTTTTTTTTCTTTTTATAAATATAATTACATTATTTGCTCTGATTTCCACCAAGTAAGAAGACTGCAGTCATTTTCCCAAGAATTTTCGCAATTCTTCAGTGAAATAGACCGTAATGTTGTTTATCGTGTCTGGCCACGTAACTACATGTATGTGTCTCCGATTCCATGGATAAAAATGCAGATCTGTATTATCTAGTGTCCAGTAGCAGAGTAAAATTAATTTGGAAACAGGACTATCCCAAATGTCGTCTTTGAACTGTTTAGATCTTTTTTTCATGGGTATCTAAATATCGGTAGATATTCCTTTACCAGGCGTCTCATTCATTATGTTTATTATTATTCTTGTACTCCCACCCCTTATCCTGCTAAATCATAAGAGGACTTAGCTGCCA
This sequence comes from Onchidella celtica, assembly GCA_963931925.1. Classification (NCBI taxonomy): domain Eukaryota; kingdom Metazoa; phylum Mollusca; class Gastropoda; order Systellommatophora; family Onchidiidae; genus Onchidella; species Onchidella celtica. The sequence continues at coordinate 23,374,561 of OZ007571.1, forward strand.
TTATGTCCTTTTTACTTGCATCAATAGGCCCTTACGAGACAGATCTGGAAGATAATGTCATTTGCCTGACAGACAGTCTCAGTCTCGACGCTGAATTTACCTTGTTACTCCGAGTTTTCCAGAATCGAATGACATTTTGCGCCCACATTTTCTGGTATAAAACCCTAAGCATACGACTGTAAATCGGTCATAATTATGAACAATGAGGGCAAATATCTCAACATAATATCAAACTTTTGCAAAATTTTTTTTATAAATTCATTCTGTGCCTAACAAGCATGTCTTGACAAGAAAACTAGGCCGAAATCTGCTGAAAAGAAATTGAAAGGACGTAAACGAAAAGCCGGCGACAAACTATTGCAGAAAGGTTAACCCGAGACCTTTACCGCAATATCTAATTGGTCACAATTACGTCAATGCCAGATTCAGCCCGTTCCCAGCCAATTGTATTATCACTTTCATAAAACGGGAACAGTCGCAGTGACACGGAGTGTTCATAACCAATATTGCCAAGGTTAATAATATGACTAATCTCCTATTCGTATGCCTTTCGACAGTTTGTATGCGTCTCATTATGGTATCGTGAATAGCGACTGGGTCCAGGAATACAAGCAAACGGGACCGTTGGATATTGCATGTATGTCAAAATACGGAGTCGTCCTTCGTGTTCTTAAAGCCATGCAAATGCACGCATTGAATTGGAATCGGGCATTAAACTTTCGGTATAATAAAACATGAAAAGATAGGAACAAAGACTTTGAATAAAAGAGAGGGGGTAACGTCGCTAGCGGCTCAAAAAAGGGGTTGAAGTGAATATTTAGGGCAATTTGCCAGGAAGTCTTTTTGATTATGCCACACGGGTCAAAATGTAACTTTTGTCTCTCAGTGGTATCTGCTCCTGATGGAGGGGGTCTTTTACTGCTTTCAGTTGCAGCTGAGATTGTCCTCAACTCACTCCGTCTCAGACACTGTAAATATCACCTTCTCATGCCTAACTCGTGCCAGCAGAAAAAAAAAAAAAGGTAACGGCCCTTCTATTGCCAACGCACTAACACATTTTAACAAATTATCAATTGTTATGCGGAGCATTGCTCCCCTCTTTTACACTACACCATCTTGTCTTCACACTTCACACGGTAAGGACACAGACAGGTACACAGAATACAGATTACACTTAAGTACTACCGCATCCTCCTCGATATTACACTTTTTCCTTCACTATTTCATTTTATTATTACCCAAATCATCGCCTGATTAAAACTTAGTTGTTTGATGACGTTGGTTATTTTGTAATATGGCATGCCCAGCTCTTTAGGATAGAATGCCCTTCACCCCACCCCTCCAACCTCTTTCCACCAATTCTCGAATTTTTGTTTTTACCTGGGCGTCAAAAATTAGGACAGCAGTCAGAGTTAAGTCAATATTTTGTCAATATAAACAGAAGGGTTTTGGAGTCTTACGTAAACAGTAGTCTGACCACTGGTCAACCCCAATCTCTGATTGCAAGTACACTAAAGTCTTGTATTCTCATGTCTTATCTGAGACAGACTGTGGACTAAGTCTGAAGACAAACAGGTCACTTGGCATAGTTGAGTCTGATTGAAGTGGGTAGTTTGTTTGAACTCGCCAATGGCTTAAAGAAAGACAAGGCCTAGAATGAAATATGTGGAGATGTGCCCAAAAACTTCTGGCTGCCTGTTGGTGCAAGATAACGAGACCAACAGGTCTTCAATGTCATGAAGAATCGGCGTTTCCGTTGATATCATGAAGCATTTCTGACATAAATTATTTCTTTCAAAAAATGGCATTAGCAAGTAATTGGCGTGACCGGAAGCCAAGTTTATGTCATTGATGTTAGCAAGATTGTCAACTTGGCGTTTTCTCTTGTTACTGAAAAGCACAATATCATTCTTGATATGTATAGCCCTCTATATAGACAGTATTTGTGTGCATTTCTGTGTAGTACAAAGGAGTATGTTCTCCAGTAGTAGGGGAAGTACGATGGTTCGTCGACTCTTTTCCTCTATTCACCATGGACAAACTGTGTGGGCTGAAAGTGACGCCAGCTTCGTAAATGACGTCAATATTGATCCTACAAAATGGCAGTCTTGCACAGTTAGTATCATGAATCACAAAGCTATACCGGACCGGACCCATTCATAACTTCCTACGTATGGCGGCAGGGAACAAAAGTTCGGTCGGCATGCCACAGGGCTAGGCTTGATAGTGCTGTCGGAACTCGAGTGGGCAAGAAATATCAGTTTGTAACCGAAGACTAAATTGGACTTGATATGACACGAGTATGGCAACCTTCAATGCCTTAATTTTTGCTGAAACTTTGGTAATGTTAGTACTAGGGAAACGTAAGCTGGAGTGAGATGGAAGCGCGCCATCTGCTGGCTGAAGCGGTCAGAGATCGAGTAGGCTAAGTTACGTGAGAGTAAAACAAGCTACCACCATTTCACATTTTACCCTCGATGGTATTCCTTTTCTGACTACCTCTTCCCAGTTTTGATGGCAAATCCATGTCGTTAATGGATAAAATAAATGGTCGGTTTGGGGGGCGGGGGGGGGGTGAAAGGGGGTTGGATTGCGTGTCATGGTTGAGCTCACCTGTTGACTGGCACGGCAACGGCACTGCACCCTGTGCTCTGCAACAGTGGCATTCATTCCACCCCCTGATAATGGCATTGATCCTCTCACGTGACCCAGATCCACCTCTATACAGACAGACATAATACCCACAACTGCAGGAGGGGACTGGCGGTGTCTGAAAAGACCGGGAGTATTTCAAGGGCGCAGTCAAGACATTTATCGCCAGCTCCATAATATGAAAGTTGTCGGCGATCGCTGCCTACGGACTGTAAGAATATCAGTTCATCATGGGGAGCATCTGTAAGGTACATACGTGAATTATGCCGGTCATTACTTTGATCACTGGTTGTCCGGGGTCCTGAAGAATCTTGTCATGATTGTTTGTGAATGGTTTTGGTTCTGGTGCGGAGGGAGCATCCTGGAGAAATGGGATCAGTCAGCCACTGTCACGTGACCTCTTGGTCTCCCCCTTCCCCTCCCAATTCCCTCCTTCTCGTCAACTTTCCTGTGTTTGTTCGCTTTGAAAAGAATATGAGAGGGGGGGGGGGAGGATAACTGCCACCGTTTTTGAGAAACTAACCACAAAGGATATGATATGATTTCATGTTTTAAGTATACAGTCCTGGCCCCAGAAATAGAAAATAGGAAAGGAGGAGGGGGAATGATGTGGGCCAGGAAAAGAGACGGGAGCTGGTGATTTTTGAGGCCGAAGTATATTATATCAGCGAAAAGTTATCCTATGTATACAGTTCTTGTTGCCTTCCCTCCACAGCCCCACCCTGGCTAAGCACTCCCCAGCACCACCCCCTCCCCCCCCCGCCGCAAATTGGCGCTGATAATCACCGCGGCTTATGTCAGGCACATTAAAATCTGTCCAATTAGAAAAGAGTAAATGATAGAAGGAGGGGTTGGGAGTGAAGATAATATGCTAATCGGTGAAGTCAGTGGAACGCAAGGGGCAGATTGAATGAACTGAATCCCCCGGCCCACCCCAAACCCCTTTTCTCTCCACCCAGCCCATATCTACCCCCAGCGATTCCTTCTATCGCTACCACTGTGTCCCGGTGCTGGAGACGGGAGCTTGTGGTAAAATATATTTATATGATATCATTAGGTGACCCGTTCCAGCGCCCCTTTAATATTTTTTTTATAATGTAATCTACATAGTTTGTGAAAGTCTGAGACGTGGGGTGTTTGGAATGGAATGGAGTCCGTCGTGAAAGCGAATGGAAGATAGCGGGTGGGGCAGGATTGGGGACGAGGGGGTGGGGGTATGAAGGTACGAAATTGAACTGTCATGTCAGCTGCTAGCTGCTGGGGAGGTGGGTGTTGCTGATGATGGGGTGACTCAGGCATGCAAAACTTTCTGACGAGGGTTCAAGAGCACGTCAGGATAAGTGGCGATTCCGTGACGCAAAAACCAACGACATTCCATGCTCTCTAGGGCCTATACTTTTTTTCGAAAAATGATTCTTCTGTGTGGTACTTTCCATGCCGAACCTTTGGAAAATAAAGTATCACTAGGTCTGGGAATGAACATTGGTGCTATATTATTCTTCATATGGTCAGGGGTACATGTCTGGGACAATCTCTTTATTTGGATATGTGTAGCGTGCCACGCTGTATTATAACAAATTGAAAGCTAAATGTCTGAGTGTGAAAGTGAAATAAATTTTCATTTTTATGTACTTGATAAGAGTATTCAGGCGAGAATCAGATCATACAGTATTATGTGGTAGCGTAGGCGGTATTGCTGTGTTTGTATAGAGCTGATAGAAGGAAGATAACGAAAGTTTATGGCAATGAGGTTTTTTTTTTTCTTTGACTGACTTGGTTTAGCTTTGGGGTGCGCAGCTCTGAAAGCCCGCCTCCTTATTGAAAATAAGAATGGCGTAAAGCCGAATCAATTTAATGTGGATACATCTATCTCCGAGCTTGGCTAGACCATTTCTTGATGGGATTTCCCAGAGCAAACAGTAGGAGTATGCGGAAACGCAGTGTTTATTGGAATTTGTTGTACAATAATGCACGTTTTCTGGAATCAAACACGTTAATTCCACTCAGCTGTGCTGTTCCAGTGAGCAAGGGAATTAAATTATAATAATTTGTTGGAATTCACCCCCAGGCTTCAGGCGAGGTCTGAAGTCATTGGATAGCAGGTTATTCGTTAGACTGGTCTTTGTTCAAAATTTTTGACTGTGCAGGATTTTACTTGTGTATTTTCTTTGTGATTGAGAAGTTCCTGGTTTTTTGTGTTTTTGGTAAACCAGCAGCTGGATGTTTTATTTTCAATACATAATAACCTTCCTCTCATCCCCTCATCCCTCTCAGAAGCATCCATGTCAGTTAAATAGTTGGTTATTGGATTTATTACATTAACGGATTGGGTCAGTTTCAGAATGTGGCGAAAATATAATTATGGAAAGGCCAGTGTTTTGAGTCTTTTCAGTGTCCGAATATGGATACCTGGGTTATCACCAAAGGAGTGGCAAATATCGGAAATGAATTTCAGTTGAGTGACATGAAGAAGTGACATATCGCACGGGTGACATAAAATAGAGAAAATGACGGGCTCAAGCGATTAAACGTCAATGACGCGTGAGATTATTTCAGAGATGAAGAACAATGACAAAAGTATGTAAATGTGGAACAATGTTTATGGAGAACGGTAATAAAAGTCTGCAAATCTGATAGAACAATAATATTGAAAAATGTTTTGAACTCCAACTCTTTTGTTATGTCACTTCTTTGATATATTTCATTGCTTTCTTAGATGTCACTCTTTTTATACAATTTGTATACTCACTTCTTTGTTATAACGCGCCTGTCAGTTGCCACTATTTTGAACGGAAGCGGGACGCATTGCAAATAATGGCTGTCATATGAATGAACTTTAATTGTTGCATTTTAGCATACTCAGTGCCATGCATCCTTATTATCGCTCAGAAATACAATGCAAGATTATATTTTGTAACTAAAATTTCCAATGCGTAACACATTGTTATGTCCAGCGGGTTTTTTTTTTGGGGGGGGGGGGGGGAGGGGGGGGGAGGGGGGGGGGTATTTATTATGAAATTTTGAGATCAAAAGCCAGCCAGTATCATTCTTGTATTATTCAACTCAATCTATGATTGATTCTGCTGATAATTATTATTAGAATTTCGTACTGATCACGTTAAAACTCGGTAAATTTATTAAGACTGGCCGACCCGAGCAAGAAAAAAAATTGCAATTTCTTTGTACCAAGTCTTGCTGTAGATATAGATGTAACTCACGTTAACAAAGGCATCTGAAATTAGATGTAAAGACCACTGGAACTTACTGTTGCACCACAGTATCATGCAGAAATACGCAGAGGCAATAAAGTTTGACTTTCGACCAGCAATGTGCGAAGAGAGACGAAGAACGAAATTGCCTGTCATACTTTTTGAATTTACTCGAGGAAAATGCGAATCTTTTCATTTTTTTTTTCGGCTCAAAAAATGTAAATAAATAATATTAAAGACTGAAGTTTGTCCAAAATGGATGTGTCCACATAATTTATTGTCAGAAATTGAGGCATTACACAGAATTTCATTATTTTTGGTCGCGTAGCCACGAAGTTTCAGGTGCTTAACTACATGTTCACCCTCTGGCTCCAATGTAGTATGATGATGATACAGTGATAGTTAAATTAAATGTACCTTCTAATAAGCACGAATGACCTGTCGTAGTTATGCCAGAAGGAAACAGGGCTAAGATGAATTGCTAAGGTTCATATCACGTTAAAATCATAAATGTTTCGTTGATTTCTTGCTAAAAACAGTTTTTCACGTCCACACTGCTATATAAGTGGTTTGTGTTTGGGTGTGAGTTTGGAGAAACCACGTTGACGCGATAATGGTCAAATTGTGCTTCGAAGAAGCGAGACGACAGACAGAATATATTAGACCGATAGTTCAGAAGGAGTTCCTGCCAAAGGCGCTCACCAACCACCCGCTGCTATGTAGTGGTCTCTCGTGTCCTCTTTTAAACTTTTAATTAAATACGGAATCATAAATGGCAGTTTTCTTTAAAATGATATCGCCAGTTCATTAGCCAAAATGATCCCGGGCGTTGGCTAAGAAAATTTTGCAAGTGACGCGAGGGAACTATGAGCGGTTATGAGTAATATTACCATATTATGCCATATTGCGCCGTAAGTTGGCAGAAACCTTCAAGTTTGGTCACGGTTTTTGCTGGGTCAGTGAGAGTTGGGGGATGACAGAGAGTCGAATTATTGATCGGTAAAACCCTTACGAAACATAAACTTGATCGCACTTCTTGAAGATTGAATGACTAACAGAATCGTGTTCGTTGTATATAATAGATCAGCAGCGTGATTCAGTTCACTGTGTAATCATTGAAGCTTTACTGCGCACCAGTGCCGGATTAAGGCATGGGCTTTGTGGGCTGCAGCCCAGGGGCCTCCGCCAGCTGAGGCCCTCCAGAGATTAAGTGAAATTATAAATATCAAAACATAATTTTAATTTTTATTTCAAGTCGTTCTCCCTAAAACAAATAGTATCGTTATTATGAAATTGAAAATGATGGTAGGATACATAGTAGAAAAATTAGGTTTTGATATTAATAAAACAAGCTGTGTTTTTTATTTATCATTTAATATATTAATAGGTAAATGTGAATCGGTTTTGAGATTGCCTATCAATTTCTTTTTCATAGGATTTTAATTTTATCATTTTAAATGAATAACGATGGCAATTTTTTTTTTACTCGTATAGATTAATCATGTCGAAGGAGAAGAGGTTTCTCTTTGTATTGTGACACTTGCACCCATCTATGTGGGCCTACTATTGACATTATGTTATAGCAGTTGAATAAACAGATTTCAAGAATCGAAATTCACACTTTCATTAATTATTACTAAGGGCCTCACAGTATCTTTAGCCCAGGGGCCCATAAAATCGTTATCCGACCCTGCTGCCCTCTGGCCACGTAAACTGTGAAACACTGAAAGCTTAATCTATTTAGTACAACATAATACATTCGAGGAGGAAACATGATAAAAAATATTGTCATATGATCAGTCTTAGAGTCATCGTCTTGCACCTCCGAGTTGAGTCTGGTCAGTTTTATGTAAGTCAGCTGATGTCAACAAAATTAATGGTGGCCGTGATCGATCTTTCAGTAAATCAGTTTATTAAGAAAAAGACCAACAACAAAAGAAAGCACACCGTAAAGAAGTGAAAACTAAGCGGAAATCCACAATAATAGGTGAAAGAACTTCTATTTGAATCTGTAAAATGAAAAAAATGATCAAATAAAGAAATAAATGAGATGAAGTAGATAAAGGTAAAAACCTCCCAGTGACGTAAATTCTACTGCGTCAGCGTCAGTCACAACAATAAAGATATTACGATAGTCGTGACAACACGAGTAAAACCCTGTATTCACGACTATTTACGACATTTCCGGGTTGCAACCTGCAGTCGTCTTCAGTGTTTTGGGATTCAGTGATGAGAAACAAAGAAAGTCCACCCAGCCCAACCTTTGGCGGATGTATTTAAAAAATAAAAAAAACATAATTCTGCTGATGCGTGCACTCTAAACGTCAGCTGAATTTTTTTTTTGTTTTTAATATATTTGCATGAAGCACAGATGCAAAATAATCACCAGATCGTTGGTACGGTGCAAGAAGTTACTGTCTCCGGTTTTTGGTGAAAATGGAAATAATCACTTCTTGCACTAGACCGGTCAAGAAAAAGGCACAAGAATCATGCCATTGGGCCGCAAAATTAGCCCTAAATAAAATCTTAATGTCGCTATCAAAACCCCTACTCCTCCGTACACATCTGTCATAAGCCTGTGGTAGTTTGGAAATCATTGTTGAGGTCCAGCAGACCAGTAATGATGACTTTAGCCATGTGTAACACGTTTCAATAACATTTTTATTGAAAAAAACGTTCAAATGCGATTTTCTCGAAATTGCTCTTTTGATCAGTGATTTGTGAACTAGTTTTTTATTTATTGACCGATTGGTATAAAATTTGGCTAACAACATGTTTGAACAAATCAAAAAAATCACTCAGAAGGAAATTTGTTTAAATTTTCATATTTTTTTTTGGTTGAATTTTTTTGTGGTAGAAAATAAGAAAAAATGGAATTCCGCTACATACCATTTTCAAAAATTTATAATAAAAAATCTGTCAGAGATATCAAAATTCCCTTCTGTATAAAGTTTTTAATTGGATTGAATAAGACATAGAGAAATTTCAAATAACTCCAGTAAAATTTGGCGAAGCCTATCTATATTGAATTTGGTACTTTTTGGGGACTCAAAATCCAAGATGGCGGCGCTTCCATGGCAACCATATGACAAAAAAAAATTTTTACCTTTTTTTTCTGCTAATTCAGACATCCTGAATTCGATTATAATAGTTAAAATTGTCTATTTCTCATAATAAAAATAATCGCCTTCAGGACCCGCACCCCCCTTAAGTAATTTAAAGAGAACAATATTGTATTATGAATTTGTGAATGTTTAGTTATGGAAGTCGCCCTAGTTTCCTCACTGGAGTTAATACGTAGGCGGCGACGCTGAGATGAATAGACTTCAAAACACAGTTATTTTCTGTGACTGTGTAAGTGAAGGCCTACAATATCCCCTTCATTCACAGTGTGAATTGGCCAGGAACAAAAATATGCAGGATGTTATTAAAATAGTTTGACAGAGAAGAGAATAATAGCGGGGGATACACTCAGGGTGGAAAATGAGAGCCATTCATGGTGAAGAAACATCGCATTTTCAGGGTGGTGATGTCATTTTATTCCGCCCAAACTGTTATTGGAGGCCGGGGAGGGGTAAGAATGGAAAAAAGGGGGAGGAGGAAGCTGTATTAGGAGGAAAGGAGGGGATTGGGATGAGCGCACGTCACATAATCCAGGACAACTGTGATGACGTAGCTTGGAGAGAACGTGGCCTGTTTGGAAAATCAAGTCTCCAGGGGAGGGGGGGGGGGGGGTTGAGCTGTCCAGCTGGGCGCCCACTCATGTATGAAGCAAAATATTATTGTGCCCCCTCAGACTTTTTATTCGTTTTGAGAATGGTAATTCTATTGGAGATCCTCCACCATCCTCCCTGAACTGTTATGTTTTCGAATTTCCTCGCTATTATATTCTCTGAACTTGACAATCTTCATACTGTCGCTAACTATAGTTACTAAACTTTGCAAGTTTACCTCCGTTCTGGCTGCCTGGACGGTACACTTTCTGATGGTGATTATAGTCCAATTTATGACTGCCGTGCTCTCGCCGAAATATATTATCATTAGAAAAGCGACAGGTATAAGCTCCAGTGATAAAAGATAGTATAGAGATTTGCTGTGTTCTTCATGTTCCCAGGTACGTGAGAGCTGTCGCAAACGAGATCAAATCGCGATGATTTTATCGCGCAGCCATCTCAAGAAGTTTTGCTGAGACCTTTCTTTACCTAAAGCCATTGCTTCTTTCTCATCTTGTTACACAAGGATACCTGCAGATATAAGATAAATGAGTGCAAGATCAATTTATTTTCACTTGTAACTGTGTAGGAACTAGACGAGTTTTAGACAAAATCTTGCTACAAGACTATACGATTGAATCGGGATGTGCAGTTTCTCTAGTTCCAATTCATGGCAGAGGATAAAATGTCAACATTATCCTGACAGTGTGTATTGAATGACGGTTAACAAAAAGTGTATCAAAATATTCTAGCTTTGGGAACAGAACGAAAACATGATATCAGCTGTAACTGCTTTGGTGCTGAAAAATGAGCAGTCTCGTTGGCTCGCGAATTGTTTCAATAGCTCAGAATAATGTAGTCTGTAGATAATATAATGGTTCTATGAATTTTCGAATATAGTGTTTCCCTAGGGCAATGTCAAAAAGTGACAATTATACATTATTGACTTTCAACAGGTGGTAAAATTCATTACGCAAAAACACACAACAGATTCACGTCTTTCAAGATGTAGCGAAAAAAACAAAATATTCTGATTTAAATGCCTCATTTCAGTGACTTGAAAAAGTTTAGGGAAGATGTAGATATACAAATACAAATTATAGCAATAATACCTAAGGGAACTTTATACACTGGTGAATATACCTGCGATTTGAGGTTCGAAAAACCTGTGGCATAATTACAGTAGGAGCCAGTCACCCGCCTCCGCTTTTGCAAATGACGTGAGTGTGCAGCCCACAGTAATACCTATATTGGGGAGTTCCAGTGTCACCTACCACCGACTTGATAAGACAAAACTTAGCGGTTTCGCCCAGCAAGAAGCTGTTTAGACGTGAACTTTGTTTAATAGGATCAAACTCGGGTAAAAACAAGCTGAACAAAATAACGTCTTATAGCGGCTTCGGATTATTGACAAGATCCTTCATGTAACCATTGTGAAGCAGTTAAAGGCTATGGTGCCCATTCCAAGTGACCGCACCATTACTTATTCACAATTGACGGTGCCGGTTGGACTACCATGCCGTTTTTTTTTTCCTTACCTCCTCACCGGCCCGACCTTTAATCCGACAAGACGTACGCGTATTTGTGAAAGGCGTGTTCTTTCATGCTCCCATAAATATTTTGCTTTGAATTTGTAGTTTCATGTGTTCTTCTGGGCGTAGTGGAGATGTAGAAAATATACAAGGATAACTCAGCAACCTGCTTGGATTTGGTGAAGTGCAGTGATATGTAGTGAAGCATTTCAGTGTGTGCGTAAATCATAGCATGGCTTGCTATTGTTTCTCCATTGGGTAGCCGGCGTCACAGGCTAAGGAAACCTTTGTGTTGTCTGATCAAGATTTACTTTCAATCCAGGTGCAGTTTGCGTGTGCCATTATAATTAATTCGCCATTTGATTATTTGCCTTCAACATAATGGAATAAATCGTGCGGCTGTTGTACTTTATGATATATGCATTTGTACTTTCGTGCGTTGTTTATTGTTTGTGTTAGGAGGCCACAGGGAGCACTGCCATTCTATGAAATAACAAATGAAATAAATGTACAGTCCCCCCAAAAAAAAATCAGAGTAGAAAATTGAACTGATCAATTGTTCGATTGATGCTTGGTTCAAGTGTTAGATTTAACAATAATTACTATGTTATTTATTCAGATTTACATGAGTTACATTTATTTACCTACAAGTGAAGTTCTGATAAAGATGGGGAGCAGTGGCTAACCTCAGTTCTCTTTCTAACGACAAGAGTTTCTCAGGAAAAGTTCATCGAAATGAACTAATAAAAAGTGCAGTAAGTTCATGTTCTTGTTTCTACCAACCATTTCACTGCGGGCACTTGGTTACCTTTGCTTTATTGGATTGTATAAGACATTATGTAAGTAGACATGAGACTTGACACGGAGAATTGCATCGTGCTTCTGATCACTACACTTCTACGCTGAATGTGGGAAGTAATTAAATGCTGTACAAAAGTTTGAACGTGAGGAAATGTCGATTATCCATCAATTCCTTTAAAGTTGATTTAAGTAATCCTAATGCTGTGTCGTACCCACTTCTAAAGTAACGTATCGGCTATATTCACTGATAAACTCCCACGGAAATTCCGGTAAGACTTTTCAAGGAATAAGAAACTTCTGAGCAATATAGCAATTCTAATGGTTAAAGCTTTAACTTTTTGAAATAATTACATATATGCAGTACAGCATTTTGCCTTCACTACGAAAAGTATGGATGTTCGGTTCAAGTTTAAAAAAAAAAAGTCTCACGCAACGAATTTCATTTTATTTTCTGATGCGTATAGTGTTTGCTATGACAAAATTGCATAGGTATTTAATATAATTATTTGTATACATGAATATTACTAATTTCTTCTGAGCGTTTATCTGATACCGCATTTACCTCAGAAGTAGCCACACTTGTTTTGAACCACAAAAAAGAACGTAAGTAAAGAAAAGCTAAAGGTAAAAACAACGATACTGACTGGCTTTATGAATAACAGTTATGAAATGGACAGTGGTCATAGGTAGAAAAAAATGCTGACATTAATGATAGAACTTTGGAATTTAATTAAGGAAAACAATCTTGTACAATACAAGTCAATAGCAGTGGTCGAAAGCGCCAGGCTCAAATGGACATTTGTAGGAAATATTAACTTTCTCTAATGTTGAAACAGAAAGAGAGGAGAGACAGAGCAAGAAGATCATCACCAGATGATTAGGTCGAGAATTTGGTTCATTCAGTGGATAGAGTGCCCGACCTTGGTGCGAGAAATAACACGTTCGAATCTGGCTAGGAGCCAGCCTGCTTAATTTCTTGTGGCCCTTTGAAGGCACTCACTGGTTGGAGGCCCGGCGGGGAACCTGTGCCTGGTCTCTGATGTAGCCTTATTGTGCTGGCGTGGGATCTTACATCCCGACAAATCAGAACAAAATAGAACAAAAACATATCATTAAGATGATGAAGTGACACACCGGTGATTAATTGCACGTACATGTCAACAGCCACAGCAATAATAATTTTAAAAAAATGTTTTTTAAACAGTCTGGATGTCACGATCGAGTACGTATTAATAATTTGAGAGAAATAGTACAACGATGTGATAAAAACGGTACAACAACATGAGAAAAACAGTACAACATGAGAAAAACGGTACAACATGAGAAAAACGGTACAATGATAACTTCAGCGAAAGTTGCAATAAGGAATTATCTGGGGGCATCTAGTTTAGCCAGAAGTTATAATTTTTTTCTGTAGATTGAAGGCGAACAGCAGAAAAGGAATACGGCAAACACGCATTTTAAGCTACTGATCTGTGGCTGAAAAGACTATTGGAACTGCCATGCTCTTCAGCGCTTAAAGAATACAATTCGGTAGACTCAAAAGGTGCCTTTTCGCTGGACTGAACTTTGAAACTGGGGCCAAACCCGCTGTAGTGCTTGTGTAAACAATTATTTGAAAAGATGATATGATTTGTACTGAGAATGGATAGATTGGTGCTAGCAATCTGTACTATGAAATACAGCGATGAACAAAAGGGGCCATAAATCATGTAGTTAAATAGTTCAGGTGGGGATAAAAATGAAATAAAGGGAAAACGTGTGTTGGAATAAATACTATTGTTATTTATCTAGTTGTCAAAAGGTGTTTGTCCCTGGCCTATTTGATAAGGACGTTTTTGGTTGATAACATATTGTAAAGTTGGAATAGCACGTCTTTCATTTTCTATCTAGGTTTCTGAATATGGCAGTATTGTTTAATTCCAAGTAACTAGCTGCTTTCTTTTTCCCTGTGATTAAAGGAGTTGGTAACTGTTCATTGAGAAACAAAAGACCAATTAGAATACAGATGATTGGCTCGTAGTCGCATAGACAGGGTCATCTACAGGCCACAACAGACCAGAAGAGCCTGTGTTCATATTGATTTGTCAGTTGTAGAGACAAAGAAACAAAATCCGCATGAAATCCAGGAAAATCAAACCCACCAGAATCAAGACGGCATTTCGGAAGCCCGAAGTGCAGTTCCCTAAAGGGAAGTCTTGTCAGCATCAGGAACTACTGTCTTGTGACAACTTCCTACTTCCTAAACTCGAGGACAATCTTACATCGGAATGGGATCATTCTTGTTCCTGTTCCCCTGAGGAACAGTGCCACGACCAACCCAATCAGTACTTCGAGACGACCCCTATGAGGGGGTCGGTCACATCGCCCTATGACGCCACGGAGAGCGGCCAGTCCGTATTGGACGCTGCATGTATGATCTTTGACCCCGAGCGAGCCAATGATGGGAATTTCGACATACTGGAGGGATACAGCTTTTTGTGGTAATTAAAGTTCTTTAATCATAATATTACACCATCCCCGCTTCTCCTACCACTAATACCACTATAATTAATGTACCACAACCTAAACTATTCCAACTACTTCAAGCACAGCTACTACTAACAGTACTACTATTACAACGTCTATAACGTTAGTATTTTTACTTTTACGATTTTTTTTTTGTGCAATATCCATAGCCTTCCCACTTTTTAGATCTATAGTGCTTTAGAATTCCTGGGTGTACCGTGAGTGCAGACAATATTTAAATAATTACAATTTAGTGAACATCCTCATGATAATTATGAAATCTCTCTCCCTCTCTCTCTCTCTCTCTCTCTCTCTCCTCTCTCTTTCTCTCTCTCTCCTCTCTCTTTCTCTCTCCCTCTTTCTTTTCCGTCCCATTCTTTCTGTCTCTCTGTCTGCCTTTCTTTCTCTCACCCTTCCTTCCTCTCTCTTTCTCCATCTCCCCGGTTTTTGTTGTCTCTTTTCCTTCCTCTCCCCTTCTTCCTTCCTCTCTCCTCCCTCCTTTTCTCTCTCTTTCTGTGTGTATGTTTGTGTGTGTGTGTCCTCTGCTCCCTCCCTCCCTCCCCCCCTCTCTCTTCGTCTCCCTCCCTCTCTCTCTCTCTCTCTCTCTCTCTCTCTCTCTCTCCCGTGTTCACCGTTCTGTCTCTGTCTGTATGTCCGTGTGTCTGTCTTTCTCCCCCTCTCTCTCTGTCTCTCCCTCTCCCAGACTCTGCTGGAAAAGGGCCAGATTCCTTATCCCAGTGACTCCAGCTTACAACCTGTGACTGCCTAATAACGAGCAAACAGTTTACAGCTAACATCATGTTAACCCTTGTAAGATTGCCCGCCCAAGACAAACGAGGAGACAACATAAATCACATGCAAAGCAACCTCATTAGGTATACCTAAGGCGGTTGTCATATTTATGCCACAGGTAATACTGTTTTTTCCCGAGTTTGGTCTGCAATGTTAGAGCATTCCCTGCCTCGTGTTGTCCTGTCGACAATTAAGTAAGGACAGCATGTCGCTTTTTATGATGTATTTCATCTCTTGGTCTTACCACTTAACCCTCTTTTACTGCCCGTGTTTACGTTTCTTGAATGAGGGGTTTGGATGGAAAGACCTAATTGGTTTTAACACTTTCGAGCCCAAACAATTTACATCAGTGATGCAGCTTGGTACCAAATCATTCTCCTTCAACGTTTAAAGGGGAAAACTAAAATTATATAGTAATGAGCAGAAAGTGTTAAGCTTATTTTGCACTAGTCCCATTCCGTACATATTTCATCTTTTTTTTTTTTCGAAAATTATATTTTTCTTGAAAAAAAAAAGACGTCTTTTTGCTTCATTATACGTGATCAACACTTAAATACTTTAGACGCTTGGGACTAAGTGGAATCATTGGATAGGCTGACCATATCGTTGATATGCTGCAGTATATTTATTTATTTATTTATTTATTCATTCATTCATTCATTCATTCATTTTTGCTTATTTATTTGTCATTTTTTTTATTTGTGAAAAAGTTTATTTGGCAAAAAGTAAAAGTTTAACAAAAGAGATTTTTCACACCAGTTTTCTTTCTTAAATTACTACCAAAGAAAAGTTTTCAAACGCCAACAACAAAGAAAAATAGTTATTGGGTGTAAGTGAAATCTTTGAATACCAATAAATAGATAAAAAAATAAATTACGCTAGTGATTCCAGAAGCTGTGGCATGGAAATTTAATTAGATTTGTCCATTGAGAAACTCGTTTTGGTTTCATAAAATCACAAGTAGAATTATTACCATCATTACCATTGTAAATTTGCAATCTGTCGCCAAGACGAGGTGTGATGAGTGAACGTTTAACTTCAAAATTCCTTCCAGTTGATCAATACACTGCTGTACAATTTGAGGTGAATGGTATCACGAAAATGCATTTATAAAACCATCTGAACATAATGTACTACAGATGTGATGGATGGCTCAGTGTGTGAAAGGGGATTAACCATCACTCGATGCAGATTCGGCCTAGTGAATCTAAAGTCTCGTTGAGTTTTCGTTGAGTCCTGCAAGTTCAATGGAGATTTCGTAGGGTTAAAAATGTTGGCTGTTCACCCTTTCCAACCTTCTTCAGATGCCCCCACACCAACCCCTTTCCATTTGTTGTTGTTTTGCCCCTCTTTCTTTTCCTTCTTTTTTTTTTCTTTTTAATGTTGATGTTTTGTGAGGGCGGACCTCAAGTTAATATCATTTGTCATAACTTGACGTCTCGGTTATGAGCCGTAGTCATCCCTGAATTAAGAATGAAGCGCCGTGTATCTGGGCTGGAGTGTGTGATATTGCACCAGTGGTGTCCAGCTTAGGTCACTGTGGTTGCTGTTCTTGAAGATGTGATTGGCTCGGCACGTGTGTACAGCATAGAACCAAGCTTGTTTTCTTCCGACTCTCACACTTTTCTCTAAACACGCTGTGGATTCAGTGATATTTATCATTATTTTAAATGATGACTGATGCTCAGTCATACTATTCTGTGGCAATCTACTTCAACGTCTAAATCGTGGAACCAACAAGTGACGAAAATCTGTGACGACAACGCTGTTGATTCTGTGAACATTTACGTACCGTTATGCAGGGCAGTGTGGACTTCATTGCTCAAAGATCAAATATACATCTTGGTCATTCGGAAAGTGCTTCAGGAAGTTTTCCTTTCAAGCCAGCTTTTGAGTATATCCACTAGTTCAAAGATTTTGTCTCACAGCAACGTTATGACATGCTTGTCTCATTTTTGGTTGTGATTAATTAATTTGCGCATTATAATCCAGTGCTGATGAAGGTCAAAGTTTCCCTCAGTTCTGATGGATTTAAGGTCAGCAAAGATTACAGAAATAACTGATTGCCAGAGAAAGGGCATTGCACAATACTGCATGGCCGCCGCCTTGATATAGACACTGAACACGGCATGCTCTGGAAGTTTTTTGGGTTTTAATGTCAGCCCTCCTGCTGTCTTCATTAATTTAATTTAGAACGTTTTTTTTTTTTAATATAAGCTCTTGTAAGCTTTGGAGGCAGTGTTTTCCAAGTGTATGTCAGCCTTGGCAATGAGGAATGGCCGGAACAGTACTGATTATGCCTATGAAGGCTAAAATATGCAGTATTCGTCTGAACCTGTAAGTATGTAAAGTACATCATCACCTGTTCAGATTGTTCAATATTAGCATGATTTTGATGTTAAAAAACAACAACAAACAACTCCCCAAATCACCAAAATGATAATGATAAAATAGAGTAAATGCATAGACTTTATGATTTTGGAGCACTCCGGTGTCTTTACATCTCATATGAATTTGAAGGTTTTCAGACTACTGGCCCCGAGACACATGTTGTGTCAATTAAGAGGGTGTGATTGCTATTGTCTTCTATTTCGAGGCCAACCCAAACAACTCAGTAATATCGCTGAGTTGTGTACTCTATGGGGTAAATCTAATGTCTGTCTGTCTTTCTGTCTGTCTGTTTGTATCTCTCTCTCTCTTTCTCTCTGTCTGTCTGTCTGTCCGCAATGCCGCCGTCGCTCCATAGCACCCCCCAAATATATACATAACGAAACAACAACAGAGTCTGATTGGCTGGAACAAATTTTCTTGCGCTCGATTGTCACTTGAACAATACGTCCTTTTAAAAATATATATATAATTTTATAACAATACATTCAGCAGGTAAGGTTACCTCAACCTTGCAACTGGTCCCTGTTACATGCATATCATGTCCCGTTTGCAATTATTTCTAGTAGAGCAACATTTCTGAACAGTTAGGACCATTGCAAGGGGTAAAAATGGATGAAAGAAACAACAGCAGCATAGACATGTGAATTATTGCCCATGATATTAATAGATTCATGCAGCGGCAAAACAAAGGCTGGTCTTACTTCACTGCACATAAAGAGACATTATTTGTTTAGCGGTAGCTGCGACAGAAAAGAGAAGGCAAGGGGCAAATTGAATATCGCCATTTGCTGGAAAGCAGATAAGTGAACAATTTTCCGATGCTCTCATTTAGCAAATGTTCATTTGAAGACAAGCAAGGTTTACCTGCAATATTCAGACTATGAAAAATTATTCATTTGGCAAGCAATTTATCAACTGCAAAGTGAGAACTACATCTGAGGTAAGTTTCCTATCTAAAGAGGCATCATTGTCAGCAGCTGTTGTTTTTCTCTTTCCAGTTTGAATTGCCTGTTTGAATTTCTCTTTGCATACAAAATTTTAATATAAACTTCACATTAAAGAGAGTGTTAACTTAAGCAAGTACATAAGTAAATATCTTTTTTCACGACAGCGTTTCTTCTTTTATCTTTTCGTTTCTGCGTTCCAAAGGGTTGCAAAGAGACCCTGTAAAACAACACAGATGATTGCACTATGTTATTTATGGTACCAGGATATATAACGAATCTGTCTCTTCAACTTGTAACTCGTTAGGATTGCTGACAAAGTTGTAAAAGTCGCGATATCGTTACCCCCCTTTTTTTTTTATTTCACGATGTGCATGTTGACATCATTGCTATGACAAAATAAATAATATTATGACGATAAGTTGTGGACCTGATCCCAGGTGTCATCACTGTTGAGGATCTCTACGTGGCAGCGGAAATAGCTGCAGTGGAGTTTTAGGCTCAGGAGAATTTGAATTTGTATTATGATCTATAGTGCCTTTTGGTCTGGAGCGTTCAGTTTCTTGGCCATTTCCGATATCTGGTACGTGAAAAGTTTCCATTTAACAGGCTGTTTGTTAAGGGACCGCAGACTAATTACAAAGTCGAAGAGTGAAAATACAGAATTGTGCTCACTGGTTTTCTATAGCTTACTTTGAAAAATTCCACGTTCCCCTAACACCAGCGTTCAAGACCATGAAAAATACTCTTTGTGGCAAACTGGTTTGCTATTTCAGAGTCTAACTCTCAGACATTGGTGCAAATTGAAGTCAATAGAAGTAAGCAGAGGCTTGGGGGCGGGGATGGATTTGAACCCGCGAGCTCTGCGACGGCACCCGCCGCCTTGCCAAGAAGAAAACAGATCGCTTAACCGTTCGGCCAGTCCGTCTCTCCAAAAGAAAAAGAGACGATCGAAACCGAACTATCTCGCGGTGTCTCTTACTGACTTGAGTATTCGTTCGCTGGGACCAAGCCCACCAAGGGTGCAAATTGTTGCATGCAAACAGGTCAAGGGACCTACCTACCTACCTACCTACCTACCTACCTGTACCTACCTACCTACCTACCTACCTACCTACCTGTACCTGCCTGTACCTACCTACCTACCTACCTACCTACCTACCTACCTGTACCTACCTACTCACCTACCTGTACCTACCTACCCACCTTCCTACCTACCTACCCACCTTCCTACCTACCTACCTACCTACATGTACCTACCTACGCACCTACCTACCTACGCACCTACCTACCTACGCACCTACCTACCTACCTACCTACCTACCTGCCTGCCTGTATGGCTGCACACCCTCCCACCCATTCACCCATTCATCTATCTATCTATATCTATCTATCTATCTATCTATCTATCTATCTATCTATCTGTCTGTCTGTCTGTCTGTCTGTCTGTCTGTCTGTCTGTCTGTCTGTCTGACTGACTGACTGACTGACTGACTGACTGACTGACTGACTGACTGACTGTCTGTTTGTCTGTGCCTGCCTGTCTATCTATGTCAGTTTGTCTGTCTGCCTATCTGTGAAGACCCTTCTTTCTCCTTTCAGTCTTCCGCATGTTTAGAAAGGATTAATGTCACTTTTCTATGAAGCTCTACATACATTGTTAGTCAAGGCTGAGACTGTCATGGCGGTCAACCATTGGCTTCATTAATGCTAAGGGCGGACGTGGTACTACTTGACCAGTGATTAGCCCTGACCTTCGCGTGAGGTCATGTTTGCACTTGACCTGGCAGCCAAATTGTTCCCATTAATGCCAGATGTTGACTGCGCAGTAGAGCCTATTTTACGCCAGTGATCCCGCAAATAATGTGAAGTGAATCGGGCAGTATGGGTCAGGCCTTTCTTACACTTCCTGACATATTAATCTGATTACCTAAACTTGTACTGGGCCGTCCTTTAATGTGGCTGTGTAGTTTCCTTAAGGAAAACGAAATGTCTCATAATACAAACGGGCAAGACCTCATAATATCTGTCCTTCAGAAAATAATAAGAAAAAAAAATGTTTACATTATTATACCAAATATATGGCATAAATTTCAACAACAACAAAAAAATGATATCAGTTATATTACAAATCTTGTAGCTTTAATGTAGTAGTTCTGTACCTTTTCAGTTAGTCTGTACTGTAGACTGTCGGCTTGTGACTCTGTCAGGGTCCTTTTCTCCACCGCCTAATGTCTGTCCCCAAGTCTTCTCGTAAAGCTGTGGTTATCTGTCTGTCTGTATGTCTGTTTGTTCGCCTGTTTTCCTGGCGGCCTGCTTTTTTGCCCTGACTCTCGTGTGACATGTCACAAGTGCCTTGTTTACGAAGTAAGACCAGTCGTGTTCTGTGCTGATCCCTTGGGTTTTGTGCTTGACTAGATTAGGTAGATATAACGGCTTTCTTCGTCTACAAACACTTTCTCCAGGCAAACTGATCCGAATGAGGGAAAGTATGAAAATATTTGAAGTACAGCCGAAAAACAGCAATAAGCGGCACATGCAATGATCATTGTGTGTCCGAAAACCTAGCCTTGCGGAGGTGAATCATCATGCCTGTGCAGTATAACAATGTTCTTGCTTCTTTTTACGTGAGAATTATAATTTTGGTAGAACACCATATTATGATGTATCTTAACTCCTTCCCGAAAGCAAGATGCAACATTTATCATTATCCCTCCTTGACGAAGAACTAGAAATTTGATGGTATGGTAATGGTAAGGTGATTTCTCTGTAATATTTGTAAACCACGCAATAGAATATCAACGTATCCGTTTCTCTTGCAAGAAACATTATTTTCCTTGTTCTTCTTCTCCAGTTTGATAATAATAAACATCGATACTTTATATAATTATTCATTCATTCATTCATTCATTCATTCATTCATTCATTCATTCATTCATTCATTCATTCATTCATTCATTCATTCATTCATTCGTTCATTCGTTCATTCATTTGTTCATTCATTCATTCATTCATTCATTCATTCATTCGTTCATTCGTTCGTTCATTCATTCATTCATTCATTCAGTCATTCATTCTTTCGTGAGCCGTTACAATTTTTGTCTCATTAATGTGTATCTTAAACTACACGAGCGTTTTTGTTTTGCCACTTCCCCGTGTAACAGTTTGACGTTCCAAACTCCCCAATGTCTGTCTTAAACATAATTTAACCGTAAGGTTATTTTGCGATCCCCACACCAGGTCAGCCATCAAAGGAAAAGTTTGCCTATAGTCGTACAGTGAAAGTCGTGAATAAATCAAGTTATATCATTTTTGTCACCGGTAGCTCTTAGCAGGAAAAGTGGGCACCCCCAGTATTGTTTGCCCAACTCAAAACCCCTGGTATTGTTTGTTTGTGGCACACACAATAGGCCACTGTCAGCAATCATGCATACAACAAGACTTATGACCCCCCCTTCTGACAACGCCCTGGTAACGGCAGATCACAGCGATCTGTCGACTTTCTGAACTCAGTGAATTATTCCATTACTGCATAACTACATTATTTTTCCCTTCTAAATATTGAATTACCAAAGATCTAGAGATTGGAATGCGACTGCTACCCAAAGACTGATGGAGAACACCCAGACTCGTGACCACAGTATGTAAGGCAATCAAGGGCGGAAACACGTTTTATTTGATGGGGATTCTGTTATTCTGTAAATCTTTTGTAATATCGCTCTTCTAAGAGTTTCATTTTTGTGTGTGTGTGTGGGGGGGGGGGGGTGGGTTGTACATGAATTTGTGTCAAATCAGTAATCAAACAGATGTCGTTAGAAAGAAAAATGCCCATAGTTATGCACCATGCAGTTTTGACAGTATCGTTATCAAATCCTAGCATGGTACACTGTACGCTATACCCGAGTTAATCAGAAAATCGCTTCAGTAATATTTCCACTCAGTACTCGACGCCGCACTGCCATACACGTGGGACCGTAAAAGGCGATACAACTTGTTTTGCTACGTCTGTAATATTTAGGTCATTCCACACACCATGAATTCAGATACCAGCGTAATTAGGTCAACACCCACAAAAAAGTTAAATTCTAACCTTTTCAAACTCACACTAGCATCAGTAACTAGTCCAGTGATTGAATTCTTTCTTTTCTTAATGACAGTAACCTCACTGATCTAACATCTCGAGTGGAACTCGGATAAAGCATATTTAGTTAGGCTCTGATACCCAGGGCATCGGGCTACGATGGAGCATGGAGTCTGTACTAATTGCGAAATTCCTGTGTAATTATTTGTTTGAATTGTTGTTTATGAACATTCCAATCTTTGTTTGATGTGAAAAGAAAAAAACAAAAAGCTCTCCATTCCAAAC
Organism: Onchidella celtica; assembly: GCA_963931925.1. Classification (NCBI taxonomy): domain Eukaryota; kingdom Metazoa; phylum Mollusca; class Gastropoda; order Systellommatophora; family Onchidiidae; genus Onchidella; species Onchidella celtica. The sequence goes on from OZ007571.1 coordinate 23,397,469, forward strand.
AAGCGACTAGATAGTGCGGTAAATCTTGTATGAGGAGCCTAAAAGATCCTTTACCAAGGTGTCAAAAGAAAATCAAAGTAAAAAAAAACCGTTTAAATGGAGACAATCGCCAGTAACCATGGAGAGAAACACAAGTCATGATTGGTCGCCCATCATCCTTTTTTGTCTTATATTTCACTTCTCTCCCCATTATTTTTCTCACACATTTCTTCGTTCTTTTGTCGTCGTGTGCTTCAACGTAACGTTGCCTCCCGTCACTTTTTCATTGCTTTGTAGATCAAATCAGGATAGATTTTGATAAACCTATGACATAATATCATTGAGCTACATCCATAGTTTTATGGTTAATGAATTTCTGAAGGGTTTGGGTTGTTGTTGTTTTTTTCTCGGGGGGGGGGGGGGTATTTTTTTTGTTCATTTTGACGAAATACTTTGTCATTGAGAACAGAATAATAAGGAAAATGATAGCTAGACAACTGAATCCGAAATGTTAGAGGGTAAAACAAAATTTTCATGTCCCGAACTTTGTATCAAGAACTACAACAAAACAAACTCTAGATATGAAGAAAGAATAAAAACTCATTCCGGCTCTCATCGGAATTGTAATCATAATTATGTTGGCGGGGAGCCCATACATCAAAATCTGGCGAGGAATAAGACAGATGACTGTGGTCACGGGTGTTGCTAACGGCGCATGTATTATTAATTGTCTACATGTCACGTCCCGTGTCTCACGACAGTGTTTCATTTTGACACGGAATTTAGGTCAGTCTAATCATAAAGACAAAAGCATTCTCTGGAAAACACGACACGTCTTTTTGTAGCCCTGGATTGTTTGGTCTAAAAACGGACACAGATAGCATCGTTCCTTAGTTTCAGCAGTTTCGAGCTTGCGTGTACACACATTTTCCTATCTGCTTGCATGGCTTTTTGTCGTAAAACGACGTAGTTCAGGTGTAGATTTGACAAGACAACATAATTAGGATGACGGATACACTCCTGTTCACACAAATCAAAACGCCAGTCACGGCTACAGAAATGAAGGGCCCCCTGCAAAAATCCCTTGCGCAGACTAGTGGAGTTCATTTCGCGTGTGCGGCACTGTTGCTAATCCGGCCTAATCTGCGGTCGTTAGCAGTTCCTTGTAAATGTCACTTGGTATGATCTATTGTGTCCCCAGAGCTCGAAAACGTTATAGATATTTATTTTTATTACAACCATTTTGCTTGTCTCAGTGAAATCTCTTTCTTTACTTACAGGATATATATTTAACTCATGCAGTAAAAAAAAAAAAAAAACACTAAAAGAAAACTGTCCACGTTAAAGTTCTTCTAATTAACACAACCGATACATGTATGCATGTTAAGTTTTGACAGTTTACCATCTTTTCATTTGAGTCAGCGATTTTGAAATGAAAGAATTGCCGTTCCAAGTGTTGGTGCCGATGATTGTGATGATATTGATGTTGGTAATATTGATGATAATGGTGATGAGTATTATGATATGAATGATGATGATGATAATTATGTGGTGATGATGATGGTAGAGATGGGTATTAGGATGTGAATGATGATGATGGTGATAATGATAATGATGATGCAGAAGAGAGTTTGTGAGCAGAGAGGGTAAAGAAAGTACACCAGTGTAGATAGAAAGAATAGCCTGTTGCTGTCCCCTCCACGCAATTCTACGATCAATTAAACGACAGGCTGAAAAATCTCGTGACAAGTAGACCCACACTTATTTACCGACCTAGGAAATGTTCTTGTGCTTTTTGCTGGGCTTTGAGTTGTCCCTGACCATGTGTTAGTAGGTCCGACATGACCACCCTTGATACTGGTGGGAAACAGGTGGTGGGTGGCACATGCCCTCTGTGATGAAACAGTGGAGCCGGACAGCTCATCCGTTGTATCCGATAGTGATGAATGTGGTCTGAACCAGTCCGTCAGGTTGATGACCTCTATCTGGGAGAGCTCTTTGTTTTCGAGAGATTTCCATATGTAAACACAGCCGAGTCAACCAAAAGCTTTCTGAAGTAACCGTAGGGGTGATTTTACAGGTGAAGAATTTTTTTTTTTTTAAATGGAGGTGAAAATAAGCAACATGGAATAACTCTAAGACAAGAGACAGAGCATCATCACAAATCAAGGGTTCTGAAATATACATTCGTTCATTTTCATTCATTCATTCATTCACTCATCCATTTCGTTATTCATTCATTCATTCATCCATTTAGTTATTCATTCTGTTTTAATGGAATTATTGACAGTATCATAAAAGAAACAGCAACTCGGGTGAAGGGTGTTAAAACATATTAGCCTTTCAATTAGATTGACGGTAAAGTCAGAGGTCAAGATTTATTCATTTATTTATTTGTGTGTTTATCTCTGTTACAATTATATAAAACAAGAATACAAAGACATCAGGAATTATGTCAGGGAGACAAAGGTTCCCATTTCACATACAAGATGGGGGTGGACGAAGAAGACGGAAGGGAAAAACCCGTTCTTTATCTACTGGTCGCTGAGACTACCACCCATTTCATCAAATACTTCACGACTAAAAAAATCTGTTAGCTTTGGCCTGATTAAGTTATTATGTTATAATAATCAATGGAATTTAGACTATTTGTCTAATGATTAAAACACAGTTTAAGCTAGCAGTTCCGGGTTTGGTGGCTATTTAATGCAGCTAATTGGTCGTGTGGGGTTGTCGAGTTCGAACTGATCCCAAGTATAATTAAATGTACAGGAATCAGTTATGCCCTTGTTAGAATTCTGGCAGCTCGTGTGCTTGGGGCCGTTCTTAACGGTGATATGTAAAGAAAAATAATCTCTCCCTCTGCAGTTTAGACAGATTGTTGGTAGATCGAAATTAAGCATGCTAGATGTAGGAATTCTAAGCTATCACCAGGTAGGGGAGATACGGTGAAAATTCCTCTGTGAAATATAGCATTCTTTTGCTGATAGAGGTGATGCAAATGTGGAACATATCTACACAAAACTATTATAAAATGTATATTTTTTATATTTAATATGAGCAACGCTGTATCATCTTCATATAATTTATTCGTTTTTTTATTTTGTTATTTTTTTGTGAGGAAGAAGGAGAATCAGTAGTGTGGTTATAATGCAGCTGTATATATAATATGTTTTTTTTTTGGTCTTTCCTTTTTGAACAAGCTTCAGCGGCATAAACTGAAAGGGGTATTTTATTCTTTACATGAGGCCAGTTGACATGATCATTCTGATATTGTATCACAATGTGCAAGCTTCAGCCTCCTGCAGGGGACTTGTCAGTCAAATGAACGTCTCTCAGAGTTGGAACCGTCTTGAAATATTTTACCTTTGTTTTCACTTTATCTATCTGTCTGTCTGTCTGTCTGTCTGTCTGTCTGTCTGTCTGTCTGTCCTTCTGTCTATCTATCTATCTATCTATCTATCTATCTATTTATCTATCTATCTATCTATCTATCTATCTATCTATCTATCTATCTATCTATCTATCTATCTATCTATCTATCTATCTATCTATCTATCTATCTATCTATCTATCTATCTATCTATCTATCTATCTATCTATCTATCTATCTATCTATCTATCTATCCATCTACTTATTTAAATGCTTGTTTCTTTCTTTCTTTATGTATCTGTTTATTTGTTTGTTATCAAATTTATTTACCATTAAGATTCCAGTTAAAAAAAAAAAAGGAATACAAAGTCCGTATCCGACAATGCACTACATTAGCGCTACAATACCAGAGCTATTAAGAGACACCATGAAAGTATACAAATTCCACTAGAAATCTGATGCAATGTTTCTGTTACATACGGTACAATAGTGAACAGACTCTCTAAATTAATCTCTAAAAACAACAATGTCGGTGTATTGTAATGTCCACCGACACTGCTATTGTTGCTGTGATTCGACATGATGCAGGTGTTGTTCTCACTTCGCTGCTTTTTGGCTGTCCTTTCATTTCATACAAACACATACATTCACACAATAGTACAGAATGTAGGTGTGTGTGTGGGGGGGGGGGGGCATTTTCAATACTGAACTTTCCCCCGCCTTCGCATTGCCTGCGACAGTACAATGACCCGTTAAGAAAGCGTTCAGGCATCCTTCCCTGCTGCGACGCAATTTGGGTTAAAAAAGAACATAAACTTCATATTTTATTATGGCCGTTCCATTTCAGTACACAAATTGCTCGTTCGACTCAGACAATGATAGCTCTTACATCCCCACCCTATTTCCTATTATTAAATGCATTTTTCGCCACGGAGGTGGATTTTTTTCTTTTATTTGCAAAGTATGATTGTGTGGGCGATCTCACTTTCTTTTCTTCAAAGTATGTTAATGCATCAGGGCTGGTTGATGTTCAAGTATATCTTTCTCCAATCTGATCTGCCTTTTTTTTACTTTAACACTTAGGTGCCCAGATATGGCATGCTTTTTCCATATGTACATGTTTTTTAAATGGTTTAAAATGCAAAAATGCACATTTTAACCATGAACAATTACCTTTTGATAAATTACCATAATAATAATAATAATAATAATAATAACAATAATGAATAGCAGTTATATACCGCATATCCATTTTTAAAATGCTCTATGCGCTTTACAGAAGCAACATGTCAACCACAGAGCAGAATGTGTTCCAAAAATTGAACGTTGGGCATCAGATGATAATATTTGAGATTCCAAATTCAAGGGATTGTCATAGTAAATCTTTAATAAATATGTTTTGTGTAGAGATGAAAAAACTCAACAAAATAGAATTACCACCCCCTCCCCGTCCCCAAAGCACATTATCATATTGATTAATTAAGCAAAGCTGAACATAACTTGATTTATAATTCCATTTTAAAGCTCACTTTAATACTGAAGCGACCCCGAATTGGATACCTAAGTCTGCTTTTTGACATCCAATCGAATCAGTATCTTCATGGTGACCTAAAGAGATTTACAACGAGATGATGATTTGTAGAACTCTGTAATTTCGACCTTGATAGTATGTGATGTAGTTTAGTTAAATCTATTTAACCAATAACCCGAACAATATGGAAGAAATAATTATTATTGTGAAGTTTGAAAATGGTGAAAAACATAAAAACTAGCTAATCGAAGATTCTTTCAATAGTTTTTTTTTTCTTATCTCTTTTGTTTTATTTCGAAGAAGTGGCATTGATTATAATGGATTCAGGCCAAAGTATAAAGGCGTGAAAATTAGAATTCTTGCAATACTGTCACAGAATTTGACAAAGTTCACCAAAACTCTGTGACAGTGAACAAACAAAATACATGTCATTATGTTAGATGGAAAAACAAAGTTACCAAAAATTGAAGGCGATGATAATGTGGGGTTGCTGTGCTGACAGTCTGTCGAGTGGGTGAGAAAACCCGATTGCGGTCGTAAAGAATGATTGGGTTTGATGATGATGGCTTTTTTTGTCCTGTGAATGGGATCTGTAGATCGTTACAAGTTTTGTCAACAGGATAGGCCATTTCGTCAGGCGCCATCTCACTAATTGCTCTTTCAATAATTGTACACTTTATCGACATGTTTCACTGCACAGCTTCTGTTACTTTCTGTTACTTACCATCTGTATTGTTCTTTCTGTTTTTCTGTTTTTCCCCATGATTTGAAAGCTTTCCATTTTGGTGACTCGTGAATTCATGAGATTTTCTTGATACACACTTTTTTTTGGTGTTAATTTTGAGAAGTCTGCCGCAGTATATCATTGCTGTTGTGTATGTGCTTGGCGCCTGTCATCTCTTTCTCACCTCTCTTTCTTTCTCTTTCTCTCATTATCTCTCTCTCTCTCTCTCTCTGTTTCACCGTAGGTCTGTCTGTCTCCCAACTCTCTCTCTCTCTCTAGACTCCTCTCTCCCCCTCTCTCTGCCTCTGTCCCTCTCTCTCTCTCTCTCTCTTTCACTCTTTCTCTCCTCTTTTCTCTTCTCCCCCTACATCTTCAAAACAGGAAACTGACCTTCAAGTGTAATAATTTTCTTTAGCTTTTCTTTTTAAAATCAGGAATCAACATTGCCAGGAAATGAATGCCTTCAATGTTTTACAATTGCCTTTTTTTCTTGTTGTTTGTTTCTAGGGAGACTTTCAAAGAAGAGGAAGCTTCCCCACCTTCGTCATCTCCTACCATTACCACCACGGTCGCCAGCACTTCCGGTAACAGCACTGACGAGGAGACCATCAGCAGCAGCACCAAATCTTGTGATGAGAAGCCCCCACCCGAGTCGCCGCCCCTGCCCACCGCCAAGCAGAAAGCACCCGTAGACAGCCCGCCGGACGACGTCGGGGCGTTTTTTGGTCATCCTTTGACGCGGGCGACCAGTGCCTTAAACGGTAAGATGGATGATGTTGAGGAATTTTCACTGTTCTCTTTATAAATTATGTCATTTTGTCCTGGCATTTTCATGTATATGTCGGTCTTTCCTCTTTTCTCTCTGACTTTTATCTCGGTCATTATTGTCATATCTTTTCCTTCCCCCTGCTATGCTAAGACACTAAATTCATAGACAAAATGTTATGAAAACCACAGAAAATTTGTGGGGTCGCAGCAAGGCTATAGGCAAAGACAAAATTTGGCAAAAAGGAAAGGTTGTATGTAGCAAAGGCTCGAGTAAGAAATAATACCCAAACGATGCAATGAAACGTTTGAGTATTATTTCTTACGCGAGGCTTTGCTACATACAACTTTTTCTTTCTTGCCAAATTTTGACTTCACTAAATTCATTACTGTCTTGCCATGTCACCACTTTCACGACTTTGACCACTTTCTTACAAAGTTCCAAATTTTAACCAAGGCCCTGCCATGGCATCACATTATTGATCACTTTCCAAACGTCATCAACTTTGACCTTTATCTTGCAACGTAACTTACTGCGTCATCTTGTCTTGCACCCCCAGGTGAGGAAGTAGATACAAACGCCACAGCTGCGGCTTTGCTACACGAGTACATCAATCTGCCCTCTATAGACAGAGAAGACATCAAAGCTACAGACAAGCTCAACGGTTTCCTTGATATTATAAGGTAAGTCATACTGTACATGTGCAGGATAATACCAGCACTGTTCATAAACAAAATCGTAAATAATACATACGCAAAATCATATTCGGCAATACATCTGCATTTTCCCACAGAGGAGAGGTTCTACCGTCATCGCGAAGGGGAAAGGTAGTGTCAGTTTATCAGAATTCACCTTCGTTTAATACCAGCAAGATACAAGGTGTTTCTTTCGTTTCTTTCTGTAAATTTGTCTTACCCCTAAAAGTTTGTTAGCTGGTGACCAAACTAGGACATCTTTGAACGTGTACTGTCACATTATTAAATTTGCATGTTGTCCAAGAAGCTATGACTTGTATTAGCAAGACATGAAATCAGTGTCACTATCGTCCTCAATCACATCGTTTGGAACAGATGAAGTCGATTCTAAGAAAAATAAAAAATAAATAAGAAATGGAAGAAATGGCACGGAAGTAGGGAAACAGATGGGCAGATGTGACTATGATACAAAGATAATCAAAACCAACCTCGCAGTGGACGTTCACTTTGCCACATTTATAAGACTCACTGGATTACAAACATGATTGTAACCAACGGTTACTGGCCTGGGAACTGTGACGTGAATTTCACTTCAGAGCCAAGAAAAACGCTCCAGTTTGATATATCGTCTGGCTGGTATTCATGGCCAGGTGTCATTGACAGTAATCACAAAAACTATCGTATCCGTCTGATCTTTCAATAAATTATGGTTTTTGTCTTTTGTGAATTGAACATGTGACACTGGAATCAAGCTACCAACAAGCAAAGAGTAGAATGTTTTGAGAAACACGCGATGTTTCGCAGCTAACTTGGTGCGACGGCCAAAGTAAATTTCTGACTGTCCAATTATTACGTTGGTCCCTTGCTGTCAAGTAGCTCTCCGTGTAATCTCTGTTGTGATTTTGCTGTCACAGTCATGATGAGCCAGGCCATAGCTACCGGCAACAGGCGCATGCCATGTACATCTGTCTGGTCGTCTTCTAACTGTCATCAAGTGGTCCAGTGACTGACCACTGGTCACTCCCACGCCGTGTTAACTGTCCACTTCACAGAGATCTTGAACAGATGCCACTGATGGTCACAGGGCTGTCTAGGCGACAAAGCTAATTCAATTGAATGCATTACTTGCATGAACTGTTATCTGCTCGTTCCTATTTATAGATTTTTATGGAAAATATTTTTATGAAATTATTTGATAGACCTGATTGTTGTCACGTGATCTCTGAATACTATTTACCGTTTCCCCATTACTTTCGGTGAAGCACTATTATAACTGCGTACATTTGTTTCATTTTATGTACTTAATGGAGGCAACATCGGCTGTTGGACAAGCCCAACGCTTGAAATTTGTTGATATCGCGTCGTCTTAAAACCGCATTTATTCATATCTTAATTACTAAATTTCATCTGCACCGAAGTGGCTATCTTGCTGACGCTTCGAAATCTTAAAAGACAACTCTCAATCTTCCCACCCTCAATTGGAAAACTGCACTCGTTCCGTCTGAGTTACATAGTGGCATTCGCTGATTTACACTTAAGTACAACCAGTGAAGCGTAGGGGAAGTTTGACTTTCAGATCGGCGAGAACCTAATGCAATTCGAACAAAAAGAGCCGGCACTTCACACAGTTTCGTTCTTTTGATTGTCAATTGGCTCACATTTCGAAAGTGAAACTGGCGAGAGAACACATTATATCTGTTATCGTTGGGGAATTTGGGACAGATCCACTATGTTTGTGTTAGATAATAGCTTCGGTTCTTCCATCCAGCAATGTGTTCTAAGTTTCCCCCACAGAAATTCGAGCACCTGCGGTATGTCATAACTTTGCTAGTTGACTGATTCCTTTGGCACCGCCAATGCTTAACCACAAACAGGTCATCCACTCGAAATGATAGTCTTGAAGCTTGATATTAGTTGTGAGATGCACTTATCTGGACATGCCAGCGAGTTGAATTGAGTGAGTTATGCCCCCTTACACTCCCATAATCCATGGCAGCACTGGTACTGACATCACAGAGATGGCCACTTAGAGCAGCATAGATGGATGGCTGCCAAACCTAATGATTAACCCTAATTAGCCATAAAATCCTCGGGTGTGGCCATCGCCATCAATTGTGAAGATTGTCGCTGACAGGAATAGGAATCCCGTCCAACGAGTGGCTGCGTCTTTTCCCGGAATGAGTCGGAACGCCCAAATAGTAGTGATGAATAATGGTGAGTGTTGTGCGAAGGTGACGGTTCATCCGTTTTCGGGTCTGGTCGTCTCGACAGGACCTTGTTGATGCACGGTGATGTTAAGTCAAGATTATAAACGACTTTGCGGCGTTAAGTTCACATCTCGAGATGCAAACCCGTGGCATTCAAGTTACATGGTGTCAGCCTGTGTAGGATGTAACACGTTTTTGACATGATCGTTTACGGGGTTTCTGCACTAAAGATTTCGATTTATGTACATACCATCCATCCATTCATCTATTCATCCTTCCATCCATCTATGCGTCCATCCATCCACCCATCTATCTATCCGTCCATCCATCCATCCATCCACCAACCCATCCATCCATTCTTTCACCCATCCATCCATCCATCCATCCATCCATCCATCCATCCATCCATCCATCCATCCATCCATCCATCCATCCATCCATCCATCCATCCATCCATCCATCCATCCATCCATCCATCCACCCATTGATCCGTCTTTTCTAAAATTCTATCCTGAAAATGCTTAAACCCCAACGTTTTGTTGTGCTGAACTATAAATCGTGCATGGCGAGATTGATAAGTGGGGCTCAAGTATTACAATTCCACCATATCTAACATGTCTTTATGCTTTTTACCACCATTAGCCTAACAACAAACAAAGAATCTGGTAGTAAGCAGGCTGACTCTTCAAAGTGTCCGGAACTTTAAATGCGTTTGGAACATACAAGAGTTTCCGGGTATCGGATAAGATAGCTGAGCAACAGAGGAACAACTAGGGTTAGAAGCCTTCAGACATCTAGGTACGTCTGAAAGAGATTCAGTATCATTACATCAATATAATGTTTGATTCACGAAAGAAAAAGCCATGCGATATTTGGAACGGACGCCGAGTAGGGGGATGGTTTAGATCAATGATGTAGCGAAAGTATGATTCTATGGGAAGGTTATGTTTTGTGTCAGATAAACTGCCATCCGGCAGTGAAGTATTGTCCTCTCTGAGCTGTTCTTGAAAACAGTTCCGGACAACAATCTCCAGAAAAGGCCATCCATTCAACTAACAGGCGAGAATTGCGTCATCAATTCACTTGATCATCTATTCGAACCATTCACCGTGACTTCCATTTTGGCATCGGCTGACTTGGACAAAAGCATTGTCAGCATTAACTGTAGTCGTATTTTGTCACTTTTTGTTTGCCAGTTACACCGTCTCCTCTGAGCCTCATATTGAAATCGGGGGTCTCCTGTTTTTCACAACTTCCGAACTATTACGTGTTGGCAAGTCAAGCTATTTCCCTGCTTTGAAGTTGTAGTTCTAATCGCATTAGTCATACACAGACACGCAGCGGCTCCTAGTGCCCAAAACACTTTATTTCCATTCAGTTCCATTCTGTGGATGTAATTGAAACTGTGGATGTAATTGAAATGTGACTTTGGCAGCGGCAACTAATGACATTTTCCCTACTAGTTTTACGCCTGATTTGTAGCCGGAGAAAAAGCAACAAACGGCAGTGGAAAAATTCGCAACAAAAGTGAAAAGGATTTTGTGGAAGCTCGGGAAGCGTCCAAACATAAATTTTCCTCTCTTATTTTCTAGCCATTTATGTGCACACAAGATTTGAGCTGCTTCTCTACCGAGGTAATAAAGTTTGAAAGTAAGATTATTCTTATATGAATGGCAGAAAGTGCGACGAATTCTTTAATAGCAAAAGTAATAGTTACTCGGTACGACTTCAATTTCTGTGGGCAATGGAATTCCCCAGCGGCATTCGTAGTTTAGAAGTTTTTTTTAATGCAGTGCATGCAAAGTGGGCGAGATAAGGCCTACATTTTCACAGATTTAGTAACAGATTTGTCCATAATGTATGTCATTCAATGTTTCACGTCGAGTATGCTGAAAAATGCATTTGGGCTCATTTTGAAGTTAAAATTACAGTTAAGTGATCTTTCCTTAAATTTAATATTGACTGAAATTTCTCCTGTTGTTGTTGTAGCTGCTGTTTTTCACAAATGAATGTCAAACATTTGCGGTACAGCAAGTGAAAAAATGAATTTGAAGGCTTTCCAGTAAGATCTTAAAATTAGTGCCGTCAGGACCTTGGCAGGTTTGTGAAAAACGATTTTTTTTTTCAAGAAATAGAAAGGAAGCAGCGGGTGAGGGAGTAGATTAGATAAATTTTGGTCGCCGTGTGACTTGTGCAGCTTGACCAACAGATAAGCCGTGACTTGTCGGAGCTGCAGTTTGGTCATTAATTGCTGGTGCTGGGTGTGGCCAAACAGAAAGGTCACAGTTCAGAGTTTGTGACCAGATCAATCTGCATTGTAAACACTGGGCTTAGCTCAGATTCTTTCCCCCGTCATCAAGTGTCAATACCATTACCAGGACGTCAATTCATAGAGTAAAGACCACATTAGTGCCTGGTGCACTTGGACCTTTATGGGAAGTGCTGAGCCCTATGGTATCATTGACCACGTACCTTCAAATGGGGACAAATGGTCACCGGTCACTGTAAGGTCACGAGTTATGGAAACTCGGGAGGTCAAAGATTGATAGACTTTTGGGGGGGGGGGTGGGGGGGGGTTAAATACGGAATTTCAGTAGCTGTTTTGGATAAAGTGCAGTGAAGAAAACACGTTAGGGTTCATTCCAATTGAAAAAAAAAATTAAAATGGAAATACTGCGGTGACGAAAAGAAAATGAAAAAAGCAAGAAAAGTTTTTGAGTTGCAGGCATTGGACCTGAGCTTTTCATCACTTTTCTTCTTATTGTTGCTGCTGTTGTTGTTGTTGTTGTTCTTATTGCTCTATCTTAAACCACCTTCGTTCTTTTGCAACAATGCTTCATCTGTTAACTGGTAATTGCAGCCTCGGTTCTGGCTTTCAGTGCTGAACTTCAGCGTGGATAAGTTACGAATCAAAATGGCTCTCATTCTAAAACGATATAATTATTCTTTTAAGAAAAAAAATTTGTGACATTTCCGGAAACGTCGGTGCAACCATTGTAGTTGTTACCAGATTTGTTACAATCTGGAAACGTTACAAGGATACTACAGTCACATTAAGGGTGGACTGAAAATGATGTTTCTCTAATTCTGGCTACTAGGAACAGACAGGCCCTAAATCTAGCTATTAGAAATCACTACTGCGTAGTACACAAGAATTCACAAATATTATTTCTCATTTCCTAAAGCAAATTTACCAGAACCAGGCAAAGGGTAAACGTCCGCCAGGCATTGTCAGTGCCTTAAGTGTCCCGGGTTTGACTCTGTTTGCTCGGATCAAATTTACGTAGTAAAACAGAGGATCAATTTTGTCCGGGTAGGCAGACGTGGTGGGTGGTGGGGGGAAATTGGAGGATTAACCCCTATACCGTTTGAGTTCCTTAATCTTACTTATTATCAGTGACACCTCTAGGCTTGAGTGAAATTTGAAAATTATACTGCTTTAAGTCTGTCTCTGTCTGTCTGTTTGTCTGTGTGTCTGTCTGTCTGTCTGTGTGTCTGTCTGTCTGTCTGTGTGTGTGTCTGTCTGTCTGTTTGCTTGTTCTTCTATCTTGATCATTAATTACCTGCCTATAAATTATGCTCTTAACCATTTAGTGACTTTCTCCTCCCACTTCGTTTTTGGCTAATTCATTCTTGCTATTTGCAAAGCAGAAAAAGAGAAAAAAGGGGGGGGGGGAAGGGACAGGAGGGACCTGCCCCATAAGATTACATCTTGGGAACCTTAGAACTTCCCAAAGCTGGCTTGAGAGCCTCGAACACCCAGGTGAAAATGACGGCAATTATCACATGTGTGGAATTTTTTCTGGAAGTCTCGATCAGTGAAAGACTTCGTGTAACAGCGAGCTAAACGATGCCGTCTTAAGGAGGCCTACAACCCAAGCCGGGTCACAGGGCTGTAACAAAGAAAGTATACATGCGGAAATGACCTTTCTTGACAGAAAAACAAATAGTAGCCGTAACCTCTGGCCTTGAAAGGTCACCTGAGAAAATGTAGGGATTACCAGATCGTTTATCTGTTTGATTATTTGCTTGTGAGATTTTGTCTTAAGTCTGTTAAGATTTGAATTAAGTGCGTTGGTGTCTTGACCCACTGACGAAATTAACACCTTATCTGGGGGGTGCTTTCATGAGGTATTTTCTTCTAGCCCCGAATTCCTTGAGTTCAAACAGCTTTCAATGAATATAAATGTTGTTCTGTCCCAGTTTATCTTGCTGCGTTCCGTTGTTTCATCACTGAATAAAAATAATTATGGAGTGTCGTAAAACTCCGCATTGTAGGAGTTTATTTTCTCCGTGATTCTCCCAGTCTCTCTTTGTCTCTCTCTGTCTGTCTGTCTGCCCCTCTCTCTCTCTCTCTCTCTCTCTCTCCCTCTCTCTCTGTCTATCCCCCCTCCGCCTCTCTCCTCTCTCTCTCTGCACTCTCTCCTTCTCTTCTCTCTCTCTCTCTCTCTCTCTGTCTATCCCCCCTCCGCCGCTCTCCTCTCTCTCTGCACTCTCTCCTTCTCTTCTCTCTCTCCACTCTCTGTCTCTCTCTATACCCCCTCTCTCTCTCTCTCTCTCTCTCTCTCTCTCTGTGGACAGGCGCCGGTTTTTTTGCTACTTAACTATCGATTGTGCAATACTCACCGTTGCTTGAAGTCCATGTCAAACGAATGGACAGAGAGGTCAGGCTTATATAATCACTGGGAAGTTTGCGTGGACTTGAAGAGTGGTTCTCAGGATAAACCGTGGGATTTTTTATTTTGCGTAGGTGCCTGGACTTAGGCGGTGCTAACGTAGGGATTCCGCTCAAGTATGCTCAGAGTGTACACATATTATTTAGGATTTATTTGTCGGTAAATTCAATCAGATCCCTTCAGGTACCTTTGTCACAAATGTGTCTTGATTTGTCCTGCAGAGCCCGCGAAGTCTTCTGTCGTACCTAGGACACTAAAGACTTAAGTCCTTCTTAAGACAGACTTCTAACATTACAACTGATTTGTGTTTTGTGCCACAATTTATGGAGTAGTTCGGAGATAATCACAAGGGAAGGAAAATAAAGCAATGAAAAACAAAAGTGGTCAGCTAGGTGTCTATGGTTCAATTTGTAACTTAAATATGTTTCATTTCTCGAGCTGCCGTTTTGGTCCTGTTGAATTTCATTGGATCTCAGTTACGCAACATCTTAGAGGGTGGCCTGTCCTGGATATGAGGCATATTGTGTCCAGACGTGACCGAGCCCTCACAGATCCACAGGACCCAGGCCTGAGCAAAGGCCTGGGCAAGAGATTCCACAGCCAATGTTTGATCAAAGGATTTGTCGACGGCGGCACTTAGGAATCTTGGTCAGTTAGTGGCACAAATAAGGCCAAGGAATTAAAAAAAAAATCCCACTCCTCCCTGTTGTGAGTGCACGAATATTCTATGTGTGAATTTATAATAAGGCAAAGAACAATCTTATGTGATTCTGAAGTTTATGTGCGTACGAATGTGTCTATGGAAATGTAATAATTTACAAAACTAAAAAGAAACAAGTACTTTGAGTATGCGTGTACATGTCGATATTTTCGTGTGTAAATAATATTTGGTTATTGGGTACCTTTGATTGGGCGTTTGGTGTTGTCGAAGGACTGTCTGAATTATTGTGTAATATGCTGTGTTCATTTATTAACATTGTCTGTCTCCGTTTTTGCTGTGAATGGTGTGGATGATGTTTCTCCTGGAGAATCAATAAGTCCCTACTTTGTGTTTTCTCTTGCGCTTTGGCGATTCAGGATCTTACAGAGAACAGGCTGTTCAATTCTGTTAACTTTACCTTATTGTTATGCTTGATGCAGAACTTCGTAGTTGCACAGCTTTATTGCTTGTGAGAGATAGTTAACATCAATAATTATCACTAATTCTTTTGTTCATTTCTTTGCGTCAACGTCTTTGGAAGTGACTGAAAGTTAACATTTCAAGTTCAGAATGCAGGTGCTTGCCGACGAAAACGTCAGTACTCCCAAAGTTACAGCTTAAGGTACAAATATTTCCCAATCGTTATTTTTTCCCTTTTCTTCGTGACCAACGCCCTTGACCCCGAGGGTGGGGCATGTTTGTTTAGCAGTTCCCAGATGAATTACATGCATATTTGATTTAAAAAAAAGGTGGAAGCCTTTTGAGTGAGTAGACAAACACGTGGCTATAGTGGTCAGTCACATACGGACAGCCAGTGTACCCTTCAAGTGTGTGGGTTCAGGCGGCATTGTCATCAGCAAGTGAAAGGGTTGAAAAGGAACCACATGGTTAACCCACTGGAAAACGCCAAAATGAGGCTCGTGACGTTGTCCACTGTAAATGTGGCGTGTACCAACTGTTTGACGAGAGGTGCTTGAGTGCTAAGAAATCTCTGCTTATTCAAGTAACTGATGACTGTTGCCCTATTCAAAGTTTCATACAGACTCGCCTATCTGAGCCATGGATTCTCTATTTTTTGGGAGGCTCTCCAGGAGATCAAGAAGTTTTCGTGACGATTTCAATGCTGCCGCAAAGTATTGTACACAAATACTGACTCAAACGAGGGGGGAAAATAAGGGTGGGGGGGGGGGGCATCGCGCGTCAACCGATACCTTGGGATTTCCCACAACCTGTGCATGGAGTCTTGGTCAGTGCGTTGAGGTCATCTCCTTGTTTGTTTCATCGCCTTCAGGACCACACACGAAATGCCTTGGACGGAATTAACAAACAAAAAAATAATAAACTACAATTATCTGAAAAGCTGATGGAGGATTTATATAGGAAAGTGAACGAATGATTCACTAACATTGTCAAAATGTCTTTGTCAAAACGTGCTTAAAAATTACATCAAATAAAAGACGTTATTAAAAAAAAACTAACTAAAAAGGGTCCAAAAATAGTATATGGCCCAAGGACTAGTCCAATGGCAGGAATAAATCTAATATTATAGCTGACAGTGACACGGATATTCTCAGAGGAATACAGTCGTGTTCCACTTGCGCAGAGCTCTTTGTGAAATTATTATTACGGAAAAAAAAAAACAGTTCTATACTTGACGCCTTTATCATGAATACTGGTTGAGCACTGGCCCAGCCAGAAATCTTCAATTATATTAAAGTATGCCGTGTTTTCAGACTCAAATTTCCTGGCAAGGAGTTCTAATACGACATTCAATTTTATTTTAAGACATCAAAACGAGATAAAGCGAGCACTGATATTGCACGCAGAGTTGTCTTTCTTTGCAGAGGAGTTTTAATCCGATTCTTGATCCATTCATGACTCCAAGACATCAACTCCATATAGAATACTCGCCAACATGTCCGTGAAATTTACGAAAGGAATTGGCGGTGAGAATACTTTTGAGACATGGAGGCTTATTTTACAGGGCCAGATCAGGATACCTCGGATTATGAAACCTGGGGAGGGGATTCATTTGATTAAATCTGGGAAACTACTGTTTCACAAATATCTCAATGAGGAAAAAAGAAAGAGACGCGAGTTGGTAAGTTGAAATAAAAGGACAAGGTCAGTGGCTTTAAATACACGCTTTGTACACAAGATACCCTCCAGATGTAAATGAATTTGAAAACCAAAATATGGACAAAAATCAATCCATACCCCTTCTTCCCAACAAACCGCAATAGAAACTCCTATTCCTTTGCTCTGCCCATGGCTGCTTCTTTAGGCGCCAGCCCTAGATCTTTTGAGGGTTAAGAAGAAGAAGATGAGAGGAAGCAGAATACCTTGCCGAAGAAAGGCAAGAAACAAGACAAAACAGAAGAAACAAAAGAAAAGACTTGAACAACAGCAAGAAAAGCAAGGTGTACATGATAAGGGCAGTGATTCTTCGAAAGCAAAGATACCAAACCTGCATGGACAAGTCTAGATTGAATATCGATCGCGAATTGACAGATATTCAAAGTTTGTGTATTTTCAACCTCCAGTGTGGACACTAAAGGTGCCCGAAGAAGCCAAACAAACGCCCGCAAGATAAGTCGCGTCAGAGAAATGTCAACTAGCCAGCGGCCAGGTAGACTATGTCTCTGCCCACATGAAGGAGTTTGAAGTGAAAAATATGTCCACAAGGTCACGACAGAGCTTAAGAGTTAACTATTGCAATCACGCGGAGATTGAAAGGAGGAGATGGCTGTGGGAGGAATGGAATGCTGCGGATTCTTTCGAAATAGGAAAAGTAGGGCAGACATTGAAATTTATCATGAGAAAATTTTCAGTTTCTGACATTTTATGGGATGTTTGATCTCTATAAAGCGAAAAACATAGTGTGCTGAAATTGCAGATTTGCAGGCAGAAAGTCAGACAGACAGCCAGACAGGCAAAAAGACACAGTCAGATAGATAAATAGCTAGATGGATGGATGGGCGGGCGGGCGGGCGGTAGGACAGGCAGACAGGTAGGCAGGTAGGTAGGTAGGTAGGTAGGTAGGTGTATACTTAGGCAGCATACTTTAACATTAACATCTGCTCCTACAACTTTTTTTATGGACGGTACCTACACAGTAATTATACAGGAGAAGCACTGGTGAAAGCTGAAAACGATAAAGCAGCAAGTTCACCTCTAGCTAGACAGATCCAACAGTTTATTTTTTAGCACTGAGGACGTACTTACAGTCCAGCCACATAGTTTGTTGAATACCCAAATACTTGGTCAACAGAGAAGCCAATGGTAGAGCCCTTCTTGTTTCAATACAGCTTGAGAATGTGGGTAATGACGGGGATTAAGCTAGGCTAGTGGACAATGGTCATTTTCTAGATGACCTGAGGACGTCCCACGCAATCAGCCTGTGTTTAGATTTGTCTTTTTTTGCTGGGCTTAACGCCCAATAAAACAAAACAAAATGGAGGAGGGAAGAGGTGTGGATGAGGTGAAATGTCGCACAGTAAGTGTTCAAAAGCCTTAAGTCGTTAATGCGTGAAGGAAGTAATTCAAACAAATGAGAAATAACTGTGGCACTGGTAGGCCTAAAGGGAAGGGGGCACATTTTTCGCACCCCCCTCCCCCTTTCCCCACATCACCAGTCCTCACTTTGGCTTCCCCTTGGCCGGGGGGGGGGGGGAAGAAGAGTGCCTTAAGAAACAAGGAAGATGTTGCGAAATTCTGAGCCAAGGGATGGAGGTCGGCAGAGTGTAAATGTGCGAAAATCCCGAAAGCAGGTCTGAATTCAAGATACAGTCACCTTTCTTCATTCCTCCTTCTCTGGCTGTACTCTTCTCGAAGATTTGTCATTGTTGTTTTTAGCTTAATCTCCTCGTTTGAACCTCTCTTGCGTGTTTTGATGACTGATATGGGTGTAGCTGACTGAGGGTGAGTTGCATTAGTTGACAGGAACTTTGATGAGGAAAGATAGGAGGTGAGACTGACCAGAGTTACATACACACTCTGAAAAACGGTTAGAAATGGTAACTTGGGGGAGGAGGGAACGGCATGATAAGCTCAGATTTAGCCACATTGATCAGAGAAAGATGCAACGCGCACCCCGCTCTCCTTTAACCTTCACAGGAAGAAAAAAGATGTGACATAAACTGCAATTTCCGCCTCCTCCACTGACCAAATCCCTCCCACCAAAGACACATTTTCCGCTGTGGTACGGCACGAATAAGAAGGAAAGAAACAAGATGAACAGTCGCGACATTTCTCAGGGGGGCTCAGAAATAGTATGGTGGCATTTATGTGACACTTGGGGTCAATGGTTTGTAGATTCTTCACACATAATTGCTAATCTCTTCAATCGCGCCCCCCCCCCCTCTACTATTTCCCCCTAGGAACGTCAAAAAAACAAAACAAAACGAAACAAAAATGCTATCTGTCTTCATTATTTTAATGCTATCCCCTACATCTCCTTTCAGCTTCTTAGAGAAATTTTTAAGAAACAAATGTGAGTAATGAAGGAACGAGGTTTTGAAGTAATCATACATTACTACCATACACATCCTCCTGAAAATCAGAAAATCAGGTAAGCAATGTTTAAAACATGTAACCCCCCCCCCTCTCCCCCCCCCCCCCCCAAATCTCCCTTGCCTGTCTTCATTGACCATCGTAATTGATCAATTGATCAATGAATGCAACAAGTGGCAGGATCAGCGTCTGTAAGAATGTTTGTAAGAACCAGAGAGCTTAAAGTAACGAGAGGGGAAACAGCGGGCCAACTGTCCGTGACAACAATGCTATTCAACGCGTGATGGGCGCCGGGCGGGCTAAAAATAGATAAGCGCGGTCCAGGGCCTCGGCTGGCGTAAAGTCTGCTGTGATATATAACGATTGTCATTACATACAGGGTGCGTGTATTGAAATAAACAAAATGTGGGAGGTACAGCATGTATTTGAGTTGGAAGAGAAAAACGTCGACACTACAACGGTAACATCTTATTGTTCTAAGAATAGCAAGATGACAGAAGGAAAAGAATGATAGGACAGAAGGAGAACCTACCAGCAACTCCCATCAACCACGCATTGGGGATGTATGAAGAATGGATGAATAAAAAAAAAAAGGAAAGCAACAAACATGAAATCAGAAGCAAAAAATGGTGACCTGTAGGGTGAAAAACAAAACAGACAGGAAAACACAAAATATGGATAAAGAGGGTGAAGAACATCATAATCTTCGAATCCTCCCACTTCATCATCTTGCGGATTATATCGCAGGGCTGACTTCAGTGAAATTTCATCAAGAATAATAACACACTACTTTTCAATGGGGGCCATCGCTTTGATTTTTATTTCAAACAGTAATAGTTGTAGTAGGTTCCCACAGAGTCCAGCTTTTAAATTCTGCATTGAATTAGCCAGCGTCTTGGCTGATGGCAAACTGAAGATTTTCTGCAGCAGCTTGTATGCTTTCCGCGACGCATGATAAATGGATAGGGCCAAGCTCTTTTCCTGATTTGTCCACCTTCGTCTTCTGGTGCACAGAGATAGTACTCGAATTTGTGTTGTCACAAACTCAAGAGCTGGCTGGGAAAGAGAGACAGCAAGTGTTTCTCTCAACTGTGTTTCACCCAGGTCCTTTGGTCCTTGTTGTCTTTCCTGGTCAAACATTTTCTTGAGTCTCCAAGACCTGGTCATTCTCTTTCTCGCTGTGAGTTTCTGAACTACTGCAACTTGGTGTGAGGGACGCAGGCACAATGACAATCTCGTCTGGTACTGATACTGCTGGGGGTGCCCTCTCCTTAGGCGTTGGTCTTGAATGAATGAGCCTGGCAGGTGGGTTTGGGATGGAAAATAAAGTAGGGACCGCATTCTTCTTGAGCCTTTTTACGGACTGCTGAGCTACCAGAGCAGGAAGTTCGAAGTGCTCTGGGCACAAAACAATGCCTTTATAGAGGGCAATGGCATATTTACCGTCGAAATCAGCTCTGCGAAAGTTGATGACCCACCTTCGTGATCTGTTGAAATAAAATGTGCAAGAGAATGAACTGGTGCGTTTAAAAATGATTCAACATTCAGTGTTCATTCAAGGTCATATGAGTTAAGGGTGATTTTTCCCCTTTGAGGTAAAGTTGGGGGCGCTTTGCTAATTCTGAACGGAAAGAAGACGGTGAATGGCCTGCATACCATCCATTTTTAAAGGGGGTTGTGAAATTAGGAAGCCAATCGCGCAGTTGTGCGAACACTCAACATTATGCTTAATACAACTTCAGTGCACCCTAATCATTCCGAGGAATTCCAAAAGAATTCAATCGTTGACCTTTAGTCCACGTTTAAGCAACAAATATCACACAAACACACACAATCTACGAGTACGAGACTACGACCATACTATCAAAACGCATTACATTAATCTCTGTGATGTTCCTGTGCTTCTGCAATATTCTGCACGCATTTGTTGACTCTTAAGTCTGCTCTTATCCCTCCCCTTCCTCTCCCAAATCCCTCCACCTATAGCAAAACCATATTGTATTACAATGAAAGCAATTAGTAAACAACCTGCAGGATCTCTTCATACACAGTCGATTGCCTATCCTTAGTCTAAAGGCTGGAGCAGCTACGGTTTTAGTTGACCAGTTGTAGGTAAAAACAGGCCTTAAACTCAAATAACAAAGAAAATAATGATCAAACTTACCTCTCATGATCTTCGGGAAATCTGAGGAACGCTAGATCTGGTCTGTTGTGCCGTGAATTCGAACAGTTAACAGCTGAACACCACGGGCAGTGTATACTACGTTTTGTAATGGGCGCCATGTTTGCGAATTGTTGACCGCGCTTATTCTCACGGTCAGCTGTTGACCTAGATACGCGGAATCGGGCTCTGTTTCCCCTCTCGTTATTGTAGGCTCTCTGGTAAGAACTAAAAGAACATTCGGGGGAAGGAAAATAAAGAGGGAGAAAGAGAAGCCACATCATGGGCACGAAAGTTAAGTGGTTTTTCTAGGACTCAGAAAACAGGCGGACAAGAGTGTCCGAAATCTGAACAACCAGGGCTGGGCTATACCCGGCGCCGGGCCTGGACTTAATTGGCCCAGGCAATTCCAAGGTCTTTTATGTTTGACCCTAGAAAGAAGGGGTGGGATGGGGGGGGGGGGAGGGGAAGAGAAGAATGGGCATCGAAGCGTCCAGTCCAACAGTGGCTGGGGGACTGGGTATTGTCCGAGGAAGTCACGTTAACGGCTCCGTGTGATTACTCTGCGGACGGCACCGCTGACCCGAGGTCTCCACCACGAGTTTCCCGAGGGATTTGAGTGTGACCGCAGATGTATCGTGTACATTAAATTTCTCATGAGCGTTGCCTATCAAAATGCGAGGATTATTATTGCCGTAAGTAGATTACATTGCATATTGCAGTCTTTTTTTTCTCCTTCATTTTTTAATTTCTTACTTTTTTTTTTTCTAATATTATGTATATTATGTAGATCTGTAATCGTTTTGAATACCATTTGTTTTTTAACGCGCTCACACGTTCTCGGGTATAATGATGCATCATGCTGTCTGCTCATACCTCTGAAATCGGCCATTGGATATAGAGTTTTGGCCTGTACTGGTTCTTTTATATAAAGTTAAAAGTTTCCTGCACTTTAAGCCCTTTCTTTCATCTTGGTTTTGTCGTCCTTTTTTGTTTTTTGTATTAAATTTCATCTTTTTGTGGACATTTCTTTTCCTCTTCTCACTCGTTTCCAGTTCTGGGGTTTTATCAATGCCATGGTTATTTCTGCGTGTAGACTGTGTGTGTTTGTTATCCTCTTTTCCCAGGCCTGTGGTGTCACTGGTGGCATCACACTGAGTTAGTGCATTATACCTTTGTCAGTTTTGGATTTAGTAAACACTGAGATCGACCGCTTTGTTTTTTTTTTTCCCTTGGCCACGGTCTTTGTTACCGCTTTTTGTAGCCTGGTTGTTATTTAGTGTTCTTGTCCGTTGATAATGGCGGTGGTGGTGATGACGTTTCTGTTGTCTGATTTGCTTACTGTCTGGGTGGCTGGCTGTCTCTCTCGTTCTCTCTGCACCTTCCTCTCTCTCTTTCTCTGCCCTTATGTTTCTCTCTCTCTCTCTCTCTGCGTTTCTCTCTCCCCCTCTCTCTTTCTCTCTCCTGTCTCTCTCTCTCTCTCTTGGACAATAAGGGGGGGGGGGGGGAAGGGAATCCCTCCAATTTACGTTTGTGGGTATCGATGTTTATTCCAAACTTGTCGTTATTGTTTCCACCAGTTGGTTCTCCAACATTTCTCAACAGTAAAAAGAACTCTGTGATACCTGTCCGTTTTCTAATCACTAGTTAACTCCATACCTAATGCTCTGAGTCCAGTCTATCTACAATGCAGGCTGTTTCAGACCGATGACAGAGCGAAAACACAGTAGGAGGAATAGCCGGGTCAGTCAAGCGTGTGAAATGCTATAACGTCACTCCGATGCCAATCTGACCTGTGAAAAATTCAGCCAAAATATGCAAAACACATACAAAGAAAATTTACATTCAAGTGTGTTTTCGGGCAATGTGTATAGATCTAGATCCTGCGGGTGTAGCTGTTGCAATACAACAGAGTGAGGACCGTCACAAGTTGTAACACTCTGGTATTCTGAAAGCTAGAAGACTTATCAGACAAGGGAAGCCGGCTGTTTTTTCAATTGAAATAACCAAAAATCCCAAACCCAATATAATTATCTTTATCATAGAGATGAAACGTTACATTGTTCAGCAATTGTTTGTTTGTTTTGTTTTGTTTTGTTTTACGAGGAAGGGGAAGGGAAGGGGCATTGTCTTAGAGAATGATCTGACCACACAACCACAGCACTCAGTATAGAGATCTAGATCTATACAATTTATACACATTAGAGCGGTAACTGAACAGGTTATGTCAGTGTCGGTACAAGCAGTCCTACCTGTGTTGATATCGATATCAGGGCAAACTATATTGGTATTGTTAAACATTATAATTATCAGTGTCGGTACAAACAATATAATAGACATCTACATGAGCTATCTCAGAATATCTATGTCCAGCATAATTATATATCATTAACCCATGGGATGATCATAATTATCAATATGTTTTAGTGCAATGAGCTCGAAAACAGGGAGGGGATGGAGAGGACAATGACCAGCAGCATGACTACAGAGGGTTACTCTGGAAAGGGGATAGAAGATCATTAATCCTGGGTCTGTAAATGAATGATTCTATGACTTTTTTTTTCAAATTGTTTTTCAGCACAGTTGATCTTCTGGTAACTGACAAACATTGATGTTTACTCATTTTGCTGGTTTCATTAGAATCTGATTGGTCACTGAGTGGGAACCTCTGAAAACGTTGTTATTATGTTTTTTAGTGAATGTTTCTCAGCCCCCCCCCCCCAAACCCCCAACCCCTGTTTTCCCCTTCTTTTTCCATGTTCCTTGACCTTCCTTTTTCCAGTCTAACGTTCTTCCCGCAGAGGGTTATTGGGGTCCAATAAAATAGGACATTTGTGTCTTCCACTCTTGTCAGATACTAGTTAGTGTTCAAGAATTACAGGAGTTGGGATGACAAAAGGGCTTCTCATGTATGTTCCAACCAAAGGTTGTCGAATGCTGTCCACATCTTAACTAAGGGTCTAGCAATGCTGGCATTGTATCAGCATTACCAGTCTTGAATTTCCAAGATGGTGTTGCAAACTGAAACGTATGTGAAATGAGACTAAGGTGCAAAACCCATTGCAGCTGTCAATGCTCCCAGTCATGGGTTGTAAATTAGTCTATGGCTTAGCCTGGTGGTACTTGGGGTTAAACTCAAAAATTGCTGTGTACGATACACTTAGCCACAGCCAAATTGACAGTCTGCTTAGAGTCAAAGAGATTGCGATTGTGGTGGACTTGGCGCTTAGTACCGACAGTTAATGACAGGTCATGTTTTGTCCAAAGCCAAGATGATGCATGAGAACTGATATCTCTTTGTTTGTTTGTATTCCTAGTGGACAGCGGTCCGATCCCACTTTGGCCACCACACAGCCAGAGGTCATCTCCAGTCCCTGTCCGAACTCCTCACATTCTCCAGAGGCGGAGGAGAGCCACAGTGATGGTGTGGGAACGCTTGAGTCTGAGGTGGAAGAAGGAGGCGCCCCTGCGGACGTTATGGCAATGCCTGAGTATGTCAACATCTTCCTGAACGACGAGTACCTGGACAAGTACCTGATCGACGGTCACGCCGACAGTAACACACCCTCTGACGTCCCTGACAACAGTACAAACTTTCGTGTTCTGAAGAGATCAAAATCTGCCAAGGAAGTGAGTGTGCTTTATTTTCTTTGAATCACATTTAGTGATGTTGAGTGTCATTGTGAACTAAGTGATGCCAACACACACTGATCAGCTCACTCATCACATTGTCATGTAATCTCATCCCCTCAAACTCCCACACCTTAGGTTATGACATTGTCTGCACTAACTACGACATTAGTTAGTTGTTTTATGCACAATTTATGGAAATGCCCACTTAAATTCCTATGAATGCACAGAAAGCTAAACTTCGTGGCGATGAAAAGTGCAAGGCGCTATATAACCACGATGGGGCTGATGCGCTGTGAAGAACCAATCACGAATCTAATCAATGTGAGTTTCAAGTTTATCCAGAGATGGACCCTCTTGAGATTTTTACGGATTTCTCTGAAGTTAGAATGATAGTGGCGCTGTCTGCTTAAGGACGTAAATATCAACAGTTGCCATACAAACAACCACCACCAGCTCTCACCCACGATTTGATGGAGCACAATAACTCGAGAAAAAATAAAATGAACAAAAAAAAAAAAGTTACATGATGATTCATTTCATAACAATCTCCATAAACAATCGTGAACGCGTGACAATAAATAAAACAGACAGATAAACGCAGTGACCCGTGCTTTGCTTTTCATTATGAAGGAAACAGTAAAATATAAAAACGCTGGAAGAACAATAAGCTCTTCCCTGTTTCTGTGACACACTTGAAATTTTGGACAAGTCTTCCAACTTTGAGACGATTAAGGGTAAACCAGACTAAGGCTGGCGTAGGGCCCCACACTGGTGGCTCACCACCTAAATATTATCATTCATCATTAAGGGCCCTGCCGGCAGGCGTTGGCAATATCATGACCCTCCATCTCTTGCGATTTTCCATAGCCCTGATGACGTCCTTGGTGGTGTGCATGCACACCTAAACAGTATGCATCACACTAAAACACTACTAACACCTCGGCGCTGTCGACAGTTAGTAGTGTTGTTGTGTGATGCATAATAATTAGCTAGTGAACCACCAGTGTGGGGCCTGCGCCAGCTTTGGTCTACCTTACTCCTTAGAGATAATTATTCTGACTACCTTGCTTGCACCAGGAGTGGCTATTGATAGCATAATCATGCTGGGTGTATGCTATGTGCAATTATCTTTCACGGTTTGATTGCAGCGTTGTTTCAAAAAACATTTTACCTCGTCAGTCAGCCATGGTTATTGCTCAGAGGAATGGAGAATAAAATGTAGCTTTCCTCCCACCGTTCCCGAGTTGCCTGGGTACCTGGCAGTTAAACTAGGAATTTCCCACATGAGACCCAGCTTTTGTCACAACTTTTGTGCTGCAGTACATTGTTATTTCCTGCCTGGGTGAATCCGTACCTCTTTTTTGTCCATTTCCTTCATCGTTCTCACAGTCTCTTGAACTGAATAGCGTGTGCACATAGTATCTACTTAGCGTCCAGAACAATCCGTCTGTCACAGAGCTTTCTCGCAAGCTCGGTGAAATTTTGAAATTGGCATTTTCTTATTCATGTGGTTACCAAGTAGTCACAAAAGCACAGCGGTCCTAGTGGCGTCCCCTTTGGTAAATGATTGACTGGGTGCATATTATTTTCTTGGAACGAAGGGTTTATCTCCCTGAGGTTGTCTCATTAAAAAAAGAGGCGAAAAATGCCTGATCGTCTCCAAAGGATCAACATAACTTGAAGGAATCTGGCATTTTGCTTCTTGATCGTCGTAAATTTAATAATCGAATGAGGTGAATCAATTGCTGCTTGTCAGATTCTGCTCACAGAAAATGTGTACTTAAGTTTTTGTTGTTTTGTGAGAAACTTTGCACTCTCCCTGAGCTTGTTTCGATAATAGTGAATTCTTATGGGGCTGTGTGTGAGATTTTGATGTCGTCATGTACACAACATTACTGTGTGTCGCGGGGACGAGTGAGGGGTGGGAGGGGGGGGGGAGGTGAACCAGGATGAATGAAGACGGCGTCTCCACTCCTCATCACATAAAACCGATTTCAATGCCAGTTTCACGAAGATGTGAATGGCTCTGATGAGGCGACAAATTGTCGAGAGGTAAAAACTGAATAGTTTTACGACAGTTTTTACTGAAGAGGTTTGAGAATGAAAAACAAAAGTAAAGCTCTGAATTTTGAGCCACCATTCAGCTGTGGCGATAATGTGAAAATGTGGATAATATTATAAACCTGTAAAATGCTTATCAAAATACGCTTTGCTTTGCCTTTACCCAGGACTCAAAGAGAACAAAAATAAAGATTGTAGTTTTGTTGAACTCAGTGCGTGGGAGGGTGTAAAGATTTCAGTAAAAATGTCCGACCATTGTAATCTTTACCTCTTCAGCTTGTGTGTTTGTGTGGGCATTAACAGGCTTAAATTTTTATGTTGTTTGGCTTCCACCTTTCAGGGGGCTCTAAGTTTGTGTACAAAGCACTTTTTTCAGACTTTGACCTGACTTTACGAGAAACTTAATATTAAATTTCCAGATAAGATAAGATTGTTGAATATGGCCTTTGTTTCTTATCTGTTTCATTCATCTTGCCATTCCTAATTCATAGGACGAATCTGCAAACATTACAGAAGAAATATTGCAAGCCAGAAATGAAGTATGTTACGTCTGGGTTCTATAGTGCGGTAGGGTTTTGGGTGTAAATAAATTCAGGTGCGGCAATGAAAATTTATTGGTCTTTTTGCAGTAATTCTCAGTCAAGATCAAGATTTGAGTAGGCAAGAGCGTGGAGAATTCTGTGAATGAATGGTGTCAGCATGTAGTTTGTATAAAATCAGTCCCAAGTGGGAATTTTGACGCGCAAAGTGTGTGACGCAACGTAAGCCCTGCCACAGAGGTCTTCAGTAGTGAACATTCAGTGCACTTGCTCATCAACGGAGACCTATTGAACATCTAATGGCCCGGAGGTTTTCGTTTCAAAGCGGCTGAGTAAATTTGCTAAGGCAAGGAAAAAGAGCAAAGAACGTGCACAGTGCGGTTTAGTGCTCACCTATCTCCATATCAACGTGAATGCTCAGCACTGCTCAACTCGTTTGATTTGTGAGGAGCATTTTATAAATTTTAATGCTGAAGCGTGGTGCATTGTTTGGTTTGTCCTTTAGCCCGTCTTTCTGTCTCTCCCTCTCTCTCTCTCTACCCCCACCTCTCTGTCTCTCTCTCTGTCTCTCTGTCTCTCTCTCTCTCTCTACCCCCACCTCTCTGTCTCTCTCTCTGTCTCTCTGTCTCTCTCTCTCTCTCTCTCTCTCTCTACCCCCACCTCTCTGTCTCTCTCTCTGTCTCTCTGTCTCCCTCTCTCTCTCTCTCTACCCCCACCTCTCTGTCTCTCTCTCTGTCTCTCTGTCTCCCTCTCTCTCTCTCTCTACCCCCACCTCTCTGTCTCTCTGTCTCTCTCTCTCTCTCTCTCTCTCTACCCCCACCTCTCTGTCTCTCTCTCTATCTCTCTGTCTCCCTCTCTCTCTCTCTCTACCCCCACCTCTGTCTCTCTCTCTCTCTCTCTGTCTCTCTGTCTCCCTCTCTCTCACTCTTTCTGTCTCTTCTGTCTGTCTCTTTGTCTCTCTCTGTTTAACCCCTCTCCCCCCCCCCTCTCTCTCATGCAAACACACACACACACGCACTTCTGGGAAGAGGTCGAGGTTAAAGATACCCATATGAAGCCAAATAACTGGTCAATTTTCGATCTGCACTGACGTCACATGTAACTCCATTTCCTCAAATCATCAGATCAGAATTCAGTAGTTTTCAGTTGCCACTGGGCATCGTCGGAAGCTCTTTAGACAGATCTGATCGTGCCTGTCCCACTTGAACAAAGCGTTGTGTGCATTACCATTAAAATCAGACATCTGCAGCATCTTGGCTTTGATAATGTTACATGCAACAAAATTATTGTGTAGTTTATGATGCTCGCAGCAAAAATGTGTCTAACGTACATCATGGATTACAGCGCATTTTACGACAAAGGGTGGGCATATTTTCAAAAAGAGGTTTATGAAATGCTACGCAATTTAATGCTATTTCTGAAGTTGATTAGGTTAATGGCTAAACAGCTAATACCAGTGTTGTTTACTTAAAACGCCAACACATTCTGAACTTTAAAGAGCCGGCGGTGTCAAGAAGAGGATCTTAAGAATTAGTATGAATGAGTGTGGGTTGTAGAGGGGAGGAAAAGAAAAGTAGAAGGTGGGAGGGTGGAGATCGCGCGCCACACCAGATTGACAGTGTCACCCACGCGATGTCATTGACAACCTCAGGGGGCCTTTACGTTTTAATTGCGGGTCGTTAAGCAAACAGCATTCTCCTAATAGACAACACCCTTCACATCGTAAACAACTCCGTGAAACCTTTCTAGGGGGCGCCATTCGTGTCATTGTTTGACCTAAATTCAACTACCGACATTAGGTACATCTTTCAAACTGCGAATTTTATTGCTCTATCACCTGTTATTAATAGATCCCTATCAAAGATAAATCTGGAAAATGCTAATCCGAAAAGATAAAAATGCCTTGGCCCAGGTTTCACCGTCTCCAACTGCTTCATTTATGATCATTGAAAAAAAAAAAAAAAAAGGCTTAGCAGGATACAACTGAAAAGTACATTTTTCACCTTTCAGGCATTGAAAAATAAAAAACGGGAAGCATTCGTCATTAAATTTGATATGCAAAGTATGAGAATGAAATGTTCAACAATGACACACACATGCCTTTTACATTAGAAGGTAATTGATGTGCAGCGCAATCACTACACATTTTAGCTAGGTTTTGTTGTTATTTTCAGATAATCCGTCAAATTAGACAGCAATCGATGAAAAGTTTTTAATGTACCTGATATCTAACCAGGGTAGTGAGATACATCAGGCAGTAGTGGTTTTCATGGTTTGCTGCGGATAGGAGGTCCGTTAAATTAAGTGTTTCAGTCGCAATACTTCGTCTGTATATTGTGTTGGAAGTGTGATCATGCTGACATGCTGTATAACTTCAGACTATGTCAAACATGTTGAGTGCAGAGGGATTTTCGTTGCACTGATGTGCTATAATATTATGTAAAGTTAAAACTTAAAAAAGAAACAAAAATCACTTTTGGAACCCTCCCTCCGCCACTCATCCCTCTCCCTCTGTGTGTGTGTGTGTGTGCGTGCTCGTGCGTGTGTCCCTTTCTCTCTATCTCTCTCTCTTTATGTCTCTGTTTTTCTCAATCTCTGCCTGTCCTTCTCTGTCTCTCTCTTTCTGTCTGCATCTCTTTCTCTCTGTCTCTCTCTCTCTCTCTCTCTCTTCTCTCTCTCTCTCTCTCTCTCTCTCTCTCTCTCTCTCTCTCTCTCTCTCAAGCCATTGGCAGCGACCACCACCGATATGGGCCAATATGACTTCTGTAATTTGAACCCACATGAGTCAGCTCACCTGCCAGAGAACAGACAAGCTACCGGAACCACTGACCGTGTGAATCCTATCTTCATCCACTCCCAAATCCAACTTCATCCCCTCTCATCATCATTAACCCAAACCACAACAAACGTAGGTTCTCAAAACTCTGTATGTCCACCGCCTACGCTGTCCTTCCGGAAGCGATCTGTTTGGATCTTTCGAACATCGTATCTAGGGCAGCAAGGCTCAGGCGGGTTCACATCGCCTCAGAGTGATGTATGGAGGCAGGGGGACAAGTAGAGGCGAGTTTTACAGTGAACATCCTCGCCAGCGCTTCGACGCACTTCGTCAGCTTGTTTCAAGAACACTTTTCTGTTGACAGTTTCAAACTGTGTTGTGAGAATGGCATTAAAAAAAAAAATTGATGTTTATTAACAGTTACTTATTTATAGCTTTCTGTCCTCTAGTATTCCTCACTTAATTGCGATACTGGTTGAACGTTACTATAAAGTAGCCCCCCCCCCCACCAAACCCCTCAGGTCCTGTTATCGTGCCCACGCACCTTTAAACCCAAACTCAAAAGTCAAGCTCAACCCCCCCCCCCTCCCCGTCCAACCTCTATCCCTCCCTCCCCCCCCCCCCCCCAAAAGTGGCCATGACCAAGGAGATGAAAATACTATGAAACAATTCAAGCGTAGCATGCTCGGGTTTTCACGGAGTACCTCTATCCCTCCCTCCCCCCCCCCCCCCCCAAAAGTGGCCATGACCAAGGAGATGAAAATACTATGAAACAATTCAAGCGTAGCATGCTCGGGTTTTCAC
This sequence comes from Onchidella celtica, assembly GCA_963931925.1. Classification (NCBI taxonomy): domain Eukaryota; kingdom Metazoa; phylum Mollusca; class Gastropoda; order Systellommatophora; family Onchidiidae; genus Onchidella; species Onchidella celtica. The sequence continues at coordinate 23,428,606 of OZ007571.1, forward strand.
GGAGTGTCAGATAAAGATCTGGTCAACAAAGCTTGACCGCTGGTCATCATGGCCGGGTGGAGCTGGACGCGGCGAGGGATGGGGAGAGATGATGACCATGATCCAGGATCAAGATTTGGATGAGTGTTTTTCCTTCCAAACTTTGCGATCTAAAGCCAGAGCTAAAACTGCGGTAAAGCTGAAGTGGTGAAAAGTCAAATACGTTGTTATTGTAAAACTTAAGTTTTGGGACTGTGGCAAGAGGTCACGGTGACAAATGAAGACCCAGATAGAAGAACGACCACAGTCCATTTTTAAATATTTTTTTAAATTATTATTGGAAATCATTACAATGCCTAATTTGCCCCAAAATCCATTTGTTTTCTACTTAAGTAGAGCCACCCTCCGACGAAACGGGTTGCTTTTCTTTATCTCCATTAACAATGCATTTGAGGACTTTCAAACTTTAAAAAAATCGATTTTTTCCTTTTCATGGGTCGGTTTTCCATCTGGGTTTTTAAAAATGTGATTTTTGGACAAAGTGTTTCCCGCTGTAACTTGTATAAATTACCTAGGAAATCAATGGTTCAAAGTATGTTGAGAAATTATGATTGCGAAATAACTTGCTGATACAATCTTAAGAAAATTTCAATTCTATTTGTGAAATTTAAGTTGATGAAGCTCTGAATACTAAATACAAATACACTACCCAGATAAGACAGTGAAAGACGTAAAGTGGCCGTTATTGTGCCAACGCGCCTTAAAATAATAATAATAATAATGATAATGAAGATCATTTATACAGCGCCTAATCCAAACGAGTTTGCTCTAGGCGCTTTACAGAAAGTCTTTGTTCTCTCGATTTGCATCTCTCTCACTCTCTCTTTCTTTCTCTCACCTTCTTTCTCTCACTCTCTCTATCTCTCTCTACCTCAGAGCAAATTGTAACGCAGCCTGTTAGGCGCAGTTCACAACTCACAACTGTTCACAACTCACAACTTGTATTCTAAAGTATTATAAGATTATTTGAATATTATATTATATAATTATTATAAATTTTTTAGTTGGTGATATGGGGGGGGGGGGGGGTGATAGGGATAAATTTTAATCTGTTAATTTTAATTTCAATTTTGCCCGGGCAGCAAACTCAAACTTAAACTCAAAATCCAGTTTGAATGACAGCCTTCACGTGTAACGAATGTGTGGCTGGACAAACTCTTGCAGTAATGACGTTCTGTCACAGTTCCATTATTTATTTATTTATTTTATGAGTAAACAAGCTAAGATTTATAATATCTTAAAAACCACTTTTGTCACTGGGCTTTCCAGACTGTAGAATAATTAGGATAAACTTCTCAGGATTTTGAAAACGTTTCCGTCATGGCAGGCAAATTCCTTCATGTTACGAAACTGAGGTAGCGCGTGCAGGAGAAAATAACAAAAAATCAGTTACTTAATTGATTATTATGAAATAAGAAAATGGTCTCTCTTGAAAACTGTCTTCTTTTAGATAGTCCAAACTGATTTTTACTTTTTATCACATCTCACTAGTTATTGTCAAACTTGATGGAGCTTGCTTTTCTAAGAATTTTGATATCAACTTTGTTATTCTGGCTTAAAAGCTTTGAAAGTTGTGGCATTTTCAAATGTTTAAAAAACACCTCGAATTTCCTACCTCTTGCAAATTGCACAATAGTCCAACGTTGACCGCCCAAAATAATATAGAGTCAAGGCATTGAAAATTCTCACTTTCCATGTCAATGGGGTGTACAGTAAGCTCAATTTTTTTCGAAGGGTATGAATATAATACAAGCGTCTCATTTTACTTTTTTTTTTAGTCATCAAACTTCATCCGACGTCAATTTTTTATGAACTCTGACAAGGAAGACAAAAATAATGTTTTTGTTTTTGCCTAATTGTAAAGGAGGTCAACCGTGTCACCATTGACTTAGCTCTGAGTGTCGGACAAAGGTGACGAAATCAAGCATTGGGTGGGTCTATAAAAACAGTCGGCGCTTGGCGCCGAAACATGCCTCATGTCTGATACAAAGACTGAGGTTCATTTGTGTATGATTTTGATCCTGATCTATTAAAGTTTCCGCCAGTTTCTCGGTCAACGAACTTTTTAAGAAACGATTTTTGAAGGAATTTCAACTTAAAACAGGAAAAATACATTGAATTAAACCTCAATTATCTGGCTTTTGGTGCGAGTTATTTTCAAACACGTGCACTACATCGGCACGACGCTCGGTGAGCTTTTGTTATGAGGAGGTCAAATCGGTACTCGCGGCTGAGGGCGAAATCGGCAAGACTATGTCTTGTTCAAGCAATAAATACACACAGTTACACCACATTAAACAATACAAAAGATATATTTTGACAGAGGAAGAATTGAACCTTGTTTTGATGTAGGACTAGAAGGCATTACATAATTACAGAGCAGTAGTAGCCATGTGAAGTTGGCCTAAAATTATGCCAAAACGAGACTACGCCCCTTCAGCAGGTCATTTTGGACTATCTACTTCTTGTGGGTGAACTGTACTATTTACAATACCGATGACAAAGTCACAGGGCACAATATGTTTATACTGTTGTACATGTGGAAATGAAACTTAAAATGAATTGTTACTGATATAGTTTTATAACTACATCTACGTACTTCTCGCAGAACCCCCACTCCCAAAATTTGGCCCCTCATGGCACGTGCCATACCATAGTTACATCACTCAGGGAGGGGGCAGTAGGTGAAGGAAGGGGTAATATTTATGTAACGTAGACAAGCTCCTGGGCCGAAGACGTCAGAAAAGTGATGTACTGGACTGCTCCCTGAGCAACAAGCATTTGCATGTTTGTGTCAAGTGACCAGCGGTCAAGCTGTTGTACCCAGGGGCAGATACTCATGTCTGCTCGCGCTTTCACAAGCTGTCACTGACCACCGCTGATTATCGGCCCTCCCTCCCTCCCCCTCCCCTGGCGCTCATAGCTGCCTAGGAAATGGTCAGTGTTATTTCTCTAAGCCATGACGCTTGTCAGGACCTACACTGACCAGGTGTTAAACAAGCGACCAGGCTATACCAGGCATGCTCCTCCAGCATGTCAGCGTGATGACAGTTCTGCAATAACTCAATTGCACGCGCGCCGTGGACACAGTGGGCGGGGTTAAACAAGGTTGAAAGTCAAGAGTTTCATTGTCTGAAGAATGACAAACCGCATCTGTTGCATTGAAAATGTCTAGGCGAAAACACGGCTATTGGTACTGAGATAAAATTTGAATGATATTACTGCAGCTAAATTTTAGATCCCTTAGATATTACTAAGGCATATTTTCAAAGTTATATTTGAGAAACTCCCGCCCTTGCTCTCTCCTAAAATCATTTCACGCTTTTCGTAAGCATTTTTGCGGCAGTTTTTGCTTAGTGCAGTAGCTACATTGCCGTATTCTCCGTTAACGGTTGCCATCTAAGTTCTCTCCTCATCCCATTCTTTACATATGTTGACGACGAGCATTTCTTGTATCCTCTCATCTTTTCTCTCATTGTCATGGTCAATATTCGAGTGTGCATTCCTCAAGCTGGTGTGATTGTCCTGTTCATAGCCCTGTAACCCTCTCGACAGCTATCTGGCAGCCTACATACTTGGGCCCTCTGTACCGTCACTATAGTGGGGCCATCATTGTTTCTCCCGGGTTTTTATAATTACGCCAATGCCCATAAAGTTTGTATGTGACAAACTGCTTTCATGACGACATATAAATCTGAGTACAATAAACTAGAAGTGACTCCCGCTTGTTCCTAAAAGGTAAATGTAGCTCTGGTGATGTTCATTTGGTGGCTGGAGTAGTGCTGGAGGGAAATTCTGTGCTTGAAATCATATTCTGGAAAATAAAATAATGTGTCTGTTATATTAGTGCTCTTAAGTGTTAGAACGGTGTCACATTGACGCCACAATTTCAGAATGAAGTGTTAGAAATGTTAACATTTCTGTAACCATATTATTATGATCCCTGTGGGTAATTTTAATGGTGTCTTTTGTACAGAAGACACATTTAATGTCCAAACAACAGGACCCGTGTATTAAGTAAAACCAAAAGTTATTATGTAACTCTGTTAAGAAGTGTAACGTCTTTACTTCTGGAAAATCTACAGTGAAAACATCTTTGCCATATAATCCAATGATCACTCATATCCCTGGGGACATTGCGAGCTTCAGTCAGTCCAGTGAGGTTTTGGACGTGTTGAGAACCAGGTGATAATCTTCACATTGTTCTGTGTTCTGTTTTTCATATCCTTTCAATGTATGGGCAGTAGATGGCGCACTGCGAGATGGTCAGTTGGTATCACTTAGCTGCAGTTGCAGTTTGTGTTCTGTTAACATTTATAACTTGTACAAATTTAATATCTCTTCTCTGCGCTGCTGTCTGCCCCACGCTTCGGTTCCCCAGTACCCGCGATCCATTCCATGTGCCAAGGTTGGCCAAAGCAGTTCAAGTGAATTTTGATTGCAGTAATATTTCTCACGAGAAAAGAAACAGTGTAAAATGTAAAGAGAGAAAACGCAAGGTCCACACCTAATTTTCCCATGTTTCTCTCACCATCTCAGTCCACTCCCATCGCACTACTTTTTTTCTTTCTTCTCATGGACTGGTGGCTCTCACGGTCGATTGTAACCACTTTTATATTGTAATCCACCAACATAGTAAGATCAAGTCAACTTTGTCCTAATTAGTTCCCATTCGGACAGCGCTAGGCTGCCGATCTATCTCTCGCCTCGAGTTGTTTGATGTGGCCTCGAGCCCTCACGACGGCCTGATACATCACCCCCCTGCTGGATTCGACTTAAATTTGCACCTAAAAAAAACCCGGATGACTCTCCCATAGAATTCACCGACTGGTCATGTTCGTCCTCTGAGTCTTACAATGTTTCTTGTGTCCCAATTTGATAATGATCAAAGATATTTCTCAGATTATAAATATAAACTTTTATACACCTTTGTGTCCTTTCTTTGGGCGCCAGTTTGACAATGGTCAAAGATATTTTCAGATAAAAATTTGAATCTTTTTACACCTTTATGTCCTTTTTGGGGTCCCAGTTTGACAGTGTTAAGATATTTTTTATCATTTTGACAATGATAAAAGTAGATATTTTCAGATTACAATTAATTTAACCCTTAGACACATTAATGTCTCATGTGAGTAGCATGTGGAACCACTTTTTTCAGAGAAAGCCTAAAGAGTGTTTGTTTAGTTCGTTTCTTTTATATACCTTTTATAGAACTCTTTTCAAACAGAATTACCCAGGGTTATGACGATACACTAATTTTTCGGTATCTGAACTAAAGAGATTTCGAGATTTTGTCGACTCCGGAAAGTAGTTGTCGAAGTCTCAATTAGTGTAGAAGATCGATTCTGAGCAAACCATTTGTCTAAGTGCATGGGTTAAACGGTTTTTACTTTTAAACAGGAAGTAAAATACTATTACGTGATCCAGTAAAATTCCTTCCCCCATGGAATTCTGGTTACATCAAAGGACACTTCAATGTACAAAACATCTGAAAGTTATCGTGCATTGGGAGTTCTTACATTTTTACTTTTGAGTTCACGAATGTCCAGCAGAGCGAAGGAAGATTATAGCGCATTAATCAGTAATTCTGCAATAAGATTAGTTGTTGTTTTGTTGTTGTTGTTGTTGTCTGCGCTTTCAGGGCACTCGTATGTATGACAGAAGTGCCTTATAATATTACGGAAGTAGTATGTTTCATTGGAACAAAGAAGGATGTCTTATATCGAGGAGAGGAAAGGTCCACATGTAAGTGAACATACAACATGTAGACACCCATTCTTAACCTCTCCTATGTGCGCACGCCAACTCAAGTAATCGAAGCTGAAAACATCTTCCTGTGTCCACCTGGAGCAAGGAGATATTTGTCATTTACATAGGGAAAAAACGAAGATAGCGAGAATTGTTTTGAATTGGGGTTCGAAAGGCCCCTTTTCCGGGAAGAATGGGGTGTCTTTTTGTCCCCCACCCCCTTTTTAAAAAAAAAATAACATGTACAACTTTTCTCTGAGCTGATTCACGCATACACATGGCATCCATTTCCATTTCATATCTGGAGCTCCATGTCGTATGTTGTGGACCGTTGTTGGCCACACCTGGATGATGTCGAAGTTCGTGCGACTCTACCACTTGTCATGTTGCATTGGCCACCTGTTACGTCTGCGCAGCGGAAGATTTTCACAGCGTCCTCAGTGAGGTCTTCGCGGCTCTCCTGACCGGAAATCAAGCCAGCCTTTGTTGGGTTACCTTTTGTCTTTAGCAAATGCTTTATCCTCATTGTTTCTTTGCATCCTTGAGACAATGTGTTCGGTGACCTTTGGATCCTGTCACGTTTTTTTTTTTTCTTCTTCTTCTTGTTCGTTTTAAAATGTTTTTCCTTCTGTCCTTCTTCTCCATTTTTGCAATTTACTTCTAAGTGTCCATTCAAAATTTAATGGTCTCTTGTTTTCAAAGTGCTGTATTGTTTTTCTTTGTTCCTTTCGTGTTTGGGAATTGTAGTCGGTATCTATTATGCTAAGTTTGAGCTGATTATTGTAAGCAGATTATCGTCATCACTCTTGTTTCGAAATACATTTGTCTTCGTCTTCTTTTTCCTGTTCTCTAACTCTCTGTTTGTCTCTCTCCATCTCTGCCTCTCCATTCCTCCCTCTCTTTTTCTCCCCCTCTCTCGCTCTCATCCTCTTCCTCTCTCTCCCTCTTTCTCCCATCCCTCACTGTCTCTGTCTCTCCTGCCTCTCTCTCTCCCAATCCCTCACTCTCTCTCCATGTCTTTCTTTCTTTCTATCTCGCATTCGCTCCTACCCAACTTTCTTTCCTCGCCTCTCTCACCCTCACCCCTTCCCTCCCTGTTTCTCTTTCTTAACCCATCTTTCCGTGACCTTCCTTGCCGACTCGTTTTGCACTCACGTTGTCTCATTTATCTGGCACTAATTGTAATTATAATCCCATTCTTAATCTGTACAAATTATCTCCGCAATCCCATTCCTCATGTACAGTTCTCTGGCTGACATATCCGGGTGTCGCTAACTGCAATTCGCTGAGGTGATTGTGCGTGTCACTCGTCACAGTCAACCAGGAACGCTGGGGATGATTTTGTCTCAGTGAGAGTTCACCTTTTATGGTTGTCGCTACAACCTCCACCTCCTAGATACAACACACACACAGGCAGACTCACACATATACACATATTATACTCATACACTTCATTATCATAGACACATACATGTATAGGACACACATAACAGCACCAACGCTCCCCCCTAAAACCTTGATGACATTGGAAGAGATTTCCTGCAGCATATTGTCTAGACAGACATACGCTGGAAGCTGTACTCACCAGTTTGTACTGATGGTTTACAATATTTAGGACTTGTCCTATCGCTCGGCTCGCTGCATTTTAAATAGAATCGTCATCCCTTGTGTTTGGTGCAGCTTCATGAATTATAGTCGTCGTCCACAGACTGTGATGAAGACAGACTTTCTCCTAGTGTGAAGGGTGCCCTTGTACCTGTTCACGACTTGTAATTGTTTTAAGAGAAAGTATCGACAGACAGAGAGGAAAGGATTTTTTTTACCTAGTTCGAAGGATGGATGAATGGACAGAAGAATGGATGGATAGATGGAGGAATGGGTGGATGGATGGGTGGATGGATGAATAGATGGATAGACAAGGGGTGGATGGATAGATAGACAAGGGGTGGATGGATAGATAGAAAAGGGGTGAATGGATGGATGAATAGAAAAGGGACGGATGGATCGATAGGTGGCTGGGTGAATGGGTGGATGGATGAATGGATAGATGGATGATGGATGGACAAGAGCGTAATTTGGAAGTCTTTCATTGATAGCACTTGAAGGAGTACAATTTTAGTGTTAGGGATAAGGCTTAGGGTTTACGTTAAGATTTGTGAATAAGTGACAGTTGTTAGCGTTAACCAGCCCAGAAATGTTTTTGCTTTCAAGTACCCTAACATGCGACCTGACGGCGACCAAGAGAGAGAAGAGAGAGAGTGTGTGTGTATGACAAAAAATAAACTTGGGACCATAAAAAAAGATGTCAAGAATTAACAGCCAGCACAATAAAAATTTGGAGTGTTTATTGCCTTTCAATGACAACTACTTAACGACAAGGACCGCTTCACGGGGAAGAAACATCTTACTCAATCTCGCTAAGATTGATGACCGTTGTGTGAGAGCTGACCTTACGTGGGAGTTCGTGGCGTATTTGTTGTGGTTTCTGCCATTAACTGAGCAAGATTTGTAGTCCCTGTCGCCAACCCTTCCTCTCCCTCACCCCCCTCCCACCTCTTTTCGCCTTGTTTTGGCAATGAACTGTGCCCAGCTTCAAAGCTATCACAGGCAAAACTTGTCCCTTCCCATTACTCTAATCATACCCACTCCCACTTGTTTGTGTGTCTTCCCACAACTTTGTGTTACAGTCGTGATTTTCTGCCAATCGCCATGTCTTCCTTAGGATTGTACACCCTCATCCCCCACCCCTACCCCAGGACCCCCTGTCCACGGGAGCCCTTCTTTTTCTTTAAAATATAATTTCTATCAACTTGTGCTTTTCTGTGGGTCTAGCTCAGTGAATGTTGGAGATGTTCAGACTTAATTTTGTTTTCCTTTTTTTTGGCACAATTAATGATAGGCCTACCTAAAGTTTTCAAAATCTGAAGGAAGGAAACATTATAAATCTGCATAAATTTATCTGGCAACTCCCACCACAATTTTTGAAAGAAAATGGTAACCTCACGGCCCAGAAGAACATTTCATTTGCACACACACACACACACACACACAGCTCTCACCCACACACATTTATAAATTATGAGGACTCAATATTTGGGCTGTTGTTGATACTTCCTAATCCATTCTCATCACCCCCACCCCTTCAGCCGCCCCCATTTCTGTTTCATATTTACCCTTACCCCCCTAAAACCCCTCACCCCCCACCCCCCACCCCCCAAAAAATAAGCCAAACTCATTGCTCCTCATTCCCATACTTTGTTTGCCGGCTCTGTCCCCTTCCGTAATCCTCTAACATGTTTGCTGCAGTTTTTGTAATCCTCTACACATCCCTTGTTCTTCTGTGAATCTTGAATATATCGCCAACTTTTCTTAGTTTATCACGTAACTCAGGGGTCTTATTAACTTATCCTTCCACACCAGTCCATGATTGTGTTAAAGTAAGTATCAGCCCCCCCCCCCCAACCCCTTTCCCCCAAGCCCCCAACCCCAATTACTCATTAATCATTGCCAGTTTCATCATTATTTTGCTTTATTCTGGCCCACGTTCTACCATGTTCCCGCCCCTTGCTGATTCCACCAACACTAAATCTAATTTCTGCATCCCCCCTCCCTCCCCATCTCCTCCCAGGAACCAAGCACAGGGCTTCAGAAACGAGGGTCGGCCGGCGAGACCCGGAGAGCTCCGAGAAAGTCACGAGCGAAGTCCAACCTTGTCACATCCACAACTAACGGCTTGACGAAACATGCTGAGGTACGAACAGTGACGAAGGATCCGTCAGGAATCGTATGTACGCAGTCGGCGGAGGCGGGCGTCTTTGTCGGAGCTGCTCATCAATTTCAAGGCAAGGGGGCGGTCGTTAGTACAGCCATCGTTGGGAACGGGTTGTCCAATACAGCGTCTCCTGTCACCACCGCACAGTGCACCACTGCTCTTTCTACAGAAGGACATCAGATAAATACTAACAACGCCACCAATACGGTGGTCATTGTAAGTGACAGTACACACTTAGCACACAGCACTGTAGACCTTCAGCAACAAGTAAATCATTCACAGACGCTACCACCATCACAACTACAGCAACTTCAACGACCGCCGCCGCAGCAACAACAACAACCACCGCAAGTGCTCACCCTCGTCGCTTCAACAGCCTGCAACAACATCAGCAACAACAGTAACAACAACAACAACAGCGTCCTGTGTTCTCCATCCAGTCAACTGATTACAACCGTCCCATCCTCAGCAACTGCAACACCCGGCGTTCCAGTGACCGCTGACGTGACCATCACTCACGCCACCACAGCGCCTGCTCAAACCGTGGTCAAAGACACCAACAAAGCTTATGAGCTTTTAATCAAAGAGAACAATTACTTGAAAAAAGCGCTCTCTGAGAAAATTCGTTCACGCCAATTGGCTGAAGAATCCCTGAACACAATGCCTGCTCACAATCTACAGTTTCTCACGGACGATGTCTCCGTGATGGGACTTGACGCCAAATTTTCCCCCATCGCCACAATCAAACAGGAGGATACATACATGGTGGATTCTTTCGACCACCAATACACTTATGGCTCAGAACTGGCCAACACAGTTGCGTCTTTAACAAACTGTTCTGGACTGCCCATGACTTCGTGTGCTTCTGGAGCCCAGAGCATGGTGCCGGTTACCATGGCAACATGCGAAGACGCCATGACACCTAATGACGCTCATAACGGCCTTGCCGGAATGACACCAGGATCTCTGCACCACTTACAGAACGGAACCATGGACCCTTCAGCGCTTCGTCATCCACATCAGCATCAAAACCACCAGCATCATCAGTCGCAGCCAAACCACGTCAGTCACAACGGCAATAACCACGCAGTGCAAGACGCTATGATCGTGCAATCTTCCCAAGGACAATACTTCCAGGTGTTACAGCCACTGCAAACCGTGGAATCCCACCCTCAAGTCAGCAGCAGCAACCCCACCACTACCGCCAATAACACCACCAACAACAACAACACAGCCACCAATTACTACAATTACGTATACCAACGGGCCTCAAACCCCCACCTATTAGAGACCGATAAACAAGTGGTGGTGGAGCGCTACCTGCATCAGCAGCATCAATACGCTTACAGCAATGGATACACCCACTTCCTCAACGCCGACAACAGCTACAGCATGAAATCTCCTGACAGCGGATTCCACGAACCTTGTTTATCTCCAAATTCATCGGCAGCTGTGGTAAGTTGTATTCCAACAGTAGTCCTACATTATTGTATTTAGTTATGATGCCACTGGAAAATTGCAATTTGTCCGTGTAGCTTGACATGTATTATCTGGGCCATGGAGCCAAATTATTCACAATGAGATTGACATCAACTTGTGGCCACTTTTCAAAAAAGTTATTGTGGCCATGTCGTCAACGAAAGTTATTGTGGCCAGTTAGGTAAACGTAAACTTACGGATAACCCTAAAATTTAAAACAAAAATATTACTGAGCAGAACATATGCATATCCCTTGGGCCTGAACAATTCTGTCGTGCAGTGTTATTTTCTGTGTCTATCTTTACTGTATTCTCCGTATTTCTTTTACAGCACACAGATAATTGTAAGACCTGTTTCAAAATTATTTCAAAAAGGGAGGCTTCTAACTTGAAACAAAAACTTGCAAAATAACGTACATTAGGGTGCTAAGATCCCCGTAAGTCCATTTTTGTACTTCATTATTGGATTTATGACACAGGGAATCTTAATCTTAAATTGTTTCCATTAATTCTCTTTTGAATTTATCATAATGTTGTTATGCTTTTTATGCATAGTATTGGCCATATGTTTTTATAGTCTCTACTGATAAACTACTAAAACTGGCTTATATCGCCAACTTTTCTTAATTTATCCCCCAAACATAATTGTGCAATAGTTTCAAAAATCTAAAAAACAAAGTAAAAATTTACAATTTTCATTCATTATGCCAAATGAAAAACAGAATATGAATATTTCATTTCGGAGAATTTTTCTTTGCTTGTAACTGGGAGGAAGGGTGGGGGTTGCAAAGGATAATTAAGGTTGTCAAACGTAGGCTTCCATCCCTCATTTAATTTTTTGTTTAACCACATCCTCTCTCTCTTTCTGTGTCAAACTTTCTTTGTTTCATCTTAAGAATCCTAAGATTCAATAGTGACCTCCAGAAATTGTTTTTACATCCTTTTTGTGAGTCAGCTTCCAATAATGTTTTTCTTTTATATATATATATATAATTTATTCGTTTTTTGTGGGTGTTTTTTGCCACTGTACGAGTTCTTACTCAGTCCTGGTAGCCTTCATACCACACCGATACCGGCACACATGTTTATATTTACAATATCACTAAGTACATAAATAGAAGTAGGCCAAATTATCATGTTATAATGAAGGCTCATCTTACAGATTTTTGATTTTTGGCCCTGTATCCAACGAAAATAATAACAACAGCAGCAGCTTAGAATTTTGTTTTCGCCTAACTATATAGTGATAATTGATTTCAGTCGATAGTGCGAATTGTAATTTTGTAATTGCTTTTACGTAGAAAACATTTAAAACCAGAGGAGTTGGACATTGATATAGTTGTAGTGTTGAAGACGGAAAGGAGCGGTCACCATGCCAAGGGACACCTCAACTTTATTGTATCTTGATTGTCCAGGCACTGAAGGAAACAGTCAGTGTAGGTCAGGATGGAGGAAAGGAGAAACCCAAAAAGAAAAAATCAACAGGAGGAGGCGGCGGAGGACTCCTGGTCAGGCAATACTCAAGTTCAGGGTCGGACAAGGTCGCACCAAGGTCACCAACGATTCAGAAACTGTACGTATCTTTCTTCACACCATTATTATTCTTATTACAATTATTATTATTATTGTGCGTAGCTGCCGCGCCTCTGTTTATAATATTATTGTTGTTGTTCCTGTTGTCGCCATTGGCATGTAGATGTTAACGTCCTTTTAATTCAGTTGTTTTTGTTTGTTTGTTTGTTTTTGGTGGTGATAGAATTTTACTTGTCTGGTGAAGGGTGGGTGTTGAGCAAATCTAGCTGTTGGCGAAAGAATACATGGGTCGTTGGTTGGTTGGTTGGTTGGTTGGTTGGTTGGCTGGCTGGCTGGCTGGCTGGCTGGCTGGCTGGCTGGCTGATTGGTTGGTTGTTTGGCTGGTGGATTGGTTGGTTGATTGTTTGCCTGATTGGTTGATTGGTCAGTTTACTGGTTGGTTGGTTAGTTATGGGTTAGTTAGTTTACTGGTTGGTTGGTTGGATGGCTGGCTGGCTGTCATGCCGGTGCATGGTTAAGTGGATGGGTTGGTTGGCTGACTCTTTCATTGGTTCGTTGCCAGATTGCAGGCGGGATGTTAAACTGATTAGATTTTTTACTGTGCGGTTGGTTGGTTGGTTATTTGGCTATTGCGTCGAATGCTGTTATGCTGGTTCTTTAGCCGATTGAGTTCGTGGCTACTTATCAGGAATATGACTAGACTCTTAAACCGATAAGGTGATCCACTTGTTGATTCCATATTGCTTCACGTTTTGGACACGTTAATGATTGACAAGTCACACCATAACCTCTTTGCAATATTTATTCACACCTGCAAGAGAATCGCCACCTTTTTTGGGGGGGATACTTCATGTAGATTTCTTACTGTATGATCGTAATCATTATGCATGTTAGACGAGCTTTGTGATGGCAAAAATGTAGACTTTTTATGACAATTGTGAAACTTTACTAGTTTAGCTTACAAAAGCCTGGGTTGATGTAATGTAGCGCGTCGTATTTTTGCCCCCTGCACTAGGTTTGATGTTTGGAATTCATACATTCGCTCTATTGATGTATTGAAGAAAATAGCTATATGAAATTTTTTATTTCCTTCACTATGTCAGTGGAGCGATAATGATATTGCATGCCATTTATCCTGTACAGAAAAGATAGCATTATCTTTCACTGGTTTAGTGAACTTCATAGAAGTTTTGCGTTTATGTAAAGGTATGCTTGGCTGCGGATGTTAACACTTGGTGCGTAAAGCAACAGCACGTTTGCGTCAGTTGGACAGAACAACTAATTATTGTAATTACCTTGCGTCTGACGCTAGTTTAGATCTACATTTTTTGTTCTCCTTTTTTAAAAATTTCTTCTCAACCGTGAAAAATCTTTTTGTTAGTTTCTTTGTTTGTTTATGCTCGAACGCAAGAAACATAACAAGAACACAGTGAGATGACTATTATTGTGAGTGAGATCGGCGATAATGTGGAATCATATCAAGGAATATTTTGGAGGAACTTTACAATGCGCAGACCGTACAGTTGTACTGAGGGATTTGGCCGTGTTTTTGTATTGAATAAGCTCAAAGGACCATAATATGAACAGATTCCTGAAAAATTCTGTCTATCTGTCTGTCTGTCTTATCCGTCTGTCTGTTTGTCTGTCCGTCCATCATTTTTTTATGTCGGTTCAACCTTCGGTCTGTTATTCTGTATGTCTTTTAAGAAACAAAAGTCTCGAAAGTTTATATCAACCGTGTTCCCCCTTTGTCAAGATAATGTAAAGGTGAAGTTTCAGACTGATTGCAAGACTGACCAACTCTCTAGGCAACAATATCAATGATGTGCCGTGCACTGAATGGCGTGACCTACCGGATGTCCTACCATGAGATTTCTGGCCGAAGTTGCCGCACATGTCAAGTCTAGATTGGATCCTAACTCACTGGTCTTCTAGCAATGTTGTACAAGCCTATAGTGTGGGCAATGCGAAAGAAAACTTGGAAATTCATTTGATGGGATGTGTGAGAGTGTCTGTGTAATTTGTGTACGAGAATTTTTATGCAAATCGTGTCTATTGTTTCCATTCAATCTTGTATGTGTCGATGGCCCGGCAAGACTCGAAAACCCTTGTTCTCTGTCTCGACGTGTCATGTATTGTACTTAAAACGAGGCCCGTCAACCTCTTACGTCGTCTTAGCGCAGGGATGAATCTTAAAAACGCTTTCGATGACGTCGAAAGAAATTTACGTAGAGCAAACTTTAAATGGAAGATGTGCCATCTACAACATGCAGGTTGACAAATCACCTCATTTGTATGGCTTGCAATTGCTCCGTGTAAGAAAGGACTTCTTATTTGAGAGAATTAGTACGTGGAGTTGCAGTGTTAAAAAAAAAAAAAATGTATTTATGCGAATTAATATGTCAAAGGTTCAGGAAAAAGCGAAAACGGAGATGCGTATAGATTGTGTGTGTGTGGGGGGGGGGGGGGGGGGGGAGGTGGGTCAAGGACACAACTTCGAATCCGATCTGAGATTTCTGACACTAAAGAGATTAATGACTTATTAGGACACTTATAATACATGCCCCCACCCTCCCCCAGTCGCTCTTTCTCTGTCTCTGTCTTTTTCATTCTCTCTCTTTCTCTATCTGCCTCTCTTACCCCTTCCCTGTCTCGTTCGTTGTTTCTCTGTCTCGTGCTCTCTCTCTCTCTCTCGTTTTCTCCGTCTCTCTCTACTGTCTCTCTTTCTCTCTCTCTCTCTCTCTCTTTCTCTACCTCCCTCTCTCTGTCTCTCCCCCCCCCCTCCTCCTCCCCCAACACAGACAGACAGACACACAGACACACACACACACAACTATCCTATTTCCATTAATATGCTTGTCTCACACACAAAAAAATTAGAAATTTTCATGACAGCAACCAAGGAATTTATGTACCCGGGCTTCATGATGACGTCATTTCTGTCTCCCAGTAGCTGCTGAGTTCAAATTTTAGCCCATATAAGGAATAGACCACCAGTGACGTCATGCCGCTTCGTGTATGGTTCCTGAGGCCTGTATCAGACTGCTGATGTTACACTAAGTGCAAGTCAAAGTTTTTTCCAAAGGCAGAATTTGTTGTGCATTTTGTGCTGACGTAAAAACTGATTTTTATTCAACGCGAATGTTCATATTATCATTAGGAAATCTTTCAGATAAAAAGACGTAGCATTCCTCACAGCGGCCCGCTGGTTTTGCATTGTATGTAATTCATTTTGGGAATTTTTATCTTATAGCAAAGAAATATAATTTTGCATAACGTAAGTACAGAGCACATTCTCTGTTTTCTTGAACGCTTGAGAGCATCAGAATTGCACGCCGAGAGATGCAGAATGTGCTTATAGCTTACAACGCCAGATATAGCATAGATAACTGGGAAATGGAGAGAGGGACACAGAAAAAAAAATCTGTAAAAAAAAATATAAAAAATTGTAAAATTCTTTTGTATTGAGTCAAGGGACTGAGAGAGAAAAAAATGAACGCTTTCATGAGATCAAGCTAATTAAGTCCTTAGGTCCCCCGCCCCCCCCCCCCCCCGGTTTATTCCCCACACTCACCCCTGTCTTTCCTGTGGCGGCGCGCCTATGAATATAAAAATATGTCCATCGTGTCGACTTGTACTACAGGTAAATAAGTGAGTCAGTTGTGATAAAGGCCCGTATTGACCCGTCAGGACAAGGAACATATTAAATTACTATTATCATAATGACTGTGCATGTTGGTCGCTATTCTGGAGGATGACGAAAGTAAGGAATCCCTAATTGTGAATGGACTCCGTGGAGTTTGGGAAAATCCCCAGGATTTTCTTGTCTATTTCGAGACCAGGGAGAACGATTCCTTCTTCTTCTTCATTTTCGCCTTCTGGTTCATTCTTCTTGTTCATTCTTTTTCTTCATTCTCCTTCTTCTTCATTCTCTTATTTTTCTTCATTCTTCTTCTTAATTCTTCTTCTTCTTCTTCTTCTTCATTCTTCTTCTTCTTCATTCTTCTTCTTAATTCTTCTTCTTCTTCATTCTTCTTCATTCTTCTTCATTCTCCTTCTTCTTCATTCTCTTATTCTTCTTCATTCTTCTTCTTCTTCATTCTTCTTCTTAATTCTTCTTCTTCTTCTTCTTCTTCATTCTCCTTCTTCTTCTTCATTCTTCTTCTTCTTCATTCTTCTTCTTCTTCATTCTTCTTCTTCTTCATTCTTCTTCTTAATTCTTCTTCTTCTTCTTAATTCTTCTTCTTCTTCATTCTTCTTCTTAATTCTTCTTCTTCTTCTTAATTCTTCTTCTTCTTCTTAATTCTTCTTCTTCTTCATTCTCTTATTTTTCTTCATTCTTCTTCTTCTTCATTCTTCTTCTTCTTCATTCTTCTTCTTCTTCATTCTTCTTCTTCTTCATTCTTCTTCTTAATTCTTCTTCTTCTTCTTAATTCTTCCTCTTCTTCATTCTCTTATTTTTCTTCATTCTTCTTCTTCTTCATTCTTCTTCTTAATTCTTCTTCTTCTTCTTAATTTTTCTTCTTCTTCTTCATTCTTCTTCTCCTTCATTCTCTTATTCTTCTTCATCTTCTTCTTCTTCTTCTTAATTCTTCTTCTTCTTCTTCATTCTTCTTCTCCTTCATTCTCTTATTCTTCTTCTTAATTCTTCTTCTCCTTCATTCTCTTATTCTTCTTCATCTTCTTCAATCTTCTTCTTCTTCTTCTTAATTCTTCTTCTTCTTCTTCATTCTTCTTCTCCTTCATTCTCTTATTCTTCTTCATCTTCTTCTTCTTCTTCTTAATTCTTCTTCTTCTTCTTCTTCATTCTTCTTCTCCTTCATTCTCTTATTCTTCTTCATCTTCTTCAATCTTCTCCTTCATTCTCTTATTCTTCTTCTTAATTCTTCTTCTCCTTCATTCTCTTATTCTTCTTCATTCTTCTTCCTTCTTCTTCTTCTTCTTATTATTATTATTGTACATTTCTAAAAACAGACATAGAATGATTCATATCTGGACAGACCCGAAGACGGACAAAAATAATGGATAACTTTCTATGTAGAGAGGGTGGGTGGGTAAATAGGTCCATGAGGGATAGATAGATGGATGGGTGGATGGGTGAATGGATGGATGGATGGATGGGTGTGTGGGTGGATGAATGGATGGATGGATGGATGGGCGGATGGATGGATAGATGATTTTATGGATTGGAGGGGGGTATGGATGGATGGTTGGATGGATGGGCGGACGGAATGATTCAGTGAATGAATAGATGGATGGATACATGCATGGATTCGTGTGTAAAGGGGTAAGTAGGAACTTGTCAGCAGAGAGAAGAGTGAGTAGTCAATCATTCATGATTCAGTTCTACACCAATGCTTACTCATGCACTCATTATGACCCACCTCATATTTGTTATTGTCACCAGAGAGGTGAATGCAACAGGCTACAGTTACTTTCTAGAAACTCCCATCTCTACTACACAAAGGAAAGATGAGGATAGAGTGACGTATCTGAACAAAAGTAAGTGTGCGACCTTTCTGACAAAAGGTTTTATTTGCAAACGAAAACATTTTGACAAATTTAAACAGTGCAGACAAGGCATATTATGCCTAAACTAAAATCTTTCAGTCATATGTTAATGTTACGTATTATTTAAATGCCTTGCTTATATTATACTACACCAACATCATTAAGAATAACAGATCCTGAACTAAAAATTAACAATGGGCACTGGATTTAGTGCTTTGTTAAACAGTCTTGCTGTCCTATAATGAAACTTTGTAATGCTTTATAAACATTTCGTGGTTGTTACAATAAAACAACAGATCTGATACACTGTCAAATTTAATCAGTCGATATTTACTACAGCATCCCGTGACTCTTTTACTGAAACGTTCATGAGAAAATCTGGTTTTATCTACACCACAGGTCAATATTACGGTCTCACCTTGGACTTCAACAGCAGCGAACGAACCATTAAATGTGCTGTAGTCAAGGTAATTTCGTTATCATCGCCATTTTCATCATTCTTATCCAAATACAGTATATATTTACTTTCATGCACTATAAAGACGATGATGGGAGGAAAGTTTACCATTTTTCTTTGAAATATATATACACATAAATAGTTTTATGCAGTGCTGTATTTAAGAGACAGATGCGGGGGACAGTTGTTAGAGAGAAAGAGGTGGACGGAGACACCATGCTGAGGAGGTTTTACAAAAATAGGGAGAATGATATGCACAGGCCTAGATGAGGTTTTTATGTTCAGCGAGTAAATGCCATGGTTGGATAGATGTGACTTGCTGCAAAAAATGCTCGCTTTTGCTATACATTTAAAGCCACATGCACTTATAAAAACTACATGTTACTGTGGCTATGCAGAGTTAATCTACAGTATAGTAAGGCTTACATGTGAACTTGCACTCCTGTCTTATTCTAAATAATATTATATATCATGGTGTCTATCTACAGTCTGTAATCGTTTTGGCGTTCCGAGAGGAGAAATCGATGGAAGAAGAGAGGAAAGCATGGGAGTTCTGGCACGGGAGACAACATAGCTACAAGCAGAGAATCTTAGACATAGGTAAGAACATAGGTAAGATTTAGAGATTTGCAAGAGTTAGCATAATTTGAGATATAACTATATAAGTCATTTAAGTTTGGAAAAGGACAGCGGGACAAATAAAACCATTTGATGTAGAGACAGAAGTTTCAGCCTGTAAATCAAATTCCTTTCACGTAGTGGACAGAGAAATAAGCAGTGAAGGTATTGTCGGTCTGGGAGGACATAAATGTTAATCATTCGTGTTTTCAAATTTAGAATGTAACTCCAGCTAACCTGACAATTTTATTATAATCAGATTTCGATGTAGAATTCACAGCTTCTAGACGATGATTTTCTCTTGAATGAGAGTTACTAGAATGTGTTGTTTGCGCGACGCCAAGTTAAATTACGGACAAAGTAGTCGAGCTTTGGAGAGGATTATTGTTAATTAAATAATGTTTTGATTCCACAGACACAAAAAACTGCCAAGGTGTACTTCCACAAAACATTGAGGAACTTTCCTTCAATGCAGTGGCTGTTCGGTGGAATCCGATGGAAGGCCCAGTTCGAGTAAGTATCAACAGAGCCGCCTTAACCCACGGGCTCACGGGGGTGGGGGGTAGAAGAGGGGGGGGGGGGCAGTGAATGCAAATTTCTGTGGGGGTGGGCCACAGCCTATTTCTTTATCCAGGGACCCATAATAATGTTAAAAGGGCCCTGAGTGTCAATATGCAGCTGAAATTTAATACCCAAGTGTATTATTTCCTCGCTTTCCTTTGTAATATCAAAAATTAACATCGATGGCTGGTTTTTGCCTGCCGGATACCATATGCAGATATCGTATCTTCGTGAATTTTTGGCATCATCATATGTGGTGAACGGTGAAGATATTTAAGTGTGGTCATTGTTTTGTTTGGTTAAGAATAAAAGGATTGTCATGATTGCCATTCGGCTTTCAACCAGCATCAACATTGTATTCATATCATTTTATTTCATCGGCTCCGTGACCATTTTACCATCCACTGACGATCAGTATTTGCACCATCTCATTAACATAAGCGTTGTTGCCACCAATACTACCTTCGTCTTCAATAACAACAACTCTTGTCCTCCACAGGTCAATATCGCTGTTCATTGTTTGAGTACAGATTTCAGTAACCAGAAAGGTGTCAAGGGGATTCCCCTGCATGTTCAAATCGACACTTATGAACAAAGTCCCAAAGACAACCACTTAGTACACAGAGGATTCTGCCAAATTAAGGCTTTCTGCGACAAAGTGAGTTGCTGTAGTTGTTGTTGTTGTTGATGTGGTTGTTGTGTTCTGGTTGCTGTTGTCATGAAAGAGCAGGGAAAGCCAAAAAGATAGAAGGATTTTGCTACAATTGGTAAGCAAACACCAGCATGTTTATTTTGGTGGTTTTTCTCCCCTCTCTCTCTCTTTCCCTCTCTTTCTCTGTCCCCCAGTCTGTCTGTGTGTCCATCTCTGTCTCTTTCTCTGCCTTTCTGTGTCTTTGCCTGTCTGTCTGTTAGTCTTCTCTTTCTCTCTATTTCTTTGACTTTCTCTCCCCCTCCTCCTGTCCTCTCCCTCCCCCCCCCCCTCTTTCTTCTTTAATGTCACCCCCCTTCAATTGTATTAACGACCAGCCCTTTCATTGAGCTGCAAGATTTGTGTGTGGGTTTAAAAGTTTAGCTTAACTGGGGCTCAGCAGACTCAAAATCAGCGTTATTTCTGTCTTCTTTATCTATACATGTACGTCATGTTTTCTAAATAGAGCCAGCTGTTTGTTGTGTGTAACTTTGTTGAACAAGGAAACTGGGAGAATAATATTCAGTATCTAAAGCATGTGGTTACAGAACATATTCAAGATGCAAGAGAAATCGTCATTCAATACAACAAACGCATAGATTTTCTGTGTTGTGCCTCCGCAGTTTCTCTCTTTGAAGACTTCAGTTCTTAAATTAAGGATAATTAAGGGGGCGTTTTCTGAAGCTGGTTATGAGAATGACACCCGGAAATATGGCGGGGAAATTGGACTGGGCTCTTATGTGACTCATTGCTAACCCTGTTAATCCGATAAGGTGCCAGTTCAGCTCAGGGTATTTATATTTAACACGGGTTTTCACCCCTCAAGAGGAGACTTTCACCTGAGGAATTGGGGTGGAGGGGGCGTTGATTGGCATGCAGTTTTTGGAAACTTCGGTGATATGTTTCAAAAGAGTCGGGGGGGGGGGGGGGGGGGTAAATGAATGTAGTGGTGGTGATGGGTTGGAGTGTTATCAGATTTTTTATTTTTTTAGGAAACGAGGGGAATAGGAAAGAAACCTATAAAAACTGTTAATATAATCCTGCTTAATCATGTAGTAAGACCGCGATTCATTTAAGGATCAGTACATCAGTGTTGAATTGAAGCTCGATAATAGCAAAGAAATTTCTTTTCTATTCTCATATTTTCTCACTTTCTATTTTTAAAACATTTACTGTACGAAGGCGTATATTGCACAGGGCAGTTACCTTCGGCTAAGTGTACCTTTAAACACTACCTGTTTGCTTGATAAGATTGTGCTGTTGCACACAAACTGAATAATATATTAATTATTAATGGTAAATATTGATACCTGCCTTCATACATTTAAAGATGTTATAGCAGTCTATTTTGTTTGAAATGTGAAGGAAATTAGCTATTTATGTTGTAGTGCCGATGAGTGATTTTTCGAATGACTGAACTGTTGGTAGTTACCTGAAAGTAGCTGAGTCTACATCATGTGGGATCCTGTTATTATGTCCTTTGATCTCCTTGTAAAGAGTCTTGATTTTTGTCCTTTTGTCCAATTTCGAGATGAAACTTAAATTATGGCAATCTTGAGACAAGCCCAAGTTCTTGTAAAGCCCGGCTAGATCTACATTCCTTACTTCAAGATACTGCCTAATGTAACTTGGCGTAACTGGGTGGAAAGAAAAACACAGAACAGTCAAGGCAAGGGGAAAGAGAAGGAGGAAGAGAACAAACGAACTGGTTGCGAAAAAGAATTGCATTCGAATGTTGAGAAAAAAACGAGATAAGAAGTAATGCTTATACCCTACATTAAACTAATGCTGACTTTGATGTAGCGGCTGTCGCTTTCAGCCCTTTGTCTTCTCGGCTTTGTCGAACAGTGATCTTTATCCTGTGGTCAGAGCTGCTTATCATTTAAACTGCTGCCCCCACAAAAACTGCATCGGGAACAAGTCGCGGTTGTCGGTGCATAACCACTTAAACCGGTGTGAAGAGCGAGATGCGGAAAAATGGATGGAGAGAGAGAAAGGGATGAAAAACTCTTAGACAACAAGTCCATGTACGGGGTTTGTGGCCCGTGTCGGACCTAATCGGTTTAGAGTAGTGTGGAAGAGCACATGTGTTACATAGAGATTTGGTTCAGACAACTCGACTATCTATTATGGGAAAGTTTCGGCTGGATGGCCCCTAAGAGGCCACAGCCCCGACTTGGATAATCACCGAAAGCATGAAAGGACCATGTGTAGATAGGTAGTCGTTAATGTAGCTCCCCCCCCCCCCAGCGTTTCTCAAGGTCAGCCCCTCCCGCATCCTTCACTGTCTTTCTAAATTCCTTCCTTCCCCCCTAGGCCTATTCTGATTGTGGGATTCTGAAGCTGCTGAATACAAATGGCTTAAAGTACGTTACCACATACTCTTTCTCTTCCTTTCTTCACGACAGATTGTAGTAGACGTTAAGATCGCAGAAACTTAGTTGTGTCCGTGATGATTTAGTATAGCACTGTGTTCTGAAGTGACATGGTCCATTTACAAGACGATTTTTGCATGAAATGTTCTGCACGAAATGTTCTGCACTAAATGATATATATATATATAATATAATATTACCTTCTCTCCCAGGGCGCTGAGCGAAAAACGCGAGATGAAGAACGGAGGAGAGCAGCCAAAGTCAAACCTGATGAGTTCGGCAACGTGCCTGTCAACACCAAAAGTAAGGGTGGGTGAACTCCCTTCGTGTACCAGAGTTCAATACCTAGACTACCATTTGTCACCTACCATTCAAATTCTGTATTTGCCACAATGTTCTCAGCCCACATTCTACTCTGACACTCTTGGCCCACATCTATTCACCAGTCAATTAGCCAAGTAGTGCTGACCTTTTTAATTTCACTCATCATTCTATTTCCGTGCTGCTAGCCTCCCTAACTTTACCCATCATTTTGATTCTGTTTAATCTCGTCTCCCTAACTTTACCCATCGTTTTGATTCTGTTTAATCTCGTCTCCCTAACTTTACCCATCATTTTGATTCTGTTTAATCTCGTCTCCTTAACTTTAACCATCATTTTAATTCTGTTTAATCTCGTCTCCCTAACTTTACCCATCACTTTGATTCTGTTTAATCTCGTCTCCCTAACTTTACCCATCGTTTTGTTCTGCACATGGCGACTCCCTAACTTTGTAATAATTTTGATTCTGTTCATCTCGTCTCTCTAACTTTACCCATCGTTTTGATTCTGTTTAATCTCGTCTCCCGAACTTTACCCATCATTTTGATTCTGTACATATTCTCATCTCCCTTTCTAATAATTTTGATTCTGTACATTTCGTCTCCCTAACTTTGCTCATCATTTTGTTCTGTATATTTTGTCTCCCTAACTTTAAGTCGCCATTTTGATTCTGCACATTTTGTCTCTCTAACTTTACTCATCAGTTAATTCTCTTTATTCTCGTCTCCCTAACTTTATTTATAATTTTGCTTCTATACATTTTGTCTCTCTAACTTTACTCATCAGTTAATTCTCTTTATTCTCGTCTCCCTAACTTTATTTATAATTTTGCTTTATACATTTTGTCTCTCTAACTTTACTCATCATTTAATTCTCTTTAATCTCGTCTCCCTAACTTTACTTAATCATTTTGATTCTGTACATTTTGTTTCTCTAACTTTACTCATCATTTAATTCTCTTTAATCTCGTCTCCCTAACTTTACTTATCATTTTGATTCTGTACATTTTGTCTCTCTAACTTTACTCATCATTTAATTCTCTTTAATCTCGTCTACCAAACTTTATTTTTCATTTTGATTCTGTACATCTTGTCTCTCTAACTTTACTCATCATTTAATTCTCTTTAATCTCGTCTCCAAAACTTTATTTATCATTTTGATTCTGTATATTTTGTCTCTCTAACTTTACTCATCATTTAATTCCCTTTAATCTCGTCTCCCAAACTTTATTTATCATTTTGATTCTGTACATCTGGCCTCCTTAACTTCATCCATCATTTTAATCCACCACTGCTAGCTGCATTTTGAGAGAACAGTATTGTTTTAATACATATTCCAGCCTACTGCTTAGTAAGTGGTTAAAATATGTTTAACTGCTCATCTTTCAGGCCGGAAGAAGTCAGAGGAGGCATTCCACGAACCTCGTGAGAGGTCAGAGTTTTATTCCATGGCAGACACTACAACTCCTCCGGTATTCTTCAATCCTTTACATGAAAACACAGAGTTTATTCACAAGGTCAGTTAACTTCCTTGTATATTTAGTTTGTTTTGTCCTGCTGATCGGAGCTGGGGTGGGAATTCACTGCTGTGGCGAGTGTTAGAAACTTCCAATGATGAAAGAAGGTATGGTATAACTGGCCTGTGAACGGAGATACTTGGTGGATAGTAAAGTTGTTTTGTGGGTGCCTGGAATTCATTTTCTTTGATTACATGCAGGAGAAATTCATATGTCTGAGAGTAGGAAACACTGGTGCAGTAATATGGATTTTATGATTTTATTATCAAATTTGTTGAAATATTCATGACTCAGATCTTATCAAATACAGAACCACAGCCCACCCCCCACCCCCACCCCAGCAGGTATGCAAGTCAAAAAGTAGTATTAACTTCACTGAACTGATCTTCACAGTCCCGTACTTTAAAAAAAAAAAAAAACACGAATTTTAAATTAGTTCATACTTGTTGTCCAAGCATTACTTGCTATGGCACAGTATTTAGCTTAATTTGTTTTACACATGTGTGCAGTCGAAGTTGTGAATGTTGATTTTTGGTGTGTTATATTTTATGTATACTTTCATCTGTCAAATTAAACTCAAATTTTTGTTCTTTTCATTTTCAGTCATTGACCGTGGGGGTTGTTGTGCCATCGCAAGATGAGGAAATTTCTAGGTAAGATTGCAATGGCTAACGATGAACAATACACCCTATTTTAGTAAGAGATATCTTATAACCATCATCTGTCGTCTATTTATCCCTGCTGTCTGTTCTTGGTTCCTGAAGTGTTTCTCTTTAGAGACGAATCTATATACGTGTATTTAAAATATTGAATGCAGACATCTTTTACTTTGTTTGCAATTAAATTAGAGTTTTGAGCAATCAATGTCGGTTAAACACACAAAAAAAAAACGCCATTTGCGAAAAAAATATAAATTATGTGCATTTGTCTCCATGGTTATGTTCAGGGAACTAATTAGGGTGCGACTCTGAACCAATTTTCAAGTTATTTTAAGATTCAAGGTGCACGGTGAACTATGAACTACAGTATGGCCACCCCATAGCTTCAGTATTATCCGGACGTTTCAATTACGCGTAGGCTGAAAAAATGAACAGGGCGGGAATTTCATATTCCAATTTGTTTCTCAGTGAACGGATTAACTTAGAAGAATGTGCCATCCCCATGAGGCTAATGGGAGGTTTGTCGTATGGAAACCCCAAATGTTTTGATTCATATTTTAAATCCTTTTAGCTGCGATTCCTTGACATAGAAGTTCACACTGAGATACGCAGGAATCTTGATGTTTGCACAGATAATGTTTATTAGCCTGAAAGATTCCGACATGAAATGATAAGTGCTGCCCCGTCCTTCGAGAGATTTTTTCGACGTTTTGTGTCGCCCTACCGTGGACGTCTCGCAAAACAGTAGAAACGCGAGCCATATGCTTTTGATTGTGTTCTTTCAATATTCGGGAGATCTCCATCATTTACTAAATTAACCGCGAGTTGTCTGAGCCGCAGTGAACATAATTTGAGCTAAGATCCATGGCGTATTATCCTTAATTTGAGCTATGAGCCATCGTGTGAACCATTTGAGCTATGAGACATAGTGTGTACCATCTGAGCTATGAGCCATAGTGTGTACCATCTGAGCTATGTGCCATAGTTTGTACTATCTGAGCTATGAGCCATAGTGTGTATCATTCAAGTACCTATCGTACAGCATCCCCTCCCACAAGGAACATAACATTTTTAGTTGTTGCGAGGGCTCCAGATAGTGCCCGATGCCGGGTGTGTCCATAGCAACGTAATCTCTGCAGTATCTGATCAAGATAAAAATCTTGTCCCAATACCCGGCCATTATTTTCTTTAATATCACCGTGACCCACTATCTTTTTTTCTGGGTGGTTGCACACCCTAGCAATGTAATCACCTGCTTAGGCAGGCAGTCTCAATGACGTTCCCAGTAAAAAAAAACCTGTTTATAGAGACGCCTTGATGTATTTGAAAACAAATAGCCTGCGGTGTTATGGGCACTGGGCTTTCCGAAATTATGAAAATATAGTAATTATCCAGTAAGACCTTCAGAATTGTGTGTAATGTAGTAGAATCATTTGATTTCTTTGAAAATGTACCTGCCTGCATTTGCATATATTGTGTATGCGTTTGCGTGCGTGTGTATTCAGAGCTTAGTCGTAAGTAGTTATTTGGCTGAAATTCCATTTTAAACGGGCAACTGAACTAAACCAATGGAATGTGATTTGAAACAAAGGGTGGGGTGCGATAAGCCAATGTACATTCAACATCTTCTCCCCCGGTGAGAGAATTTCCACGAGGGTAGAAAGTCAGAGACTGTTGCCACACAGAATTCACATGTGCCCCCCCCCCCCTCTTTCGAAAATCGAGGAGTTGATATTAAAGCATATCAAAATCCTGAGTTTACAGGTCTTGTCAATCATACAGTTTGATTTACTATCATGTGATCTGGCATTGTTTGTGGACCATGTTGGACTCTGAAGATATCAAGTTCGTTTAATACACGTATACTCAAGTTTTTTTTCATGTTATAGTGGAGAACCAGGGCCACTCATAGAAATACGGTTTTAGGGCTGAAGTATACGAATAAACATTAAGTGACATCTAGATAATGGCACCAGTATGATAATTTGTATACATGTATTTGAATAAACTTTGATGTCACAACAATAAAGCATTTTGTAAAATGGTTCGACAGAGCAGTAATACGAACATAAAATCACCATTCATGTTTGATCATACAATCTTGTATTAAAGATAATAGCAAAACCAAGGTTGATGACGACAGGGATTTCCACGGTTTGAATGAAAATAAATTATCAAACATAATTAATGTATCTTGCAGGATGCGGTAAAATATCTTATCCTGTGATCGGCTAGGTTCTATTAAAAATGAAAAGTTTACAAAATGAGAATAGAGTAGAGTTTGTGACACAGTCAATATGAGTCCTGGCCATATTCAAAGACAACCAGAGAAGTTTTGAGGTGTAAGCGTTTAAGAATCTGTTTTATGCTTTAGAACCGCCTTGAGAGGCGATCGTTGCCCTTCAATCCCTCCTGTGGTTCGATCAAGTTTAAGTGATGTGTGGTGGTAGTGGACGCTTGGAGGGGTGGGCTTTCAGCGATAAGAGAGAGTGGGAGAGAAGCAATCCTATTGTCTTAGAACGAAAAGCCTGGACAACAAACAAATGATTCCTGAACGCAAAATATTGAAGGAATTTGGATCTGGTCCACAAACAGTGTGCTCAAGGAAATCTTGGTCAATCTGTCTAAGATTAGGTTATAAGAAGATAATAGCAGTAAACAGACCATTGATAAGCGGATTCTATTTCTGAGGACGACGATCTGTCTCACCTGTGTATCCAAGAGAATTTCTTTCCCTCCCCGCCACCTGAACACCACCCCCTTGCCAGTCATTTTTCCCCTTTGTAACACTACTATATCAGCATTTCTGTTTATATCTTTACGATCTTTCTAGATTTGGCAGACATCTGCGGGCTTTGGAAATCAAACAGCATCATTTCTCTTAAAGAGAGATACAAACTATAGGATTTACAAATAAAATATACAGGATTTACAAACCAAGTACCATTGCACGCGAATGCCTTTTTTTTTTCTTAAGAAATTCAGGAAATTTAGGAAATGGAAAAGCCGTTCACGCATGCATACAGGTTGCGAATTTCCATGAAAAAAAGGCGTTCGCGGGCAATTGTATGCAGGTTTAGCTAAGCTTACTTAAAATGTGCGCTGAAGAAACTTGAACACTCGCTGACCGTTTGTGAAGATTCAGTAATAATTAAACCTCTTGATTTGATGAAAAGGGTCACCATTATGATTTTCTCTCTCACTACTTGTGGTTTCCCTTCATGTTACTCCTCACTGAGAGTGTGATGTTTATCCAATGTTTCAGTCTGCCCACTAGTGTTGAATTGCCGGACTCTTGTGACGACTACTATACCAACAGTCCAGCCAAACGTGCTAGACGAGACTCCAGCAGCAACAACATCAAAGACCAGCCCAGAAGTAAGTGCTGCATACATTGTTCTTCGTCTATTGGAGTTCTGTTATCTTTCCAGTTTGAATTTTTAAATTCCACGGCTCTTCCGTATCTGTAGCACCTAATGCGGTTACGGACAATGTCCAGGCTCCAAAATATAAACATGGCAAATTGAAAGACACCATGCAATCGTTGGTATGAAGTAAAGTTTTAGTATTGTTTCAAATGAAATAGTCGAGACCACCAAGACATGCGTCCACTAACTAGCGCACTTAACTCTGCCGAACGAATTTAATCTTCTGTGAGCCACTGGAGTAATTACCCTTAACTTGTTGCCACACATTTCAAATTATATAAAGATAAAGATATCAAACTTGTCGTGCAAATCATGTTTGAAGATCATCAAGCCAGATCTTTAATGAGTCTCTGTTTGTGATTCTCCAGTTCTGTTGTATGTCAGAGAAAAGCACGAGACTGCGTATACAGCTCTGATGTTGGAGATGCCGACATTGCATGGGCTTCTCAGATCGGTGAGTTGACTGTTCTTATCTTAGGCTCAAAACTCACTGCTAGGGTGACCACAGTCGGTTTGGGCCATGGCCAAATTTGATGACACTTGACATTGCACCAACTACATCCTCATGTAGAGTGCGTCATATTTAGACGCCCCCCCAATGACACCTCGCTCGCTGTCGACTGGCAACCCTGGCTAGTGAAATGAGTTTTGTGCCACAGCCCTCCTGTCAATTGGTTTGTCTGTTCCATACCCATTGCCACCCTATTTCCCCCTTGCTCATCTTTTGTTTGGGTGATGGAAAGCCCAGCTCTTTCATATTTTCACGGCATTTACTACTCTATGTCATTACCCCTTTGGGTGCAGTTTTGATCTGTGCATTTAACATATTATTATACCTGTTATAATGTAATATAGTATTGTTATTGTTAAGTAATGATCATAATTTGTATTGTCTGCCATTGATACTACATTGTCATTAGATTGAGTACCAGTATTCCAATACATGCGTCACAAAGAAGGAAAAAGAACGTAATACTGAAACTGATTGTTTTCATTTTCAGAGTAAACATTTTTAAATGTTTAATCATTTTTAGCCATAAATTTTACAAATAACTTTTTCATGTCTTTTGTTTAGTTCATATTTTTAATAAAAATGGTTCTTGAATTTCTTGTCCCCCAGATTGAACAGAAATATTCCATCGCTCCTTCCAAAGTGAAAAACTTGTATAAGAAATCAAGAAAAGGGTGAGTAGATGCAATGGAGGAAACGTTAATTGATAGAAAACTTTAGGGAGTGTTTCTTTCGTCAGTAATGTTGTTGATGTTGGATCAGTGACTGGGAGGCTGGTGGCGCATTGAGTCAAGTGTGTTTTGTCTGGACTTTGGTGTAAGATATGGACTATACACTTGAATAGGCCCTCTTGAACTGGCCAGACCGAAACAAGTCAGCCTCGTCAGTTCGGGCACGGCAAATAAAAAAAAAAAAAACTGTCTGGAGTTAAAATAATGGTGGGAAGAGACCTCACACACTGAGTCAAAACTGTGGGTAAACAGACCTAACTCAGTGCTGCAGGAATAGGTCAGATGTCTCAGTCAGAAAGTGAGATCTTGCAATGATCTCAATGAAGATGTACAGACATGTTGAAGAGTAGGGCAATAGTTCAAGAAAAATAGCCAGCAAAACCACCGAAATGTACATTTCTGTCTATGTAGGCCTTTTAATCACATTGTGATTATTGCTTACCCAACCTGTCCGCCCCAGTCGTCGCCATGTAGTTTGGATATATTTGTGGACCCAAGGATGTAGCAAATCAACAAGAATATTATTTTAAAACGTTCTATATTTGCGGCGGTTCAATCAGTGCATTTTTTTTTCACTGCGCGCTTAATCAACCAACCAAAAGATATGCAAAGAGACACGTACATGTATTCATGCGAGGGGCAAGGTCAATTGACACTGAATTCATCACAGATGTATAATCAATTGTTCAGACATGAATTGACGCTGCTTTTTTTTTTTGTAATGGCGCATCTTTTAGGCTCAAAACTTTCAGTAATAACATCATTGCCACTCCACGGTCAGGTGGTCTCGAGTTAGCCCGCGAGCAGAGATGTGGATATTTTGATAGGCTAACCAGTTGGATGGTGGCGTCACGATATTGAGTTTCAATGAGATCAAACTTGACTGGTGTGCGAGGTCTTATTGAAACTCAGTGTTATGACGTCACGACCGAATTAGTCAGCCAATCAAAGTCAGCTAGTGTGCGCTGAGCGTGAGTTTATAAAAGCACACACAACGTACCGGTACATGGCATTGGCGGACCACTCACTCATTTTTACATTAATTTGCAATTGGCGTCAGTCATAGGCACAGTGAGATTTGGGCTTTAGCATAGTTATTCTTGTCGTGTCCAAACCGGTGTGTGCCTTCTCAAGCGAAGTCTTAACTGTTCAATGTGACACAAAACCTCGCTGTTTTCTGTTGTTGTTTTTTTTCATCCACCAGATATGCAAAGGCGCATGCAGTATTCATTTAGAAACCTTACATTCTATATCAGCCATGACATGAATACATGGAGTTGTTTGTTTACCAGCGGGCCGTATCTATATTTTTATGTGTCTGCCTTACCTTTCAAGCGATACAAATATTCTTTGCAAAATATGTTTAATTTTTATATATAACGAGCTGATTCTGTGTCGTCAGAGGGTTACGGTGATGCACAAAACGTGCTGAGAGCATTCATCATACATAGAAAGTATGGCATGCCCTATTGAATCACCCTTTTCGATGGGAAGGGGCGTTATCATATTAGATACTGACTACAAAAAAGTTGAATAGAAGAGCAGGCCCGGTATTACTATTACCATTCCTGATTCATGGTTCGGTTTTATCAATGCTTAGTGAGGGTGCGCATAGGATGAGATATTGTGATTTAAAAATGTATCTACAGCAACCCACCACCACCCGCCTTCCCTCTTCCCACGTCATCACTACCCCAATTTTATAATACATATATATAATTTATGACGTGCTAGGATGAGAGGCGTCAAACTTTATTAGAGAATGGGAATGGGATGGAGGAATCGAAACTGGCCAGCAGGCTAGTTACAGCAAGGTATCAAGTGATATCTGTGTTAGAAATTGGTTACCTTAGACAACAATTTAACCGTAGAGCACATTAGCCTGCTGTGAAGTGATCTGCCCCTTCTTGTTCGAAATAATTATCTGAGATATTCCCCCGACATCTCGTATTTTATATTTCTCAGTTACCTCCCTTGCACTTCAGAGTAACAATAATACTCCACACCAGGAACCTACACATGATATTATGTACACAATGACAATATTACAAGCCACTGTTCCACACATGCATTTCCGTTACCAAATTGAACTTGCTACTTCACCTGATCTTTAGAATCTGTCACTTAATCGTGCAGTAGGGCCTACAAAGATTCAATTCATAACGATAATTCACTTAAAGAATTCAGTATTTAACCCTACCCCTACCTGTAAGTCATAAAATCTTATTTCTCTCCACAGTATCCTGGTGAAGTTGGATGACAACATTGTCCGCCATTACTCACACGAGGCAACCTTTATCATTGAAATGAACGTGATCAACGACAGTGGAGATTACGAGATTGTTTTGATCGAGATCGATCCTATTTCCTCCTAGCAAACTGAGAGCAACAACTTTTGTCTTAACTACTTAACTGAGTCATGTTTTACAACATTTGGCAACAGCTTTCCCCAAAACTAGCGGTCAAGGCATTATCTTCCATTTCATTCCTCATGACTAACAGATGCAAATCTTTCTGTAAAATATGGAGCCCCTGAAAATAATTAGACTAGATATGTTCTGCAAGGGCCAGACGCTTCCTCCTTTGCAACAAATCACAATAAAATGTAGCACGGACATCATCAGTGATGCTGGACTTGGAGAAGTAAACAAACAAATGTTACGTGGATTCTTGGCACAGATTTTATTCTACTGTGATCAGGCTTCTGCAATGAAGCTGGTTTGGAATATCACAACAAATGCACCGTTCCATCCCAAGGGATAGATTCCAGGAAACTATGGTATATTCCTAACATATGGAATGAAATCACAAAGAGCATGTATGGACCATGGCATTCTGCTGTTAAACATTAGCCTTTAGGCCAGCCAGAAATAACTTCATTTTACAGTAGGCTGATCAAAACAAATGAGTTGCGAAACCAGGTCCTTACACAAATGCCAGACAAGAGGATGGAAAGAGACTATGCCAGATATGTCATGGACATATCATTCACTTGCAAGATGGTGGAGTGTTTAGCTTTAACGGGCTAAAAACCTGCAAGGTCTGCCTCAAGTGGAAGTCATCGATTTTTTTTTTTTAAGCAGAATCAAACTCTTTCACAATCTCAGTGCTCATGTGTACATAATTACACAATATGTCAAAGGTTTATCCTTAAGACTCTCAGAACTAACACAAGTAACACAGTTAAGAATGAAATTTAGTCCCAGCTTTTTAACTAAAATATTGGCATTTATGATAATTAACTCTGTTTTTCAGACTAGAGACTGATCTGACCTGAAACCGATTAACAGTATAGTATTCAAGGCTTGGGACTGTGCGTATCAGATTGATATTTCTAGAGCCTTTGTTGTCAGATGAAAGGGAAAAACAAATGTTTACCCACAGCAGAGAAATTAATAATAATCTAAACTCTTTTTTCTTGATGTAAGTCCATTTACCAGTGAATAATTTAACTGAAATGATAAGGATTTATAACATGTACTATGTCCAAATTGGCTTCAGTGTTGCGCCAACCATGAAATTTATCCATAGATATTTATGTTCATTTTGTAATTGCTTATGTTCAGAGTACATAATATGGGAAGTGATTACAGCCGAAAGCCGCAGCGATGTACAGTCAAGTGATGAGAGAGCCAGTTGTCAAAAGCCTGAGAGAATACCATATGATTGATATATATTTGAAAAGAGAGAGAGAGAGAGAGAGAAAGAAGTGTAAACTGAAATACTTCATGAATGGCAAGCTTTTGTGCTTTTGCAAAGGGATCCATTACCTGTGGGCGCAAGACTTGTTCTGTGCACCTATTACTCATTACTCATGGCCGTGTAAGGCTTCCATCATGATCACTACTGTTACTTGTAAATGTTTATTAACTTATGTAAACCCTTTGATTTAATTCGCTAATACTGATATGAATAGTATCATAAAACGTCCTTTTTTTTTTTTAAACTTTCACTATGGGAGGTAGTCTCACAATGTAACATACAGGTAGATTTGTACATATAACCACAACATTGCTGTAAGCTTAGATTCTGAAGTTCATACAATAAATATATCCTCATTAATCATTTGATTTTTCACAAGTTTATATGATCAAATTTGATGTAAGCAACTCCATGTCTCTACTGATTACAAAAGATTTAGGACTTCCTTCTCCTTGTAAGTAAATAGAAATTGTGACGGCAGGTCAGTAGTTTTCTTCCCTGAAAGGACCCCTCTTAAAAAGCTTTAAGATATTACAAGATATAATTGCACTTATTTTTATTCATTCATTTTATTGGCAAGCTGCACTGACCATTTCATGTAAATTATAAATATTCTGTACTTTTCCTTATTACTTTCCCATTCAGCATTTTAATGTAAACTTCACGCAAGCGCCCGTGACTAGCACATAGGTATGCATTCTTGTTTATTTGTGTGTGTTATTCTCACCTGTACTTAAAGCTTATGATCACAGAATGTTTATTTATTCTAGGGAGTTTGAACACATAGTCTCTTGCTGATCTTTTAAAGGGTAATGAATGGCTCAAATCTTCAAATGTTCAAATATGAAGGCAGTAGGGCTTATCCAGTGAATGTATGTCTCAAGCGCATTATTCTGGCAACATTTGCCATGCGATCCGTTGAAAGCACTTTGAATTAATAATTTCACTGAATTTCATTCAACTCTTTCCCTCCACGCTTATCAAGTGTTTAATTGCTTTTCATTTATCAAGCTTCAGAGGAAAGAGCTTTGGAAGTTCACGCTTTTTCTGCATTGAATGAGAGTGTTGATACAAACTGGTTTTGTCCAGTGATTTTCATCTATATGTTAAAGCAGAGGAAATGAAGCATAAAAGCTTTATAATTGAATGTGTAATAATTGGAAAACATCTGCATGAAATACCGATTTTTTAAACACTATATGCCAGAGCTGGATGGTAGAGACTATGCTTACACTTTTTAATTAATTGGCTTTACATAGTGCATACAATGATCAAAATGAATGGTGCAACCTTGATAGCCTGCTGCTAAATACAGTTAAACAGACTGTAGTGGGGTGAATTTTCATGTTAGTCTCTGGCATGTCCTCCCCAACACCAGTAATCATATTTTCCTCGGAAAAAATATTTTGTAATAATGTTTCTTGAGATAATTAACCTAGGATAGGAGAACTACAAATGATTGGTTAGAATATCTGCGTGTTGACAGAATGGTTGCAGTTGAGTAGCAGTGCATACATACGGACATCTGTCTACTGATTGCTATGTAGTACCGGTAGCTGATTTGTATTGCTGTATGTCTCGGTCATTTGATAGTGCTCTTTGGCTTGTACTTTATCTAGACAAAACAACTTCTGGTGATTTTTGCTGATCAAACTTTTGTCTAATTTACCTAATGCAAGATGTTCTTGCTCATTTTTGTGCAGTTTAAATGTGCTGAGTTTCCTCATTCTCCTGCAACTCTTTTTTCTTTGTTCGTTTATTGTTGTCATAAGATTCGTGTTCAGGTCAGGTATTGGAAGAACAGTTTTTCATTCAGTGTCTCAGGTCTGCTTCATATCTAATTTATTGAATGTCTCACTCTAGTAAGCTATAAATATGAACACTGGCAAAGATCACACCACAGGCAATACACTGCACATATAATGCATAAATGCAATGTTGTGGTAATGCAGTTGTGCTCAAATTTCTTCTTCTTTTGAATTAGTCTTTTTTTTTTAATTTTGTCTTCCAGAATTTAATGTTACCAGACTGAAGTTACTGATCCAAAATACTTACACAGAGGAGTCCAAAATACCATTACGCAGTCAGCTATATTTATTAAGCCTCAATTTTATTACAATAGGGCCAAGGATTGTTTCTACCTCCTATAAGATTATTAGCATTTTGTGGGTCAAGTATGAGTTCAGCGCTGCAAGTTGACATCTCTGGAGTACAGAAACACACCCATACAAAGAAAAGTTTGCAAATATTGAAAAATTCAACATCATAATGTGTAGACCAACAGCATTCACCACAATCTGTGAACAAAAAGCATCATTTAGAGGCTAATTCAAGACAAACTCAAATGCAACAAGAGAACTGTCCATTGTAAAATTTGAATTGAGTTACTGGATATCCACATTTGAAACACAACTCCTTCTCTACATTGTGGACTATTCTTGTTTGCAATTGTTACATGCTCAAACAGAAAATGAAAGGAATGATTCCTTGGATAAGTTTTTATCACATTAAAGTAGTTAACTGCTCTTCTTTATAGAAGCAAAACAGTTAAGTTTGAACAGTTTCATACATTGCTTTTCTGGTACACTGTATGGTTGAATATGTTTTGTGATATCACAACTTTCTAGCATGCCTTGCCTGCACTATTTCCTGTTAATGCAAAGCACACAAACGCATAATAATTACCTGTGCTCATTTTTCCTTTTTGAAGATGAGGCAGAGAAGAGTTAGTCTGAGCTTCATAATTATATAAGCCATAGATGATTTATTTATACAGGAGCAAATTAATATATTGTTACAGTGTCTTTTTTCTGTCATAGTGCCAGCTTTATATTTCTACAGTTGTTGCATAGTTCTACTTAAATAAGACTTGTGGATTGCTATCTTTAGTGTGCTGTTCTACCTCTTCTGACCTCTGTGATTGTGAAACGTTGTGAATGATTTATTTATTTTTTTTACACATATCATAATATATCTTACACATAAAACTGCAGCAACTTTTTATCTTTGGAGTATATATATATAGGTCACCTTGGCCCCGAAGTGTAGGACCAAAGATGTTTACAATATACTCGTATATACCCAAACAGTTCTGTGGTGACCGGTTTGTTAAAATTTGGAGCTCTTTTCATATGCAATGGCAAACAACCAACTCGCACGAGAGCTATATTGATTACAGATTAGTCTTACCTGATATGCATCACTGTTTTTATGATTTATTATAGTAGGCCTACATTGATTGCCATGTTTGTGCAAAGAAATATGGTTCCAGCATCAATTTATGCAACCTCTGAAAAATTAATTTACAGTGGAATATATTATTATGTCCACGGCAGCCTTACCCTATGCTACGTCCATTTGTGAGAAATTAGTTATGTGACAAAAAAGTTTACTGAAACAGAACTGAACTATCTGTTGCGCATCATCAAATCAGATGCCCTCATGAGAATTCTGAAGTTTCTGAAATAAATAAGAAATAAAATTGCAATTCAGAAAACTTAAAAACATACCTTTTGTAGTTCCCTGTTAGGATTTGCCAACAACAAAGAGTAGTTTATTCTTAACGTTAACAAAACTTTCATGACATTTCACAACACACAAATGTCATTCTTTACCTCTTTGATATATTATATTATTCACAGCTGTGTTTTAACAATAAAGAAAGTACATTTTTTACAGCTGGCTGCTGAAATAGAGCTAAACATTTCTGTATTACTATTATTATTGTCATTATTATTATTATTCAGGAATGGTGTGAGAAATGTATATATTTTTGTGAGTCAGGAGACATGTTTGACCTCCATAATCTGCATGAATGCCTGTCACAATTCATTCGGTTCATTATCATGCGATTTAGTCAGTTCGTTTATCCAGCATAAGTGATGTGAGTAAATGTAGTATCTTTATTTTCTAAGAATTCATCTTCATTTACAGTAAATGTAAGCAAGATTGATACTGAAAGGGTGAAAGTATAATATTTCTCTCTTGGCGCAGAGTTAAAGGTGAGAATGAAAGTGCACACAAGTCCCAAAAAGCTGCATGGGCGAAATGAACTAGTCATTTCAGTAACAGATTTTATAAACATAAAGTAATGTTTACATTGATATAATGTTTTGAATGTGTTTTTAAATCTCGGACACCGCTGTTGCATGCACGCATTTAATGCGCTGCAAGATCACATGCTTTTATGAAGCCTACGGTATGTCTCTAATTATGATTCTGACAAACATTTACTGTAAAACAATGATTTTTCTTCAGCACGAGGTTAGTTATATCATATTTTACACTGAGCTCTTTACATCATGACATTCGAATAATTACATTAAGCATTCCAATATCATTTATGTTATTATTTATTAATATTGGATTGTATGTATATGAAATTCAATATTCCTGTGTCACATGGTTTTGAAAGTGTCATTACTTAGTGATTTTGTGTAATTCACATATTATTATGGTTTGCTCACTACATTCCAAACCAGTGGTATACAAAACTGCTGTTCACATGAAACAAGTACAATGAAAGTGCCTTCACTGGATTTCATAGTGTCTCATTTTGACCCTTCAAACTATTACATGCATGAGCTTGTATCGACAATTCATGATACAAATCTTCATGGCTGCAAAAAGTACTGTTTATGTGCCTAAGGCGACAACTATTTATGAAAATTATCAAATATATTATGTTATGATTTCAATATTGTTATGCCAGTAAACTTAAAATGGATTTTTGGAAAACACATCGATACTGAGAGAAGCATTTTAGTGGGAAGGTGACATAATGAAATGGCACAGAAATATTGCTGCAAAGATGTAAGCCCAAATGATTGGTACCATTTTCATTTAATACGGAACATCCCAAAGTAATGCATTTGTTCCTGTGTAAACTTAAGACACCCTGGCAGTTGGTGCCCAGATTCACACTGACTGGTTTAGATTTGCTAACTGTAAAGTGAATGATGATCAGTTGATTATTAGATTAAATTGTGAAAATGTTAGAGCATGCCTTGTAAATTTCTGTCCAAGTATAACTGAAAAGTGAAAATGATTATGTATGAAATCACTATTTTGGCCAAGTGGCCAGATGGAGTTTTGTGTGCCCAGTAAATTTCATTGAAAGTTTTAGATGTGGTTAAGTCATCAAAATAACATTTTCATTGATGTTCTGGTACAACCATATTTTTGAAAACAACAACAACAACAAAAAAACCAGTTATTACTAGTAAATATATGTACTTTGACTTCACATCTCAAACACCTAGTACTTAAGAAGTAAAGTGTAATGATGTGCATTGAGATCATTCTGTTTAGTAAACATTATTGGGGTTTAAGTTGTTAAATGAACCAATATGGTTTCAAACCTCAAGCCCAGCACTTGTTTGATTACAGACCATGAATGTTAGTTCTCTATCAAACCCTCTGAATTTTATCACCGTGGCAAAGTATACATTCCTTTCCTTACTGATTGCATGCTGATTTGTGTGTGTTTGTGAGCATGTGCATCTGTGTGTTTGTGTGAATTTTCTGTTTTCAATGTGAGATTAAGCATATCATGACACATTCATGTGAAACTCATTTGGCTACACTTTGTCTTCACAGCAAAAACAGGGTACAATTGTGTTATAATTTTCCTATCTCCATGGTAACCATTAATTATTTGTATGATGTAAATTTTGATGGCAGCGATGGCAATTAAGAATTGAACAAAAATTTGAGAGAAAATTTTTCTACTGTTTCAGTCTTGGAGTTAGAGATACATGAATTTGTTTTGTTTTCTTTCTTATTTGTTTCATGTCAGTTTTTTTTTTTTCTCCTCTCTTTACATATTATTATCATTTACACAAACAGAGGTAAGCATGGAATGTGTAAACTATAAGAACACTGTTCATGTGTGAATTGTTGATTTTATCATGGTTATCACAACTGATCATTTTGCTGTTTGTTGCTGTAAAAATTGTTGTATATTTACTAATTATACATGTGTAATCTTCTATTATCTCCATCACTCTTTAATGTAGTCGTCACTAGCAGTGAATAAGTTTCAACTGACGTTAGAAGATAGCCATAAAGCAGTGAAATTAACTTTATGCCAGTATATTAATATTATTGTCACAATGTGAATGCTACAAGTGGTTTTGTGAATTGACATTGACATTCCAAGCCATAAACATTTTATTGACAGTTTTTCAGAACATTCCAGTACTTTTTCTTAAATGACATATTTTATACTGTTTAAATGATTTTTGACAACCCCTTACGCATTTTCATGGCAAAAAAAAAAAAGGTTTAAATAGATTTTGATCTCATTTATTCATCATACGTATGGCCAATCATATATCATTTCTTCATCTCTAGGCCATGACGTCCCGTGTTTATAACAAATGAAGCCATTGCAGCAGTTTTCAAAGTCCCTGTATATATATTTACATACTTCCAAGTTTCACATTATAAAACGTGTATTATTATATTGAAAAAAAACTATTACATATTTGACTGAAAGGAATATTACAAAATGTGCTTTTGTCATTTTTTGTTATTGAAACTAGTGCTGTCCTTGCTTGGTATTTTTTCTGTTGTTGTTGTTGTTTTTGTTGTTGTTGATGATGTTGTTAATGTCACTTTCTGCCTGGATGTTTAATTTAATTGAAAACAATGAAATGGTTTGCCTGATATGTTTTCTTCACATGTAAAACGTGCCCTTATGACTGCATAAAGTGATCTCACAGGACACGGGGGAGGCTCGACTTGGGACAATGAACCATGATCAAATTTATTTCTCCACTCCCTGTAGGCCAAGGGGAGCTTTGGATATTCTCGGGTTCCATCTCTTTATTCGCACTCCTCGTGATGAAAGCAATTTCTCTAACTCCCTCAGCCAGTTGTTTGAGTAGCAGGAACAGACCTGGTAATAATATTGTTTCTTGATTCGTCCTAATAGGTTTAAACACATGGGAGATAACCGCTGTCGTCTTAAAATAGTTTTTGTATTTTCTTGACTATGTCCCATCATAGCAAACCATGGGACATAAACATTGCCGTCTACCTTCCGACTAATCCTACCCTACCTACCTTGCTAAGAGTAAGACGTTAATTTGTGCTCTTTAGTTTTCAACCACCGAGCGTGTCAACACGAAAACTAGCAGGTTTCAAAATGTAACAAAAATATTTTAGCTCCAGAACAATACAAGCTGACTTTATCAGGTATTGGTCGATACCTGAGTCTGCAGATAGATAGATTAAAGAACAAATATTCAGACACTGCTGAGATATCCGCGCGCATGCAGGCGCACACACACACACATAAGTTAACAAGTTTTTCTGTCCAGTAGAGCTACGGCTGTATTTCATAATTTCCCAACCCTTTGCTCCTCATTAAGTGAATACAGTCTTGTTTGATCAAACATTCACTGTAAAACAAAACACAATAATGTGTCATTGATGCGATATACACACCCCTCTCTCCTGTTTCCCTTTATTTGCTTGGCTGAAATGTCATTAAAAAAATAATGCTAGACGATAATCCCACGCGTCCTGCAGCTGCAGGAAAGAGTTACATCCAGGCTTGATCTGAAGATTCTATAGGAAGGCGGCTTTAGTTTGACAACCTGCTACAGTAC
This sequence comes from Onchidella celtica, assembly GCA_963931925.1. Taxonomy (NCBI): domain Eukaryota; kingdom Metazoa; phylum Mollusca; class Gastropoda; order Systellommatophora; family Onchidiidae; genus Onchidella; species Onchidella celtica. The sequence continues at coordinate 23,469,870 of OZ007571.1, forward strand.
AACCATGTCTACGTCACGGCCAGCACTGTATTCGGATGAAGGCTATTTGCTACAAGGTATGTATAGCTTGGAGACAAAGTGCAGAGTCATCAATACTTTCAAAGCATTATTCACACGCAGTTAAAGATACTTGCTGACGATGACCCTCTCATCCATGAAACCGGACAAGTGCGAAGGGGATATGGCAGAAAACATTCCGGCTCCCTCGGAGTTTAAGAGTGATAGTTCAAAAAGAGTAAATCTACATGGCAGGAAAGATAGTAACATAGACAATCTGAAAAGACGCAGACCGTGCAGGTTACAACCAGGACCAGAGCATGATGGGGATCAGAGTGCAACAGCTGAAGGCAAAGAAGATTTTGTCCCATGTCTCAACCTTAATGCGTCTCCATCCTTTCTTCGGCTGTTCCATTCTTGCCGTTTTGGGTGACAGTGGGTAAACTTTAGCGTCAGTGGTTGCATTCCGACGGTAAAGATCCTCGACTTCTCCAATGCCATCTGTGGGGGTCCCAGAAACTTGGTCAGATACACCGTGGTTATTCAGTAAGTCAATATTGGTGTTCATGTTGGAATCTCGAGTGTTGACAGTACAATGATGATCTGACATGTTTGATCTCATGGCTTCTTCTCGCTGTTCTATATTGTATCGGTGCATGACGAACGCTGTGAGCATCACGGCCAGAGAACATTCTAGCATCACCGCCAGCATGAATACTAGCAGTCTGGGTGCTGTGTCCAGGCTGCGAGGCATATGGTCTCTGGAACAATAGGATGGGTAACTGGAGAGATTGAGGGAGTTGATGGGTGTGTGTGGTAATGGAGAGAGGGCTAAGTGAGCGGATGGATGTTAACATGTGGTTGGCTGAAGGATGAACTGATACTTGCATGCATCGAGGGATGAAGTAAATGTGTTGGTGGATAAACTATTGGAAGACAGATTAATAGACAGATGACAACAAATGAACAATGTACTGACGGGGATAAAGGGTTGATCTAAAGACTGATCAGTGATTAAGTGCATGGTTCGTTAAAGACAATTTCATGCAAGATTCTTATAGAAAGGACCATTTTGTGGTCCATATCCCTCAGGAAATTAACAAACTAGTCTACACTCACCCGATGAAATTCAACATGACCGTATTTGCCAGGAACAAAGATACCAGGAAGGACATTTTCTCGCCAGAGCTCGGGGGGATCCAGAAGACAAACGCTGCTAAAGAAGCAGTCACAATGATAGGAACTAATACACACAGGACATAGAACAATTGACGTCTTTTGAGTCTGAGCCGACAGTCCACCAGGTCATATCCTCCGGTTGAATTCTTTATTAGTGTCAGCTCTTTGCCGATAACTTCCCAGTTGCCTTTCAGTCGCACGTTTTCGTCCTGGAAAAGTGGAAATGATCGTAGCCTATGTTAAACACCAGATGGCAACAAAAAAAAATGCATTCACCATGAATTGAATTAAATCTGAACTGCAGATTTATGGGAGTTACCAAAAATAATAGGATCTGACATTACTCAAAGGTAAGTAAAAACTCACTGTGGCGGGAAGATCTCGCATTCGATGGCTGAACAGTACATCGTAACATGAGTCGGAAAGAAACAAGGTCACGTACGGTTGCCTTTCGAGAGAATTCTTAATTTCGACTTTAGTGCTCAAGAAAGGGCTAGTATTTGCTGTCTGTAAGGTACTTCCCCCCCCCCCCTTCGTATCCATGTCAGTCATTTACATTACTTCGATACCAACGTGCAGATTTATTGATGATTTATCTCATACATGACTTACTGCCGCAGGAATCTCAACGATAGCTGCTTCCGTGATCTGGATCAGCTGGCTATCCGAGTAGTCCTGCGTGATGACCACGTGACACTCCTGGATATCAAAGGGATAGTCCGTGAGGTCAAGGTTACAGCTCGTTTTGATGAAATTGCCGACTGTAAAGCTGACTGATCCTTGACAGTTCAAAGTTATTTTGCTGGGGGTCAGTAAGGACTGGTAATCTTGATGTCCAGCGTCGATAATGTTCAAAGTTGGATGCCAGATCCTGAAAAACGGCAGAGAAGATCAGAGCCGGTGTAGGATCTCAAGAAATGTTAAGTACAGTGTCACATTAATTCTCCACAGCATGAACCCTTCAGATTCTTTCACATACAGGTCAAGATGTATGAGGATTGTGAGCTTCGTTTTCGAGCAGAATGAAAAATTCACATTAATTAAGTTATAAGTCAATAAATATGAGACGTGTGAGCTTGGGTTCCAAGCAGAATGAACACCAGATTTACTTAGGTAGACATAAAAAAATATCAGGTTTCTAAGCTTCGTTTCCAAGCACAATGAACACCAGATTTACTTAGGTATAGGCCTATATCAATAAATGTCAGGTTTGTGAGCTTCGTTTCCAAGCAAAATGAACACCAGACTTATTTAGGTATGCATCAATAAATATCATGTTTGTTAGTTTCTTTCCAAGCAGAATGAAAACTTCAGGTTCAATTAGGGGCCGGGCCAGGAAACATGAGATAACTTCTCCGCCGTTACTGAACAAGAGGGGTGGTGATGAGAGACGTCTACCTACAAAAGATCTGTATGAATTGGATCAAACTATAATCATACATTAGTAGATCTTACACATATAACAACTATCTATGAATTGTTGACGAACATAACATTTAGATCTAGTGCTACAAGTGGCTGGATGGATGGATGCACATTCTTTGCATTTTGTCATTATTTCTCAATTGCTCAATATCCTGTTCTTGCATCAAATTCCTCACCTGTCCCTTGGAACCAAAACCGTGTCTATGCCACCGTAATCTTCTGGCACCCAGGTCAGGTCAGGATCCGCCCATGTAACGGAGAAGATGATGTAGGATTCCATCGTCTGAGCAACCTCGTTGATGCCAAATACCTGGCCACGATACAGACTCATTATTATTTCATCTCAGGTGTGAAATCAATTGACAGAATACTAGAGAAAATGTTCTGTACAAAAACAATGTTCACGGTTATTCACAATACCGAGTGCACTAAGGGCATGATAATAATCAGAGTTTTGGAGATCAATATTTTTTTCTTACTGACTGAGGAGGTGGTAAGATGATGGCAAAAATGTTTATCTACTTTAGCATCGTTTGAGATAATTATGTTTGAAATAACAAAGGAAATTTAGAAAAATAAACAGAAGATTTGAAAAACTCAGTTTTATTTACACTTCCTAATGACATGCAGGAGTAAACACTACATTAGTAGTAGAGTAAACTTTACATTCAGAAATAAATCTAAGCACTGGATAACACTATTACACTTTACTGATGCCTCGAAAGACGTTAAGTAATACATATACTGGTTCACCACAAAAGAAATGGACAGTTTCATAAATGTATTAGACCAGAACTATGTCAAGATATTGACTATCGCCCTGGGTGGTGTTGCACAGAAACTATTGAAATTTATCACAATTTACAAATATTCGAAGTGTGCACAGCATCTGAAGTCATCTTGTCTCACTCACTCACTCAGGGTGACAGCTCGTGACATTTGAACAAACGGCATGACCGACCACCTTGTGGCATGTTGTCAAAACGCACGACATTGCTTATGTTATGGCTAAACCTTCAACAGTTTCTCTGCTGTCCACTGCAGTGCATGGTGCATGTCAATATCTTATATAGTTTTGGTTTAATGTGTCTCGAAACTATTTCATCCGGTATTTTGTGCAAAATTAGAAGACAAAATTACGTCACAAACACATACCTCGAAAAGATTTTAACCAATTGGAATGATACTTATACGTCATAATGAAGTATTAGGAGCGAGAGAACCATTTTCATGATAAACCTCAAAATCCGCAAAATGTTGCATACAACAACATGGCAAACATCCCACCGTTTCTTTAGTAGTAACCCTGCACGTGCATTTTTATTTTGATGGCACCTGAGTGAGCACTCACGTTGTAAGGGACGACTAAAATACTCAGATTTGTAGTAGAGTGCTGTGTGTGCGGGCTAAGACCGTCCTGCAGGGCTCGATGAGCATACAGCGCGTCCAGAAGGCGAGCATGGTTTCGTCTTGCTTCAGACATGTTCCCGTCTATGGAAGCCAGCACCTGACATGGCGACCACCATATCAAGGCAGAGGCCAGGTAAGTGAAGGTGAGGATGGATACTGATCCCTTCTGCATCATGGCCACTGAACAGAGAGTTGATGCGAACGTTTTTATTATTTTGTCTGAAACGGTGTCAGTATGAACTGTTATGCCTTTGTGATAGTTGCATTTCAGTTTTATTGCTATTATAACTCACATACTGAAGCTCAAAGCCACCAAGTAAAAAATTCACGGCAATAATTAAAGCATTTGCAAACACCCAAGTTACATCGAAACTGCATTTGAAGGCAAAATACATGTGTTATAATCTTGAACGACTGATAGATGTGTCTCGTTATTTATGCATTTGATACTGATTCCGAGTTTTAAAATATTAGACAACTAGATGACCAACCGGGCATTGCCCAGAATAAACAATAATGTGCCCCCCCCCCCCTCTCTCTCTCTCATAATTATAATAAAAGTAATAAACTACAGTCTTGCTTCAGAACTCATGCGCACCAGAACACTACGCACCAAACTGAACGCTTGATAGGGTTACTTTTTATGACATGCGCGGTACTATGTATTACGAAACAAACATGCAAAAATACAGATGTTACATAGCAATAAACATTGTTACTTTTTTTAAAAATACATGCTTGAAGTAAACAACTTTTAATTATAGCCATCATCTTCCTTATCTCAATTGCCACCTTCCTGCCAAATTTAATGCCTGAAAAGTGTATAGTTTGGTCAGTTAGTCATGCCAAAGGTTGCAAGTTACTGAAATATATAATAGATAATAGGACATTATTCAGGCCATGATGGTCAATCTACACTTTTATTAGATAGTTAGAAATATCTATTCAGGGTTATTAATCAAACTTAGCTCATATTGTAAAGCAACGCGCAAAGGCCTGAGAGTATCAAAAACTCTATTTATTTTTTAAATGGTACGCCAAGTTCATTTTACTGAATATCCACGCATACTGATATTGTGATCGTTTTTCCTGTAATATAAAAATCCTAGTGAAACTTACTGTTAACCTTTCTCTCATGGAAAACACATTATTCAAATCAGAACTTCACAGATCTCATCCTTTCAGCTTTCACGTTGTTACTGCTTCTAGCATTCCCGCTTTATATGACCTGGACTTCATCGTTCAAATTCATGGGCTTTGTTTTGCCATTGGAAGTGCGACTCTAAACAAACAGTTCAGTCGGAGATATTTTATCAGTTTGAACACCTTTTGTGTACGCTTCCACTGTAAACAATACAGGCAATGATGCCCCTGAGCTCGTTCTCTTCGCGAGATTGTTCGGTAGGGCATAAAATCCATTCTTTGTTAGACCTCTATCATTAACACTTTCCATTGCTCAAAGACCCACGATTTCTTTGGTAGTAACCCTGTACCTGCATTTTTATTTTGATGGCATCTAAGTTAGCCCTCACGTTGGAAAATACTCAGATTTGTGGTAGAGTGCGTGAGATTTTTGTGAAAGCTTCTGGGTTGTTTTTTTTTTTTTTTCCCCGAGACCTGATCAAGAATAGAATATGTCATTGTCCATAGTAAGGAGGACAATCTTCTCTTGGTATTCTGACTTTTTTTTTTGGGTAACATGTTCTGAACAACAGCCGATTTTGATCGGCCAACCACTTAGATGGTGACGACACGACATTGAATTTTCATGACACCTCGCGCACCAGCGAGTGAGTTGAATTTCATTGAAAAATTCATTGAAAATCAATGTACTAACGTCACCATCCTACCAGTCGGCTAGTGCTCTCGGGACGAAAGTGCCAGTTCCATGAAATAATCAAATCGTGAATGAGAGATGTTGTCTCTTGTTTGTTGTAAACTCATGCCAGGAACAGAATTAACACTTTCCACGGTGTCATCCCTTGTGGCCAATCACATAGGAATCAGATTCATTCAATGCTTTTTAAGTGTCTAATCAAGACAGGGTCAGACCATTACGCTGCTCTGAGACGGGGGTCTATTGTTTGGCTATCAGAACACAAAATTCTTCAAATGCAACAGAATGGCTGTTTTATTATTGGTGCCTCTGTTTCGTCTTAATGTCCGTCTCATACTGTCCTGATTGAAAACAATAATATTTGACTACTAGAGTTATTTGGTTACAGTTTTTAACTTACAGGTGTCTTGAGCAAACCATTATATTCAGCATAAAATAATTATCCATATCAGATATATATCAATATTGGCCCAGATGCAGTAGCTACATCTACACTTGTGGCAAATCTACCTGGTGCATCCCTCACGGTGCATAATTTATATCCTGGATACTGGCGCTTCATCTTGGCAATTTGATTTCATGTGCTAAATGTTGAAAATTCTGGCACAGAAGTCAGTAGTTATATATATCTAGAGTCACAAACACAAAAACTATCTTGATAGTGATATCTTCATAGAACGGGCTTTCCTACGTTCATTGCATAATGTTTTGAAAACTTGCGCTATTACTAAAAAGTAAAGTATTTAGCTAGATATTTAGATCTGGCAAATTCTAAAGTCGAAATGGACTTTCATAGTTCATCAGCTGTACTTTAAGGCTTACCCTCTTCACACCCGATCTCTAAATCGTTCAGTTTTTTATCACGATTGCGGTTTTAGTTTCGATATAATATATAAATATTATGCTTCCCTAACTGCTTTCTGATCATGCTGCTGTAGCTCTACTGTCAAACCATTATCCTTGCTGAACATTCTGATACCAGGATTCAATTTATTGTTAGTGCCCCGAGGGATGCACCAGGACCCATTTACAATCTGGGTGAGCTGATCTTACTGATGTGTATGGCACGTGTTTTCGTGCGCATGCTGAACAACGACATCCATTTGCATACTGATTAAATGTTGGGTTTGTTAAATTGGTGGGTTTGCTAAGGGTGCTTTTTTTGCGTGATCAAGACTCAATGACCCGACTCTGTTTTGCCACAGGTGAGACAATCATTAATTGCATACGTTTGGCTCAATAAGATTTCTCTAGTTGACGCGGGGTCTGCTTCTGGCTATCAGAACAAATTAAAGTTCTCCGAATTATTATAGAAGAAAGAGGGGTGGGGTGGGGGAGGGGGGGGGGGAGTATACATTTTGTCCTGCTGGTGCAATGGAATCTCATGGGAATTAGTTGGAAAACTCCCCACTGATTTATTTACAATTCCTTGCTTTCTTTATAAACTAAGCCTACTTTTGGCTTCTACCTTTTGACAATTTCTGCGATGGCACCGGTGAAATTATATAAATGCCCCATACAATAAACCGCACACATACACACACAAACAAAATGGCTTTTTCTGACGCCAGATGTTCAATTTGTGGGTTTCAACATTCATAGTACATGTAAAACTTTAATTAAATATAGAAAAAAAAAAACAATATTGTATTATTTACGGACATAAATAAATGACTATTGCTAGGGGACCGTAATATTTGATATAGTGAGCTACAGCTGAACGGTGAACATACACACATACACAACCAGATTTCTTTTTCTCATCCTTGAATTAGTTACTTCTGTCAACTATTTTTAGTTAGCAAGGTGTCTATTACGTAAATGTTCTTAATCTGCGCTGTCGCACGATTACCCAGTTTCACTGTTTAAAATCTAATGTTGGAACATCAATCAAGGGATTTGTGAAGTGGTTGTGATCCTTCAACAAATGATGAACTGTGAGTATTTACGTAACTCTACCATCTGGTGATTTCTGTAAGTTTCCGCATGAGATGAAATAAAGACTGGCAAGTTACATCCCCATTGTTAGTTCTAAATTAACGATGTTATATTCAGTCTTGCTGGATCAAAATGTTGTCTGCTCCGTTTCTCATAAACTTGTCTACCTGAGCATTAGGAATAGGATAATTGTTTTCTGGTTGCCTGAAAGTTAAACATTTCATAGTTTGAGCTTCCTCATTCTGACTGTCAGTTTACGGTCTCCTTTGTTGTATTATTGGTAAAATATTATAAGACAAAACAAAACAGAACACCCTGTTAAACATTCTACGATTTTTTTTTTATTCTTTTAATGTTCTATTCTATTACATTTGTTTTTCCGAAAAAGCTTAGTGTACCGAAAACTTGATTTGTCTTTCCTCTTCCTTTATGTTTTACTGTATAACTTCAAGTTGGGTGGGTCCCACATACATGTACATAGGAATTAAAATACACGCCAAATCACCAAATTTACCTATCGAAGTACATTTATTGCATGTAATCTGAACTGACAAGCTATATAAGGTTTAAATGAGTTATATATCTGAAGTAGATACATTTATACATGTAAATACTTGCAAGGAAAACTCCAAGTGGATCTTTGGGGAAGAAATTTATTGATAATTATTGTCTTGTAGGCATTATCTGTTGGATGGCTTGGCTGCCCCAATTGGGAAACAATTACATACCGTACAATAAATAAGACTATTTCTGCCAAATGGCGAAACTATGTCACTGCAGGTACACAAAACTGGCAAGGGCCGTCTGCGCCATCTTGAGGAGAGTGCGGATCCACTTTTTGTGGTTTGTTCATATTTTTGAGTTGACTGAAACTGTTTAAAGTTGTCTGTAAATTTCTTCTCCTATTGAAAACATACACACGGATATTGTTCACCGCCGTGGTTTACGTCTAGCTCCACACTAACAGCGGTTTGTTGTTTTTTTCCTGTTTTGTTGCGCCTAGCAGGTCTGCCTGTACACGTTGACCAAACGTGATTTCTCACGTAATAATACGTACTAGCTGAATGCCCGTGCTTTTGCACGGGATAAACCTTCTTCCCGTGGTATCATTCTGAGGGGCGAACAACGAAATTCCGGTCACACTTTTTGATTTTACTGGAGTCAAAACCCATGTCAGCAATAGAGTTTTCTTGTTATTTTTACGTGGTTAAAATGCCAATGCAATATAAAAAGGAACAAAAACGATCAAATCGGTCACTTAAAACTAAAAATGAAATTGCAAATTAATTTGAATACATTTGCTTCTAAGTATGAAATACTGTTCTTAGAAAACATGCCGTAAAATTAGGAAGTCCAGTTTGTTTTCTTTCCCAGATGACATTTTCTTGTCAATAAACCATTTTAGATGTTAAACCAAGGATTTTCTATTTGATATTTCAAATTCCACATTTTCTCATACTGGTTGACATTTCATGGAATGGACCTAGTCTTCTTTGCTGCTCAAAATATCGTAAGTATACGATATTAAAGACTGAATTTTGCCCCAGCTGCATGTGTCCACTGTCATGATCACATTAGGATCATAAATGCCGTGCTAGGTCACGACGTCAGTGAGTTAATTTTTACGATCTTGTTGATTATAACCAGCGTAATTTGTCCTTGAGCTGTTCTCGTGAACAGTTTGTTTTGAAACACCTTTTTTCTGATGGATGGAGAGAAGGAGGGGCGAGACAGAATAAATGTATAGCTAGGAATGACAGAGCAGTTCTCGACCCCGTGATTTTGATTAATATAGATAAGGGGCGAGTAAAGGTAGTTTATTTAGACGCTTAGTTGGCGTTCGGAAATTCGTGCATAAGAGTAGAAAGCACGGGGTTTGAAGATTTTAGTAGTTAATGTTTCGCATTTTAAATTTTGTCTAGACCGTAAAATTGACCTTGATTTTGGCGCAAGGCCGTGACAAGCATAAATTAATATTGCAGGCTGAGCTGAAGTGACTGCACCAATCAAATGTATGAATCTGGACGGAAGGTCGAGACATAGCTTTAGTATTTAAACCCGTGCAGAGCTTAGATAGTGGCCACATGTAGACAATCCATTTACGAAGTGGACGGCGATACTCCTCAGCCAGATGAGAGACATAGAGACGCAGTTGAGCAGTCCATATTGTGAGGAGCGTGATGTTTTAAAGCTCCAGAGCCTAAGCTACTTGGTTTGATATGAACCCACAGCTTTTACATCCAGCGCTCTCACTCCCAGTGAGGGCCGCATGGTGAGAGTCCATACTAATTTGTAATGATGAAAGTGAACCGTTCTACTTACTTTTGAAGACAGTTTCAGAGCTACCGCCAGACAACGCATGGTTGTACAAGCATTCTCCATGGCGTGTCTAGAGGAAATGTCCATATCATAACATGTCTCATTGAATTAATAGAATTTAAACTGTTATATCCGTCGCCACGTGCGCGGATTCTATTTGGCATCTAACTCATATGACCTGCAAGTAGTTAGAGTGAATAAGTTAGTCTTTATAGAAAGCTGTAGTTTCATTAGTTAGATTCAGTTGCCTTTGAATTGATATTTATATTTATAATTATATTTGTTACATTAATTCCTGTAATTAAACTGCCCTACAGTTCTGCTAAAAATCAAAGCAATTGATTTATTTAGTTTTTAGAGTGCAAGTATTTTTTTTTGTGTGTTCGTCGATTGTGGGAGCGGACCTCGAAAGAGTGTCAGTCGAATTCTCCCCATCTAACCCACATCGCGACATCCACGTAATAAATCATCGTCAAAAATTGAGGCAATACACAAAGTTTTCATAATTTCTGGTCACGTAGCCACGAAGTTTTAGTTGGTTACACGTTCATCCTCTAACATCATTATAGTATGATGATACACACTCTGTAACGATAGTGTATGATGTGGAAAACAATCGCTGTGGATGTAACGTTCCATGTATTTTATGTAAAGATGGTGTAAACACTGGGCTGGCACATCGGAAAAGGAAAAGAGCATTTTCCATTTAAAAACTAAACAGTAAGTATGAAGGATTAAAAAAGTAACTGTTGTCTGTGACAGGATCATGAATGACGGCAGACGGAGAGCTGGACATGGGGTCGTGTGGAGGGAGCGACGGACAAAGGGTGAATAGATGGAAGTATGAATTGAAGGGTAGATGGATGAATTGGTAGTTTGATATGTGGACAGTCACTAGGGCTTGAAGATGAATAGAAAAGTGAAGTGAGGAGAAGAAGGAGAGGAAGAGGAATAAAGTATGAACTTGTAAAGAAACTCTCTGTTCAACACTATTTCTCCCTGAATTTGACGGTTAGTGGGAGAAATGCCGGGCATTAGAACCATGTGGCATTCCTGAATGTCCAGTGGATAATTGGTCAGATCCAGTTTAAAGGTGACCCCAACAAATTATGTATGAGGCCTAACCTTGTCACGCCAGGTTCACGTTTCTAGCCAGTGGCGAATATATTATGAAACTAATGGAGCTCTAAGCTTGAGGGCCACTAATCCCTGAGGGGCCCTGTAGAAACTTTTTTTATTAGTGAATTTGTAGGTCTCCCTGTTATTGCTGGTTGCGAAGGCGCCCCATGAGAGTTCAAGCTTCAGGGTCCTAAAAATGTAGGTTCACCACTGTTTCTGAAACTCATGATGTCTCAAATTCACGACGGTAAATGTTGTATTCCCAATCCTAAACGATAGAGCAAATTCGTCCATCAGTCTGAGCTCACTATTTCCTTTCGTTTGAAGTCATGTTTATATATTAACATTTAGGAATTCTGTGGACAGTTTAACATTGACATAATCCTAAATCGAACTTGGCGTTTAGCAAATTCAATGGCCGGTTAAGCGTCAGACCATGGCAATACATGTACCTAGTCCCGAATAAACACTTTATATGAATTGCAGAATGTACAGATTGTTTAATGTAATGTTTCCTTTGAGCCAAATCTTAATTTGTCTTTCCTTTTCTGTTACATTATATTGTGACCTGTCTGTATTACTTCTCATGCAAGGCTTTGCAAAATACAGTTTTTGCTTTCTCCCACATTTTGACTTTGCTGCGACGCCACAGATTTTCTGTATTTTGTATAATGTGTGTGTGTGTGTGTGTGTATGTGTGTGTGTGTGTGTGTGTGCTTGCGCATGCATGACTGTGCTCGCGTCTGTGTGAGTGTTTGAAAACAGTTTATGGAAACAAACTTCGCTTGTTCTTTGTCCTATAATTATTTAGATAAGTATGTTTACGAACGTTGTACGGCAGTATTGATACTGTATTAAAAATTTTGCTGAATGTGCAGCCGTTCTTACTGACAGTTACAGATTAGCGGGCGTGTCTTATGGATGCCACGAAACAGCTAAAGAAATTTGATCTGAGCCCAAACAAAATTTACAATGAATTAATAGTACGCTTTGATGCAAATTTGGATAAAACAAAAACTATTGTCAATAACGTTCACATGCTGTAGCACGTATTTGGTGAGATAAACAGTAATTTCAATTATCCTTCAAATATGGATAATGATAAGAACCACAGAAAATCTGTGAGGTAGCAACATCGCTTGAAGCAGGCAAAATACGGTAATTGTTTCTTTATGCCACATTTTGACTTCAATTATTGGTGATAATTATGATTATGATCTAAAGTGTTTGTTGTTGTTGTTGCTCAAAGCCCTCGAAAGGAAGGCCATCGTATATACGTCTTTTGTATTTTTGTAAACTTTCATTCAATTTGTTATTCTCAGTTTTATTGCTTTCTTTCCTCTTGTTCCCTTGCCAAAATGAAATCTCTCTCTCTCTCTCTCTCTCTCTCTCTCTCTCTCTCTCTCTCTCTCTCTCTCTCTCTCTCTCTCTCTCTCTCTCTCTCTCTCTCTCTCTCTCTCTCTCTCCTCTCTCTCTCTCTCTCTCCTCTATCTATCTCTCTGTTTCTTTTTGTTAAGAATATTGGTATTTACAACAATGAAAATTGTCTTTAACGATAATTTTGTCCCGTTTCATATCTTTTGAGGCACCACTGCAAGGGTGGATGACCCCGATTTGTTCCACATCCGGAGCGCTTCGGGGCACGTGACTTTGTTGGACTTGATGTTGCCATCTTCCACGGTCTTGAGACTCTGTAAACAATGGAACTTACCTCGTAGTACAAATTAATTTTTTCATCAGATGTTATTTGAGTCCCCTTTATCTTCTTAGAAGCAAGCCAGGGCTGTACCTATTAATTTTGTTTGCATTTGCTCTAAAGATCAGCTAAGAAAAAAATTCACGCCAGATCGTTATGCTCTTTGCATCTCCGCAAGGGAAATACATCAAAGCATACTGCTCGCTCAAAGGAAAGAGGACACACGTATCACTTGTACGGAAGGGGAAGATAATTATACAAGTGTCACGTACGGAGGGGGAGATAATTAATTGGGTTCAAATGTCATCACTTTTATCATCTGGATACTGCGAAACTATCGTAAAGAGATATGGACATTAGCAATTGTTTCTCCCCCAGCCCTCTTTTTTTTTTTTTTTCAATAAATTGCATTTGCTCGTGTCATTATTTAGCTATAATGATCATTACGTGCTTTTTGGATACAATAAATAGTAAATCATCTTCATCATCCCGATGGTTCAAAGCTATCAACCTCACTAGCCCCACAGTGCCACTTCACAGAGTTCTCCATAGATAAACTTGTATGGAGAAAGATAAATTAATTGGCTGATATGTTGTCGCAACCACTGTTGGAGAGAGAGAGAAGGGGAGAGAGAGAGATGGGGAAGGGGGAGGGAGAGAGAGAGGGAGAAACCGTCTGCAACAAAGAGCAATTGAAAGATGAAAATATATAAATACAGAAAGAGAGATGAAGGAAAAAAACATTTTGTAGTTAAAATGAGTACCAAAGCGTACAGATCCCGAAAAGAAGAAAAGAGAGAGGTAGGGAGGAGAGAGAGAGAGGGAGAAAGACAGATAGATAGTCAGACAGACAGACAGACAGATAGACAGACAGACAGCGACAAGATGTATGATGTATGTCAATTTTAAAATATATTTTTCAACTTTCAAGGGAGTAAGATGGCGAAGATCTACTGTGCAGCATAACAATACTCTCTCTCTATCATAACGTGCCTTTAGTTTGTGTCTCCAAATTAAATATCATTGTTACATTAGAAAGAATGTTATCTTTATGAAGCGATGTAATATACTGGACCTGGCCAGTTAAGATTCCTTGCTTTTGGTCTGACTATAACATAAACCTTTGATATTGTCCCACAATCAGTGCGCCTAATGTGTTCCTTTTTTATTGTCCCCCACTGTCTGTCTTCTCATGAAAATAAAAACAAATGCAATTTTTAACCCAATGTCAAGGTTATTGTGTATCACAAAAAGAACTGTGACAAATCGTTGGAAAATGGTCGGTCTCAAAACATTCGTGCTGCTTCCTATGATTTATTTCAGTTAAGTCATACAAAAATACATGAAGAAAATTCCTAAAACGAGAATTCGTCTGATTTACCACAGCGAGATCTTGGCGACGGTAAGAACAAGAAACACATTAGGATACAAGAAAATAATTATAGTAACAGTTGTGGGTCCAGAGGCACAATTTGCGAGTTGCGATATAAAACATCACCGTGATACTGATTTCGGTATTAAAGCGGATTATACTATTAACTTCGAAGAGAAGTTCATCCAAAACTGGCGTGCAGAGTTTTATATAAGGGAATTCTGTGATCCAATATGGCTAAAAAAAACAAGGCAACAGTCTTCAAAAAATAATGATTATTTCTTGGAATTTTGAAGGAACGAACGTGTTCCCCTGCCGTCCCTAGTTTGTTGATATAAGTATAACATGTAGCCATTGTAATGGCACATTCTGTCCAGATAATGAGAGATGCATCCTTTCTCGTCAGGGAACTTGTTGCAGATCGGACTCTCGCCATAAGGATTCACTTTTGTAGGTTTTTTTTAATTGTCTAAGATGTAAATCGGTATCCTTTTCTGGCACAGTGTCATGACATGTTGTGTTGCGGGGAATGCCTCGTGAAACGTTAATAATCGAGCCACTGAATTAAGATAAGGGAAAACCGATAATATCCTATTTTAAAATAAAATAAAGTACTGGTGGGAGTATTTCCTTGTGGTCTAATTTTCAGAAATTATTTTTTTTTTTTTTGCTTAACGCCACAGTGTGAATAACAGTTTCCAGATTATAAAATTAATTTTCTGAAATATCAACTAATCTAATCCACCCACTTTTGTATCGACCGACCTTGTGTTTTCAAGTTTCAGGTCCTTTTTTTTTTATTCTTAAAGATGACAAAATGTAAAATACCATTAGATTTTTTTGTCCTCCATCTGATAAGACAAGAGCTATGGAGTCTGTAACTATTTGATACGCTTTCGATTAGGTGCGTTGCGCCCTGGCGCGCATGAATTCTGTAGCAAGATTGTAGATTATTAACGAGAGATAATGGTAGGAGCACAGATTTATTCCGGGCAATGCCGGGTACCCAATCTTGTATAATAATCATGGGTGTAGGTAGTGTACTTCCGATATGCAGCGGCCTGTCACGAAATCGAAGATTACAATGATTGCGCGTAAAGTATATAATCTTTGATTAAACCGTTCCCTTGCCGCCATTTCAATGATATCAAAGGGTGTGAGAAGATTTTAATAATAACACAATAACATGAAAAAAATTCCAGTTTCAAAACCAGCACCAGAAGCAGACAGGAATCATGGTAAACAAAAAGAAGGCGAAAAATATTTTATCCCAAGTGTCAGATTTAACGCGCGTCCACCAGCCTGTTCGGGCATTCTCCGTGTCGGGTGTTGCAGGCCACACCTTTGTACTCGATCTAGAGACGCGTTTGGTCGGCGCTGTAGATTCAGTGCTGCGCTTGGCTTCATCTATCTCTTGTTCTTGTTTGTATTTGTACAGCACAAAAGCTGTTGAAAACACGGCCACCACACATTCAAGCATCACAGCAGTCATGAACACGAGTAATCTTGGGTAAGATTTCAGGCCACGTGGCATGGTATCTCTGTGAGTGTAGAGAGTGGGAAGAGGTGGAAGAAAAAGAAAAAAAGCAGTGGATGGCTGGAGTATGCGTGAAGAGGCAGATCAGACATGAGCAACCAGTGGTCCACGGGCAGGATTTTGATAGGCCAACGAGCTAAATGGTGACCTCTCACGTCACTGATTTTGAATGAGACCACGCCCACCAGCCGACTTACAAGAGCTCACTAAAACCTGAGAGTATAATATATTTACAAAGAGTTGTCACTTCAGCCAAATCGCGAAACTAGGTCGCTGAGGTAAACAAGAACTGAAAGAGACCGCCTTCACCAAGGATAATGTGCATATCTGTTTACTGTGGTTTGTTCATATTTTACGGCTGATTGAAACTATTTAGAGCCGTTTGTAAGCTCTTATGCCCCGTGGAAATGCACAAACGGGTATTTTTACCGGAGCGACCTACTCTCCGCTCCATGCTAACAGTGGTTTCGCAGCGAACCCCGTGTCTCGCTGTGCAAATCGAGCAAAAAGTGAAACCCCTCTATAGGCCCATTGCGAATGACGTCACAGAGTGTTTTTGTTTTGTACTTCCGACACCTAAAATGGCGGGTGGATCAGCTGACGAGTGTAACTTCGAGATATGTTTAAGCGGTTAAAATGCCTGCTGGTTGCATTGTAGTTGACTGTTATGTCAGGCGTGGAAAGGATGGATCCAAGCTGGTCAGATTCCCTACCATCCGTGTAAACAAGGGAAAGGACGTGAAAGAATTGACCGAACGTCACACATGTGCGTGAACGCACGTGTCATGGTTTATTGTAGTGAACTTTTTTTTAGCTCGCCGCCGATTGGGTGGCGACGTCTGAAGTGCTCATAGTGCAAATCAGCTAATGAATCGAAATCAATGCTACCATCGCCATGGTTGAGCGTCGGTCCTGACAACTAAAATGGCCGATATCCGCAATGGGCCTATACATACATACTCTCTGCTAAAACTCAATGTCGTGACGTCAACATCCAACAAGTTGGCCAATCAAAATCGGCTAGTGAGCGCCGGGCCTGGTTGAAAATTACTTTACACAATGGTCACTGAGCTCAAAAGACAATAAATCCCCCCCCCCCCCCATGAAATTGTACCATAAAACTCAACATCCAATTAATTAACAAGTCATCAAATTACAGAAAGGTTTTAGACTGGTGAGAGTATCCTGCCCTCTGCACCTCACATTTTCAGGTCTGGCTATTACTTTACGAAAAGTTGCCCATGCCTGAGATGGAGGATTTGTATGTGTACATGTACTATGGATAAATGGCGAACTACGTGATAGAACTGGTTAGTGGCTGAATACCAAATGTTTGATGAAAAAATGGATGGATATAGAAGTACATCAGTGAGCAACAGAATGAAACTTATCGATGAACTAATGAATCAGAGATTGTTTGGGGGGTGGGGGGGGGATCTCTGGAAACGTGTGAAATGGATAAAAACATTGATGAAAACCTGAGTGGATGCATGTATAGATGGAAAATTACTGAATGATAGTGAGACGATGATTTAAAAAAGAAGAATAAATAAAATACTATAGGGACAGATGAGCTATCGCAGGGAATTTATCTGAAGAAGAGGTTGGACTATGCAATTGTAACAAACTGGAAACACTGAATACTGCTATTAGATAGAGCGTATATACGCAACATTAAACATAATCTTACCCGATAAAGTTCACCATGACCGTATTTGCCAAGAACAAGGATACCAGGAAAGACACTTTCTCTCCAGAGCTGGCGGGAATCCAGAAGACGAAGGCTGTCAAGGAGGCGGTGACGAACATTGGCACCAACATACAAAGTACGTAGAACAAAGTTCGCCTCTTCAGCACAAGTCTGCAGTTCGCCACAGAAGTCAAGCCTCCGAGGGCCGTTTCCACAGACAAGGATGCCTCTTTGAGCTCCCATTCTCCATTGTGTTTCGTACTGTCATCCTGTGACGATCACGAGATAGATTATATACATTTTATAACGTAGTTCTGTCTATCTATCTATCTATCTATCTATCTATCTATCTATCTATCTATCTATCTATCTATCTATCTATCTATCTATCTATCTATCTATCTATCTATCTATCTATCTATCTATCTATCTATCTATCTATCTATCTATCTATCTATCTATATCTATCTATCTATCTATCTATCTATCTATCTATTTGTCTGTCTGTATGTCTGCCTAGCTGTCTGTTTATTTGTCTGTGTGTCTTATATTTATAGGCTTTGTACGACAATAGTTAATTTTTAATCATCACAAAATGGAGGGGCACTGGAAAATGATACTTTGGATCTCATGTAAAATTTTCTTTTTGCCATGGGTAAGTAGCCTGTATTTTCTATGATACGGCAGCACTGTTCGATGTAAAGAATGAAACACTATATCGAGGAGTGCTGGCCATTTTGTTGTACCCGACATTTGCCGATTTTGAGGTTTTGTCATGAAAGTGGTTCTCTCACCCCTACTTTTATTATGATTGTATAAGTGTCATTCCAATCGGTTAGAAATTTTTCGAAGTATGTGTTAGTGCGTAATGTTGTGTGTGTTCTGGCCTTGATTTTGCACAGCTCTTCAAATCTTTAATCCTCATTTTCTCGAAAAGGCAAAAAATGCACGTGCAACAACGCGGAAAATACGCAGCAATAATTATGTATGAATATTTGTGAAAACAGCGATTATCGAACTGAGAACGCTGCATATGTCTTACTGTCTCTGGTATATCAGTCAAAACGGTGTCGTTGATTTCAATAGCGTGTGCATCCAGGATTGGCGTGAGAATCACATGACATTCCTGTGAGTCCATTGGATAGTTTGTAAGGTCAAGGCTGCAGCTGGTCTTCGTGAAACCGCAAACAGTATAGTATGCAATTCCTTGGAAATTCAAGTTAATTTTCGTAGGCTTCTCAAGCCACTGATACTCTTTGGTTCGAGCATTCACGACGAGGAAGGTAGGGTACCAGATCCTGGCATAAAGATATCAAAATAGAAAATAAATTATACATAGACCAACTGATATTGTTTCAGCTGCTCTGTACAAAATTGATGAGCTCATACATAAAAAATTTCCATTCCACACAACGGCCTCTTTCGCGGTAATGAAGGACACCCCCCCCCCCCCGCCCCTTTGAGGGCTGTGGGACCAAAGCTGTAACGTGATTCCATTGACAACATTTTATTATTATTATTTTATTTTTTTTGCATGCAAGTTCTAATACAGATTTCAATCACAAATGGCCAAGGTTGTCATTTCAAATGTTGCAAATTTTTGTGTACGTAGAGTTTATAAGAAAACTAGCGTAGGGTTCCTGCATTGACCGGGATAAACCTGCATCCCCGCTCCCGCCTCCACCACCTCTCTCTCTCTCTCTCTCTCTCTCTCTCTCTCTCTCTCTCTCTCTCTCTCTCTCTCTCTCTCTCTCTCTCTCTCTCTCTCTCTCTCTCTCAAATACAGTCTCCCGTGCGCATATGTGCGCTCAGCACTCTGTTCTGTTTGGGAAAAGAGCACCGAATTCAACGGTAATGAACGCCAGTCAAACAAATGCCACAAAAGCCTAAAGAGGACACCAGGAACACATTTAATTATATTAATTTTCTTTATTTGGTGCGAAACGAAAGTTAATTTAGGGACGAGCTAGGATTTTTACCGCCTACTGGTGGTCAGATTTATGTCATAGAAAAGAGACACTACCAGAAGTGACACAAGACAGGAAAACATCATCAATTTTGGCCAGCCTGTGCCATTTTGGGTGAGATCGATTGTTCGTAACTAGGCACGTGTGCAAAGATGTTCAATGTGACATGTTGCAAACGCTGAAACATTTTGCCTTGAAAACATTTCGGAATTCATTTCCTTAAAAGAATTTGAACACTATTTACACCTTCCTTGGTTATTTTTTTTGTTTCGCACTAGAACAGTAGGAGGCCGGGCGAATCAAAAGAACAATCACACTAATCACAACTACTATACTGAACCAAAAAATAAAGCGCCGCTAGTGTTGTAGAGTCCTGTAGAGGTTTAATTTTACTATAATGGAGCCAGAGGGTAAACATGTAAGCACCTAAAACGTCACGACTCCGTGGCCAAAAATGATGAAACTTGTTGTAGACCTACTGCATCAATTTTTTATTATGAGTCTGGTGGACGTTGCCGTTTTGGACAAATTAAGTCTTTAATATTATCTGTTCACCATTTTTTCGTCCGCAAAATAAGAGACGCATTTTCGTCGAGTAGAATCGAAAAGTTTGACCGGAAATTGTGTTCTACGTATCTCTTTACGCATTGCCGGCCGAAAGTCAAAATTTATCACATCTGTGTATTCTGCAAGGAAATGTGATATAACAAAACGATTTATTAGTCATTAGTCTTAGCATCGAATCCAAGTGTCGTTATTAATGGGACCTAGATCTAGTTGGACTTGGTACAAGGAAAATTTGCAATAGGTAAATCTTGCCCGTGTAGACTGGTAAATAGAAAACACGAAATGGAACTACTCGTACTCAGAGCAAAAGTTGCATCTCATCCAAAATGGTGCTGCGCATACTTCCTAGATCCTGTAATCCCGAAAAGTGGGCTTCTGTCGCTTCTGAAAGTCCCCTATTCCGTGGATTATACAAAAAGAAGATACGTTCTTCATGCTGCATCTACTTTTCATGTATCTGTTTAAACCCGCAGGGCTTCACAAATACAAATTACAATTTTGGTCCTCACTACAGTCATAAAAAAACACAATGTAAAAGTCATCATCATTGTCCGGAATAAGTAAGTTACATAATAATAATAACAATAATAATAACGGTAATAATAATAATAATAATAATAATAATACATAGCATTTTTATAGCACTTCATCCCGTTAACAATTAGGCCCGGGGCTCTTTACAACATTTATATTATGAAAATCACACAAACAATACCAGGCATACTCAGGGAGAAAAAAAAAGCTAAATGGGCGTTCAGAGTGTAAAAATGATGATTCTTCAGCTGATGTTTATAAATCATAAAATTTTCAGACTTTCTCAAAAACAGAGGCAAAGAATTCCAAATCTGAGGCCCCTAAAAGATTTTTCACCCATGGTCTTAAGGGACATCTTAGGAATTTTAAACTTTTTAGTGTCTGCAGATGACCTAAGATGTCGTGATGGTACGTGATAGGGAGTCAAAAGATCGGTTAAATAAGTTGGCGCTTTTTGTCCGGACATTTGCGACACAGTGTAGCCATCTTATACATTATTCGTTTTTCTACCGCAGCCGGTAGCCAGTTCAAACTCTGCAGTAAGGGTGATGCATGATCTCCTTTCGTTTTCTTAAGAAGTAATCGTGTGGCATTATTCTGTACTATTTGCAGTTTTTCAATTTTTTTCCTGCGGTAGTCCAGCAAGTGGTGAGTTACAGTAGTTTAATCTTGACAAGACGGGCGAGTTTACCAATAGGCTGGTATTGTCAGTCGAAATTGTGTGCCTTACTTTACTTATTATTTCTTGATTTTTATGTACATTCTTCGAATTAGCTGATTAACTTCACTGGTCATGGGTAAATCATTATAGACCAGAACTCCAAGATTTCTAGCGCATTTCGAAAATTGATATGTTATTGACAAATTTTTAATCTTTTAGCAGCTTAAAAATGCTTGACCTGTGTCTTCCATGATTTATTTCTAGAATGCGCAAATTATTCCAAAGATTTTTTTTTTCTTGTCACTGTAAAGTTCAACACTTTCAATGTCATTCTGAAATGAAATCAAAACGTATTTTTTAAATTCACGGGCACATTGTAATTAGGGCACGTGTCACATTAATTTTCCTAAAGCTCAACAGTAACTACAACCTTATACCACATGAAATGTGAAAATCGAGGCTGATCTCTGTCAATAACTTTACTTGTCGGTGGGTAGAGAAACGATCTCCGTGCCTCCGTAGTCAGCTGGAGACCAGCTCAGGTCTGGATCATACCAACTAGCAGAGACGACCAGGTACGACTCCATCGTTTGAGATCTCTCGTCTAAACTCACAACCTGAGGAAATAAAATTCATAGGGTCAGTTTCACCCAACCTTGAGGAAATTAGAGTCAGCAGCATCATGTACCAAAACACTATTTTATTTATTTATTTATTTATTTTTGTTTATAAATTCATTTAACATGTTATATAACAATATTTCACTTTCTTAAAAATGGCAAAGGAGGCAGGAGAAGGAAAAAGCAGAGATCTCACAGGGTCCCCAAGGTATATGGACGTAAAAATTCAAGCCCCTAAAACATGTTCCATTGGTACATGGTTTTGACCACGGGCTAGCTAAAGAGTACTGGTACCGTGCTTTTTGACTTCATGAATTCTGATTATGGACAAAACCTGTCAAAATGCAATAAGGTGCTACCGGGTAACTTTATGTAATGTCCCTCCACACCCTCTGCTTTTCCTGTCTTCAAATACCCATCCACCCACCTATACTCATACAGTGGTAGATCTTGGCCTGAATGACGCGTTAGAGTTTTGGCTGCTAATGGATACTCTCTCTCTCTCTCTCTCTCCCTCTTTCTCTCTCTCTCTCTCTCCCTCTTTCTCTCTCTCTCTCTCTCTCTCTCTCTGTGTCTCTCTCTCTCTCTCCTCGCCCCTCTCTCCCTATAACGCTCCCCCCACCCCTCTCTCTCTCTCTCTCTGACACACACACACACCAACACATACACATAAGCGCTTATGTATGAAGATTTTATGTTTTCCGGCTCAGAGATTGCGATCAATGATTAAAAGCCGCATATTTAATGTCTGCGATGAGGTCATTCAAAGTGCATTTTCGTCGTCTGTTTTTGTCGTTGCGAGCAACTAGACATTTTATACAATTTATTATGCCATGCAAGAAAGAATAAAAAGTATGCAACCTGGCAGAATTCCACCCACCAATCATACTGGGCCACACGGTTAAAACGAAGAATTGACACCCCACAATCATATGCAGCATGGTGATACTAGAAGTACAATTATTACTTCCATTGTCAAAGAATGCGCTTGATGCATGCTGTGCAAATTTAAATTTCAGATATGGATATTCACAATTTATGGGCTACTATGAAATGCAAATCGTGTTTTGTTTTGTTTTTTTTGTTTTTTGGTTTGTTTGTTTTTTCATTACCACCATGGTGCTGAGTTTTGCCATTTGCTTGAAACATGAGCTTCGTGTTCATTTTTTTTTCTTCATTTTTTTTATTCTCCTCTTCCTCTTTATTTCTGTCTTTCCCTATTTTCTCTCAATTACTGAATTAGACATACATGATACACTGAAGAATGATCTAATCCTGATTTTCCTAATTTGTTATCCAAACTACTACAATATATAGTTAGCCCTGTCCCATGAATTGCAAGTTCACAAAATTTTTACACTCAAATAAGATTCTTGGTTACTGGGCGTTTCTATACAAACGTCAACCCCAGGGCCAAAATCGTGTCTTGTACATATAATGAAAGTTTCGGCATTGTTCAACTGCAACACCATCCATACATTAAAAATGAGTATTAATTTCAAAATCACTCCAGGCAAAAGTAGAATAAAGTCCACTCTGGTGAAATGTGTTTAAAAGAAGCAATATTCAGCATCATTTTTTACTTTTCACTTTTTAGCATCTAGTGAAATAATATTGGGGTGCATGGTGATTTCCTTCATTTATGGTACAGTTTATTCAGTGCTTTTAACATCTCAGTATGCATCTAGGCCAAGTTATTAAGTATGAAGATTTTCTAGCACATTCAGAAAGTGCAATTCTTTAATGTCAGTAAGTCGCGCTAAAAATCAACAAAAGTTGTATTAAATGAAAAGTGGTCATCTTACACTTTTTCCCTTTTATTTCCTCTGCCTACTGTCAACACTTTAAAAGCTTCCAAAGTCATTTTAACCTTATGATGTGTGTAACTCTGTGGGAGAGAGTGACAGACTGACAATTTGACAGGATGGGCTGACCGTGATGGACTGACACAATAATGATTTAAGTACTCAGCTCCACCATTTGCAAAAAAAAAAAAAAAAAGTGATTATAGTCGCTGATGCTTGGTTCAAGTAAGGTGGACACATTGAGATGAAAACCTTTGCTTTTTGAAACTTTATCATTATACAGTATGATAAATATTGTGTTTGAAAAGGGTCACATGTATATTTTTATATCTTTGAAAAAGCTGGAAAGAATGTAAGACATTTGCAGGACCACAGCTAGCCCTGTGCTTTTCTTCTGATGGAGCAGCAAGCCAGTTCCCACAGAAATTTAATTTCTGCAACCTATGCAAAATAAGAGATAAGTTTGGTATCAACATCACATGGCACTGGCACTGTGGACGATGTAGGTGGAGAAATAAGAAGGATAACCTGGCATGCTGTTCTGTCAGGAAAGAGCAAAATTTATAGCGCACAGGACTTTGTGCTGTGAGTAATGGAAACAAATACACAAATAGATCTCCTGCTTCTAGAAAGTGAAGAAATCGCGAATGAGATGACGTAAAATGTGAGGGAATACGGCTGTACATAGCCTTTGAAAGGTGCATTTCATAAAAATTGTATCCAACTCAAAAGTAAAGTTGTCCACTCTTGTCATCACAAAACGCTGGGTCGGCAATGCAGGATTTTAAGAACTAGGTAGAATCAAAGGAGGTCCCTACTGATGAAATTATTTTGAAATGATATAATTATGATGACCATGTTGCTAAAGACGAGAACTATGCTGTCTATTGTAATCATGTTTTACAATATTAAAGTGCTTGGTTTTGTCAGAAAAATGGTGGGGAAATGATGTTTCTCACAGGAACTCATCATAATGTGTTGTATTAATTCCAGTAGCCAGCAGTTAAAATGGACACAGTGTGTAAATCTTTTATCTTTTTCAGACCTATCACAGTGAAAGGAAATGAGCCATTTTCTGTTATAGAAATAGATGTCATTAAATATGACATATAGAGATATGATGAAATTGTGAGGTTTTGCCCTGAAGATATTACCTGACAACATTGTTTTCTCACTGTGTTGTATTTTGGATTCAAAAGAATAACGGGCCTTCATTTACCTCCAGATATGGTGTTGTGTTCAGAGATGTCAGTCTGTCACTTTTTTTTTTTTATGTCAGTCCGTCACGCACGCATTACTGAGACTAGTTCTTTCAAAATTCAAGCAGATGATTTTAAGTATTGGCATAACTCATCCATTCATACAAGATATCTGTAAAGTTTACAACAATTGCTTTTCAAACTTCAGAGCATTTCATAAGTCCCTGAGTATACCTGGCAGGTCAGGTTGACGAAATATCAGTCCGTCACGCAGTCTTTAATTGATTGTAATTGGATGGGGTTTTTTTTTGGTTGTTTTTTTTTTTTGAAAAAGTTAATGAATGTAGATTAGCACACATGCTAATTGAAATAAGCGAGTTTCACTTCCTTTTACTCACAAACATAAACTTGATGGTCAGTTGAATGTTCTGAAATGCCAGTCCGCCACATAATGGAATTGCCCTACTAGCATTCTAGTATAGATGTGAATGGGATCGCACAAAGTTCTGATGGACGTTTAATATTTTGCAGAACATGACAAACAAAATGTGTCATGGTAAAGCAAACTAAAAACGAAACAAAAAATTATTCAAAATGACAGGTTTTGGTTTTCTTTTCTTTTTTTTTTTCTATTCCTAAGACTTATTTTTGCATTGAATCATTGAAGGTGTCTATTTCATGTTGTGGAAAGTTATAGAGAATATATTTAGTTATTGAGCTGCGTCTAGAGCGTCAGTCTTACATTGTAAGGAACCAAGAAGAGCGAAAGTCCGAGCGTAGAATTGGGAATGCCAGGCCTGAGACCGTCTTGCAGTGCTCGGTGAGCATAAAGAGTATCCAAAAGCCGTGCGTAATCCTGTCTTGGTTGCGCCATATCATCCTCTAGAGAGGCTAGAACTGGCCAGGCTGGCATTATCAAATATATAATCAAGCAAATAAAGACACATATGTGTGGATGACACGACTCCTCGGGCATGATTTTCCCTGGGGTGAAGATCTAAAAAGCAAAATCATATGTCGCTTTTACAAAAGCTTTGGCCGAATAGTTTCTGAGATGGTGACATCGTGACCCTTTTCCTTTTTATCCTCGCGCGTAACAAGACCTCGCTCGTGAATGGGTAAAGACCCGCTCCCCTCGCTCCACTTTTCTTCATAAATTACTATTACACGGAATCAATCAGACATTAATGCGTCCCTTTCAGACCCCGCCTTCATTGTCTGTAGCCCTGGATAGACGAAAAAAAACAATAACTGAATCGATATTTATTCTGGGTAAACTGATGGCGAATATCTGACAAAGAAATATCGTGATGACGACATATTAAAACTTCTCCTTGTATAGTCAACATTTGTGATCTTTTCAGATCAGTTGTGAGCGATGAGATACTTTAACAAATCTTAGACTTGGGGCAGAGCGTTGGCAGGAAGAGGGGCGATTCTATGCAGTCTTGGGATTTAGACTTAGCCTTTCATGGCAATTGCCTTTCACGAACCTGGGCTCAAACCCTTCCATTCAGTATTAATTTTTCTTTTTTAATTTGGTCATGATATTTTTATTTCACTCCTCTTTTTCCCAGGTCAAAAGGATCGATCTTGTCCTGATCTCAGAATAGATGCGAGCCATCAATTGGGGTGTCCCAATGCAGATTCATGTAATGTGTAGCTATTGCTCCAGTGACACCTGACTCGGGAAAATGCAGTTTATCCAAGATGAAGGTCTTGTCTTTAAACCTGGCCGAGGGGAAACCAAAAGACTCCCTTGTCATCCACTTCAATGCTGCTGTAATGTGTAACAGAAACCAACAGAGCACAGCTGAATAGTAAAAGATTTACGTGTTGTTTATCACATAAAAACATTAAAAAGAAAAAAAAAAAATACAGAAAATATCGCAGTTGGCCGCGCTGTAACCAGGGGATAGTCAATTTTAACAATACTATAAATTTACATGCACGGAAAGCTCAAATTTAATGACACAGACCGTGGATGAACATTTGCGGGGAAAAAGTGACTGGTATTTATTATATAGTAATTTCAGTGTTTTCGGGTAGGCCTACTCCCGAGGGCCTTGCGCAGAAAGTTATTCCAAACTTAATTTTTAGACTGCGAAAAAGGGAAACAGATTACAGTGCAAATTGATCATGAAAAGCTACTGTCATCGAATGGTGTTTTGTTGTTGTTGTTGTTTTAGATTTTGCGTCTCCTTCTGATTGCCAGACTGGTATTTTGAGTAGCCTAACTTCCATTCTAGGCATAATGAAAAGATATATAGGCTATATATATTGCCGGTATATATATAGATATAGGTCAGGTCAGAAAAATCTGCTACTGGTAACATGTAATCCAGTACAACCTGTTTCATGAACTGGTACGCTAGCATGGTATCAGTGGGCGTGCACCTGTCGGTGCAAACGGCCAGGGCGGAGGAGGTTTCATTAACCCAACGGTCACATGCTAGGGCACAATGTGACCTTCAGTACTTGAGCCCTTCATATTAGCCCCCGGTAGCGGTGTGGTCATAGGCTTGTTTGCCTAAATCACAGACGAAGAATTGAGCAAACTTCCCGGGCGCAGCTTCGAAGCTGGCGGCAGCAGGCCAGTGGTTGATTGATAGGGCAGATGGCAATATACCGTCACTCTGGCCTGGATATCGTGACACAGAGCATCCACCAGTATTGGTGTTCTTTGGTTTGAGTCTTTCACCCTAGTCAGTTGGGACTGCGAGGCTGTGGAGTAGCCTACAGGCAGCCGGTCAGGCAATATGACTGTCCCTCTGGCATCCTCCTGCACCTGGATACATTTCCAGTCGTCTTGACCCTGTCTTGCCACTTGGATAAGTTGTGTCCAGGCGAGAGAGTGAGTCTGATGTTTGCGCAGCTCTTTCTCACTAAAAACAAATTCTTTGCGCCAGTCTTAACACTCACCTCGTCTTCTTTCATCTTTGTCTCGTCTTCTTTCCTCTCAAAATTCCAACGGCGATGGGCGAGTGCGGTGGCAGCAGGTTTGGATAGACTGGAAGCTGTTAGCACAGACCTACACGTTGGTGGCTGTGGGCTATGGTCGCTTCATCGTCGATTGAAGTGGAGGCGTGGGGAGGCAGCACCCACAGTAGCTGAGCAGCCTTATTTAAGGATAGCACTGCTCACCTCAACTGAGGAAGGGGCTAGAAAAGGTGCCCTAAAGAAAGCCCACTTCACATCACCCTGACTGGTATACCGCGACCAGTGGTGATCCCTTTTTGCGGTCGAAACAAAAAGAAACTCAGCTTACTCAGGCTAGGAGCCTGGAATATACGCACACTACAGGACAACTCAAACAACCCGGAAAGACGCACTGCACTTATTGCCATTGAGCTCAGCAGGTACAACCTGGACATAGTGGCACTCAGTGAGACCAGACTCCCTGATAGTGGCCAACTCAAAGAGCTCAGTGGTGGATACACCTTCTTCTGGAAAGGCAAGGGTGCAGTCGAACCGAGACAGCATGGTGTTGGGTTTGCAATTAAAAATGACCTTGTCAGAAACTTGCAGTCCATGCCAATTGAAATAAATGACAGGCTAATGACACTCAGGATCCCAGTTGGGAAAAGCCAGTCAGCCACCCTCATTAGCGCATATGCGCCCACCATGACAAACCCAGAAGAAGCCAAAGACAAGTTCTATTCTGATCTAGAATCTGTCATATGCTCTGTCCCGGCAGCTGATAAGCTGATTCTCTTGGGGGACTTCAATGCTAGGGTTGGCTCCGAAATCTCAGCGTGGCCAAATGTTTTGGGCCCTCATGGAGTTGGTTCATGCAATAACAATGGGTTGCGCTTACTTACTTTGTGCGCTGAATTTGGCCTGTTCATTACCAACACAAATTTTAGTCTCCCCGTGAGAAACAGAACGTCATGGATGCATCCCCGCTCAAAGCATTGGCATCTCATAGACTATGTCATTGTGAGGAAGACTGACAGAAAGGATGTCCTTGTAACAAAGGCGATGTGTGGTGCCGAGTGTGGAACTGACCACAGACTCATTGTTTGCCAGCTCAGACTAACATTGAGGCGCAATAGACGCCCTCAAGGGAAAGCGCCACCTAAACGCCTAAATATTTCAAAACTCTGCTCAGCTGAGAAACAGAGCGAGCTCTCATCAGAACTCTCCTCAAAATTGGATTGCGTGACTTTTGACCCTGAGAACATTGAACAGAGCTGGACTGACCTAAATACGACTGTACACTCTTGCGCCAGCAGCACAGTTGGTTTTCCTGTCCGCAAGCACCAGGACTGGTTCAATGATAATGATAATGAAATCAAAGTGCTCATCAAAGAAAAAAATAGTCTCATCCAAGCTCACTGCAGTTTCCCCTCTTCCACAGCAAAAGCTGATGCACTGCGTGCATGTAAGGGTGTACTCCAGAAGAAGCTGAGGAAAATGAAAAATGACTGGCTTGAAGAGCGAGTAAGAGAAACTCAGAAATATGCCGACACAAACAACACTAGAAAGTTCTTTGAGAGCCTCCGAGCTGTGTTTGGACCATCCCGCTCTGACACTACGCCACTTCTTGCGTCAGATGGTTCAACACGCATTGTTGAATTGAATGCCATAATTCAGAGTTGGGCAGAACATTTCGGAGGTGTGCTAAATCGGCCATCAAATATAAATACTGAGTCCATTGACCTCCTCCCTCAGACTCCTATTAATGCAGCTCTTGCCAAGCCATTCACAGCAAATGAGACCCGAACTGCCACAAATCAGATGTCCTTTAACAAATCACCAGGCGTGGATTCAATTCCTGCTGAGGTGTATGCCTTCGGTGGAGAAAAGCTTATTGAAAGGTTGACCGAGTTGTTCAATCATATGTTGAAAGCAGGGAAGCTGCCACAGGACTTCAAAGATGCTTCAATCATCCATCTGTACAAAAACAAAGGGGACAGCCAAGTCTGTGACAACCATCGGGGAATCTCTCTACTTTCAATTGCTGGCAAAATATTGGCAAGAATGCTTCTGAATCGCCTTCTTGATCACCTCTCGTCAAATGACTTGCTTCCCGAGAGCCAATGTGGCTTTCGTAAAGAGAGGGGAACGGCGGATATGATTTTTGCTGCCAGACAGATTCAGGAAAAATGCATGGAACAAAATAAAGCGCTGTATATCACATTTGTTGACCTCACAAAAGCATTTGACACAGTGTGTCGTGAAGGCCTCTGGAAAATCTTGGCGAAGTTTGGGTGTCCACCCGAATTCATCACAATAGTGCGCCAGTTTCATGATGGCATGCAAGCTGCAGTCAAAAGCAACGGCAGTGTTTCAGAGCCCTTTGCTGTCACAAATGGGGTAAAACAGGGTTGTGTCTTAGCCCCAACTCTGTTCAGCATCATGTTCTCTGCAATGCTACAAGAAGCCTTTAGCTCTCCTCATCAAGGGGTAAGCATCAAGTACCGAACTGATGGCAGTCTATTCAACCTCAGGAGACTTCAGGCAAAAACCAAAACCAAAAGTACTCAAGTCTGTGACCTACTATTTGCTGATGATTGTGCACTTCTGGCACACGATGAGGATAGCATGCAAAACTGTGTTGATAAGTTCTCTAGTGCCTGTGACAACTTTGGCCTCACAATAAGCACTAAGAAGACGGAAGTGCTCCATCAGCCTACTCCAGACGACAAGTATCCTGTGACCCCAAATATCAAAGTCCATGACAGTCTTCTGAAGGTGTCGGAGAACTTCACCTATCTTGGCAGTACACTGTCTTCCGCGGCTCGTGTTGATACTGAAATTCTCCCAAGAATCAGCAAAGCCAGCTCTGCATTTGGCAGGCTTCGAAAGAGAGTATGGGATGTTGCCGGCATTCGCACAGACACTAAGCTGAAAGTGTACAATGCTGTGGTCCTTCCCACCCTACTCTATGGGGCTGAAACCTGGACAGTGTACCAATCGCATGCCAGAACGCTAAATCACTTTCATCTGGCCTGCCTTAGAAAGATCCTAAGGATCAAATGGCAGGACAAAATTCCAGATACTGAGGTCCTCAATCGTGCCAAGGAATTGAGCATCTTCTGCCACCTGAAAAAAATTCAGCTACGTTGGGCAGGACATGTTGTCAGAATGCCCGACTCCAGACTCCCTAAGCAAATCTTCTTCTCTGAGCTCTCCAATGGAACGAGGAATGTTGGGGCCCCAAAGAGATGTTACAAAGACACTCTCAAGCAATCACTGAAGGCCTTTGCCATTGATGTGAGTGAGTGGGAAAAGCTCTCGCTTGATCGTGCAAATTGGAGGGCGGCCCTTACCAGAGGCAGCAAAGCATGGGAAGCTGACAGAGTCCAGCAGGCTATCAAAAAAAGAGAACGGCGCAAGAAAAGGCCCAATGGTACTGAACCAACGGAGCACTCTTGTCATTTATGCGGAAGGGTCTGCAGGGCAAAAATAGGACTTATCAGTCACATGAGAAGCCATAAGTCATGAAAGAACAGTCTTTCCATTCTGTCCTCTGTGTCCTTTACTTCTCTTTATTGTCCATGTGTTGAAATTCTCAACAATTTCTGTTCTTTATTCCTCTGGTGTTGTTAAGGTCATCATCATACCTGATGGACGAACTATTATATATATATAGACCTATATTTTCTGCCAACATTAACTCCCCAAGGTCCGTGGGCTGATGTGGGGATTGGTACAAAGTTCTCAGTTACAGTTATGTTTTTGTTTTGTTTTACTTTTTTTTTTTCCTTGCATGCATATATCCAATGATCTCTTCGTCATTACATGAACAGATTTCTTGTGATTTCTCCTCCACGGTAGACATTCATAAAAATTTCCATTAGCAATCTTTCTTTCATGGTCTATGGTAATATCTGCATTTCTCAGACAGCGGCGGGTCCTTCAGATCTAGTTTGTGTGCGCGAGTGTTTGTTGTGTTAGTATGTGTCGACAGTGTGTTTCTTGCACCAGAGTGCGTCTACGTACACTTTCACTCCAAACTTTTAGCGCTCTCCACTCCATAAGATTAATAAAATACCTCACTTCCGCGATACACAAAAGCTGCAGACGACGTGAAATTAACGTTTATTGCGTTCATTGAGCTGGTCAGAGATTGTTATCCCCGGGATATCTCTGGGGCTGGTCGACTGCAACTGAATACATGCATAATAGAGGAGGCGACCGTGGTTTGTTTGTTTTTTTCGTTAACACACACACAAAGCGTTGGATAGGATTGGTAGGATTATCATAGGAGCAGGTGCCCTACATCTAGATCTAATTTAAATCAACCTCATGTGCAGTTGGGGGAATCGTCTTCTGGACGTGCCAACTATGAAAGAAGAAGAAGAAGGATAGCTAGATATCTAGATTCTAGATCTAGTCCAGAATTAGGCCTACTCATACTGCAAAAAGTTCTGCACAAATTTCCGTGGGGAGGTCCTCCGCCCGTCCGCGACAGTCAAGAAAACACACTAAAGAGGGGACTTTTGAGCGGGCTTATCAAAAAGTTTGGTTTAGTACTTGTATGGGACAAAGAAAGAAGAAAAAAAAAACGAAAGCGTGGGTTAGGGGAGGTTTTCATCACATTATGTTTGTTAACTTTTTGGTAAGTGGCGCGGACGGGGAAGACCTTCCTTTCCTTGAACATCCCACCACCAGTGTTGTTTGGGTTCGTATTGTATTGATTTAGTGAACCAGACCATCAGGTACAAGACAATGTTAATTCAACACAACAGACTCCACGTGTAGCCATTTCATAACTTCCTGTATTCTCTTCTGTCGCTCTTTTACAATGAAGTCACAGACAGTCATATTAATAATAATCTAGAGTAAGTCTAAAATCCTAAACAATGTATTTAATATGATACCAGAACATCTCCTTTCTTTTAGAGATTTAAAAGATTTTAAATTAAAGTGTCCTTTCAACTTATGTTGTAATAGTCCAACTTATGTTTCCATCAACGTTCTTTGGGGTGAATTTTAGTTTTGTAAATTTTCGGGTAAGTCCATAAATATTGTTTTTGTTCTGGAAGTAAAAACTATCTACTAATGTAATATTCCATACACACACACTTTCGTTCCATTAACTAATTTATGAACTAACAATCAAGTTAATGTAAAAGTACTAAAAGTCATGATCAACTTAATTGTCCTTGATTTCTGGATATGTCATGCCATATCACAATGGATAGTTGCTTGAAATTAGTGATTTAATTATTATGTCGTTAAATATCAACAGTAAATTGTTCAAACACTTGACATGTTAACTGAACTTAAAACTAAAATGAACAGTAACTTAAACTAAGTAAGTATGAACTACTGTATGAATAAGGTAGAGACTTCCTGCCTCTACATCATGGGAGGGTATTATTATGACCCTTGCTTTATCCCATGATTACTATTACACAACACTTCTAGCTTGGATTGAAGATGGAAGATGACTAGTTCGACCTTCTCATCTCTTCCTCCCTGAATCTGGCTGGCTTGTTAGCAACATAGCCTCGAGCCATACGAGTGACAGGTCTATTTGTAGACACTGTTTCTGGAGGGGATTTGACGACTCTAGAATTTGAACTAGGTGTTGCAGGAATATCTTGGGTTTGTTCGTTATCTTGCAGCACATCATCTGGAGGATCTGGGCTTGGATCTTGATCAGGAAACGAAGACGGTACTGCTTGAAGGTGTTTCCGGTTTCTGCGCAGCACCCGGTCAGGTGTTTTCACCAAATATGTTCGGTGATCTGGATTTGTTGCAATGACAGTTCCTGGTCCGGTCCACTTGTTTTCTTCATCTGTCTTGAGAAGAACTTTCTGTCCAGACTCCAGTTGTTTCAGTTGTCTTGCGCCATGTCTGTTGTCGTAATTCCTTTTGTATCTTGTTTTCGTTTCTTTTGCTCTGTCTTGGATGTCTTGGTTGTTGACTTGTCGAGGGTAAAGGTTCCTCGGCAATGTGGGAACTTTTGTTCTCAGTTGTCGTCCCATCAGGGCGACTGCTGGGCTCACTCCAGTCGTTGAGAGAATTGTGTTTCTGTAGTTCATCAGAGCTACCTCTAATGAATTCTGTTTCAAAAGTTTCTTTGCAACCTTCACAGCACTTTCGGCTTGTCCGTTGGACTGAGGAAAGTGTGGACTACTGGTCACATGTTGAAAGTCAAAGTCTTTAGCAAAGAGTTTGAATTCTCTGCACTGAAATTGTGGTCCATTGTCACTAGCCAGAGTTTCACAAATTCCGTGAGTTGCAAAAATGTTTGTTAGCTTCTGGATGATAGCTTGAGATGTTGTAGAATTCAGTTTTACTACTTCGATCCATTTTGAGTAGTAATCGACTACGACTAAGTATTCATTTTTCCCATGTGTAGCGAGATCTACTGCAATTTTCTGCCATGGCCTCTCAGGTAGGTCAGTTGGTATTAATGGTTCATTCCGCTGGGAGGGTCTATTTTCTCTGCAGGAGAGACAGTTCTGAATCATGTTCTTGATATCTCTCGTGATGCCGGGCCACCACACGGATGCGTCAGCATTCTGTCTGCACTTTTCGATTCCTTGGTGAGTCTCATGTAGTTTAGAGAGAATGTAATCTCTTTGAGAATGAGGGACTACTATTCGGTTGTTGAAAACTAACAATCCATTCACAATAGACAGTTCTCCTTGCACTTGTTGAAAATTTTGTAGTGTTTTAGGTACCTCTTTTGGCCAGCCATCCATCACAAAATGCATCACTTTCTGTATGTCTGTATCTTTCTTGCTTTCTTCCCTCAGATTTTCTAATCGTGAAGCAGTGACGGGCCAAAAGCTTTCCAGAGATTCCACATAAGCCTCTACATTCTGTCCTGTTTCTTTATCTTGAGTTGTATGGTAATTCATTGGACTTCTAGAGAGAGCATCAGCAATGACGAGCTCTTTCCCTGGCACATGAATGACATTGTAGTTGAATCTTAAAAGTCTCATCAGTAGTCTTTGGCATCTGGCAGGGCATTTATCTAAATCTTTTTTCTTCATCAATGGAACCAATGGTTTATGGTCTGTTTGTAATTCAAAGTTATCAAGACCAATTAGGTATTTTCCAAATTTTTCACATGCATAGACCGAAGCCAAACATTCTTTCTCTATTTGGGCATAACCTTTTTCTGTTTCTGTTAATGTTCTAGATGCAAATGCTATGGGCTGAAGTTTGCTTCCTTTCATCTGTATTAACACTGCTCCCAACCCAAAACTGCTGCTGTCTGCACTGACAATTGTTTCACAGTTAATGTCAAAGAATCCCAAGGTTGTAGCTTCTGCTATTTTCTTCTTTGCAAGGTTGAATGCATTTTTCTGCTCTGCTCCCCACTGATATTTTTCTGACTTTTTCATCAAATCAGTCAAAGGTTTCAAAATTGTAGCTAGTGATGGAACAAATTTACTCATGTAATTGAGTAACCCACACACAGTGCGTAGCTCTGTCAATGATGTTGGCGGCTGTAGTTTCTGTATGGCCTCCACCTTTTCAGGATTTGGTTTTATTCCCTCCTTGTTTATGAGATGTCCAAAGTATTTCACCTCTTTCTGTCTGAAACAACATTTTTCTTTATTTAATTTCAGTCCTGATTGTTCTATTCTCTCCAAAACAGCTTCTAGTTTTCTGTCGTGATCCTCTATGTCTTTCCCATAGATGATGGTATCATCCATAATGACTTCACAACCTGGCAGGCCTTTTAAAGTCTCTTTCATTTTTGATTGGAATACTTCAGGACCTAATGATATTCCCATGGGTACTCTCTGGAAACAGTATTTTCCAAACGGTGTGATGAAAGTTGTGAGCATGCTGCTGTCTTCCTCGAGGGGAATTTGGAAGAAACCAGAGGTTGCGTCTAGTGTAGAAAAGACTGTTGCGCCATTGAATTTGGGAGCGATATCCTCTAAGTTTGGAAGCATGCAGTAGTTTCTTTTCACTGAAAGATTTAACTTCTTGAAATCCACACAGATCCGAACTTGCTTGTTTGGTTTTACTACTGGGACCATTGGGGCACACCATTCTGTAGGTTCATTAACTTTTCTTATTACCCCATTTCTTTCCATCCTTTCCAGTTCTTCTTTTACTTTACTTTCTAAAGGGAATGGTACTCTTCTTGCTGTTGCAACATTATATGGTTCAGCATCTTTGTTTAATGTTATTTTTACTGGTTCAGTTTTCAACAGTCCGGCAGCACCAAAAACTTGTTTTCTTAGTTCAGGTTTTAATTTTTCTGTGCGTTCTATGTCTTCTATGTGCCTGATTAAGCCTAGAGCTTCGGCCACATTTCTGCTGAGTAAATTGCTACCTTCTTTGTTGTTTAAGACCACAACTCTGAATTCAAAGGTCTTTTCCTTTCTCTTTGTCTTCGCTGTGAACTCTCCTTTCACTTGAATATTTCCTCCTGGTGAGGTTAGATTCAGTTTACATTGATGCAATGTCGGTTTGGTTCTCAACCTTTGAAATGTTTTCTGAGTAATACAAGTAATGTCAGCTCCTGTGTCCACTTTGAAAGGAACATTTGTATTCTGAATGTTGAGCATCGTGCTCCATGGTGGAGATTTGTCTGAAATGACTGTATCTATTGAAAATGTTTGTTCAAATTCTTCAGTCACCTCTCTAATGTTTGACCTGCACATTTTGGCAAAATGATTTGCTTTATGACACTTGTGGCAGGTTCTCCCTTTTGCTGGGCATTGGTCACGTGGGTGACCTTTCCCACACCTGCGACAATTTTGATACTGAACACTGGTAGGTCTGTGATGATTATGATTATAAGGTTTCTTATGTGGTTTGTGACCTTGTTGTGGTGCTGTTGCCCCTTTGTAATGCTTTTCATTCTTTTTAAATCCACCTGATTTTACTCTACTCATCTGAGTTTGCTGTGGCTGTGCTGTGTTATTTGTCAGCTTTTTAAAGAATTCTTCAGTCATTTCCAGACTTCTCGCGAACTGTAACAATCCTGCTACGTCAAGCGTTGATGTAGTGAGTCCTTTTTCTCTCACTTTCTTCGATGAGCAACCTGATATGAGTTGCGATTTTATTTCATCCTCCGCATTCGGAAAATTGCACTGAGACGCAAGTTGGCGGAGTTCGGAGTAAAAATCGTCAATTCGTTGAAATTCTTTCTGCCGCTTGTGTCTGAATTCATATTTCAGGATCTCCAAATTTGATCTTGGATTAAAATGATCTGTTAGAGCTTTAATGAGGTCCTTATAAGATTCATCTGAGGCTTGTATGGTATTGATAGTGGGTAATGATTCTGCAATATCATTTAGATCTGGACCACCATAAGTGAGGGTAAGAGCGTATCTTCGTTTGCTGCTAGCTATCTCGTATCCATCAAAGATGTGCTCCAGCCTGCGGACCCATCTAGGCCATCGAACTGCGGCACCTTCAGTGTGGCAATCGAATTGTTCATACGGTGGGAGATTCATGATGGACTCTGTGGTGTAGATCTAGTAGATTTGGCTCAGGTCTGAACTCATAGACTCTGCACTGTGTCGATCTATTCTTGCTGTCAGGTCTGATCTCATAGACTCTGCTCTATCGATAATAGGTCTTGGTTCATGGGCTTGGCTTAGGGGCCTTTTTTTTTTTTTTTTTTTTCAGATACGTCTAGATTCTAGATCTGGTAATGCCAGCTACTTTAACTGACAACATGTTTGTCAGATCCCACTTCTGACACCATGTTTGGGTTCGTATTGTATTGATTTAGTGAACCAGACCATCAGGTACAAGACAATGTTAATTCAACACAACAGACTCCACGTGTAGCCATTTCATAACTTCCTGTATTCTCTTCTGTCGCTCTTTTACAATGAAGTCACAGACAGTCATATTAATAATAATCTAGAGTAAGTCTAAAATCCTAAACAATGTATTTAATATGATACCAGTGTGACTGTGTAAAGTCAACAGAAAGATACCCAACATGCAACCTAAACTAGATCTAGATCTAGATTCTAGACCTCAGAGACAGACTAGATCCAAATGGACAGTTTTCAAGCCTGTCATAATACAGTATTCTTCATCTCTCAAGCTCATTCAACATAGCCCTGGACTGGTCAGTCATAAATAGGCCCCCTGGATTTTCGTCTTTTTGCCATTTAGATTCTAGAGATCTACCTAGATCTACATCTGTCTCATCGGTCATTTTTCCAAACTGTGTTAGAAAGTAGATCTAAAATTCTAAGATCTAGTCTATATGTAGACTAGGTGACCAGGCCACAATCACGGCTAAAATGAAATCACCAGTGACTTTTGATTATTCTAATCCTTAGCCTGGAATCATCTATTTTGTTGTGCTCTCTTTGTTAGAAAAGACAGAGGAAACAGCTTTCTTACAAATTCAAAGTAGGCCTAGATTTTACTCCAGTGTTCTGGGAGGGGCACTGCCGGGAGTGATACTAACGCCCTCTAGTGAGTTGACAATGCCTACTTTAGCTGCTGCCAGCATCACTACATCAATGCAAATTGCAATGTAGATATTGTAGGATTGGTAGGATTATCATAGGAGCAGGTGCCCTACATCTAATTTAAATCAACCTCATGTTGTAACCAGCTGATCTAGATCAATGTGAGAACAACGCATTCCTATATGTGCCAACTTGATGTCAATCCCATGCATCAGATTTCTTTAAGTTTAAGGTTGCTGGTTGGGAAGGGGCTGATCAGTTGCTTGAAGTTAGGAAAAAGTAGAAAAACTTCTGCTGGCAAGGGTGGTAACGCTTCAGTCTAGAAAATGGTCGCCCTGGGGTGTAGTCATCACAAAAGGGTAAATTTTTGCTTTACAGTGTTGTTGCATGCCTTGTGTTCTAGAACTGATTGTGAGGGGTGTGGGGCTCTGCAGCACATTTGGACTACCTACAATCACACTGACCAATAAGAAATGTTGTGACTTCAACTTTAAGTCCAACACGTTGAAGAAAATAAAAGTGCTCGCACAATGGTCCAGGTAGTGAGGTACTCTGTGTCCTGCACTGGATCTGGACCTAGACTATACTCGAGAAGAATTTACTTCTCCAGTCTGTTATGCATTTAACAATACAGGAGGACTTCCCAGTGCATCTCATGGTCAGATTTTCTTACGTTAATGAAATACCAAACACTGGGGGTAAACAGATTCCTATAAAGTCTAGACTTTATCCTCTTTAAAAATGTTTTTATAGTCGAATAGTTAATGCGCGGCTTGGCGATTAGCTACTGATTACATTAAAAGGTGTATCTTGGCCATACTGACAGGAGAAGCATTTGGAAGTTTTTCCTAAATTCCTCTGGCTCCTTCATTGAAGTAGGCACAGAGTTAACCAGTGCTAGACTTCTTCAAGTGCTGGATCTGGAACAGATATCGATGATCATGGGTCGCCACTCATTCCTCAGCTCGGATGCTCTCAAAAAGCCCATATTGTCCTGGTTTTTCCCTGTTCAAATTCTGTAAATATGTTATTCTTTGTCTACCTCTGCTTTCTTTGCCCTCTATTTTTCCGGTGCTAGACTAGATGTTAAATTAAACAAGGTGCAAGGAAACTACTGGAAAGATGACTGAATCTTGTTTAACTCCAGAAAACAAACTTGAGGGAGCTAGACGAGGTCTACATAAATCTATCAAGTGGTGAGCACTTTTACATGAATATCAGTCTGATCAGAAGCGATTGACGTAATGGGAGAAATCAATTGCATTAAAATATTGTTTTTTGGACTACACAGCTCAGATGTCCTCGAGATTTATAGAAGGAATAGTCAGAATTTAAAGTGTCGTCTATGAAAACATAAAGTTACTTTTTGTCTCTGCAGGTATCATCAGTCACTGAGAATAGTTTTCATTGTTTGTCGAGTCCTGGAATGAGGAAACCAACAGAAAGAATGGGAAGCAGTGAGGACCATGCAATATTAAAGTGCAGTCTAGGAATAGTAAATTAGTATTTCTGATTGTTTCCAATTCTTGTTTCATCTTTTTGTTACGTCTTCGGGACATCAGTTTCACAGTTAGATTGGGACATCTGTTTTATAGTTAGATGGTCAACAACACTGTTTCATAACAGTGATTGTTTGTACATGTAATAGTACCTGCACAGACTTTAAAAGCAAATATTTCTCTTACTTATGAAGTTATTTGCTGATAGTATTGAGAGAAAGGAAGGAATGTCAAGAAAGAATTGTCTGAACAGGATTTTACATAGCAAAGATTGAAAGAATAATGAGCTTTCATTATCCAAAAATAATCTTGTGTAGCAAGCAAGCATTCTTCATGGTTAAGCCTGAAGGGTATGGTTAACATCAGTTCACAAAGTTCTCAGCCACTGGATTTAACCTATTGTCCAACTATGACCAAGCAGATGAGAATTTTAGTTACTGACCGTGAAGAGAGAGTGGTTTTTGACTCGGAGAATTATACACAAATATTATACGTGTATGTTTATGACAAAGATGGCCAGTTGATGTACACATCCAGACATGGCACTGTTGGAAGTGAACTAAAGTCTTGTGGAGGAGGTCGATCTTCTCAGAGAAATAGTCTCGTTAAATCACATATTGCAAATCTTGTCAAGGAAACTCAAGTTACAGACTGCAGCGATGATTCAAATGCCTTTTCAAATTGCAGAAGACCCAAACAAAGGTACAAAAGGTCTAAAAAGAAAGCAAGCCAATGTACAACAAGGAAGAAAGCAAAATTTAGTTGTACAGACTCTGTAAACAATAATTTTAGGGAAGAGGTGGAAATGAGAGATGAAACATGTGATGCTGATGAGAAACCTGTGTGTATTGGTGATGATACACAGATAGCTCAACATGTTGATAATTTATCCTCTGAAACTGACAGTGCTGGTTGTAAGATTAAAATGAGTACAAACACCAACACACTCACAACTTCTAATAAGGGAAGGAGAAATGCACGCGATTTAAACTTTGTACATTGTGATATTTGTGGTGTCAAATACAAGAGTCAGGCAATGCTTGAGAAACACAGGATGGTTCATGAAGCTGAGAAAACTAATATAGAAAACCCACTTCAGTGTCCCATCTGTAAAAAAGTTTATCCCAATTGGAGATCCCTTACCATTCATAAACGAAAACATGGTGCTGCTAAAAACAATATATGTGAAAAGTGTGGAAAAGGTTTTCGCACAAAGCAAGAACTGGTGAGACATGAATATGTTCACTCCAATTATAAGTCATCCCCATGTCATGTATGCGGTAAACTGTTTAAAAACAAAGCCTATGCTCAGATGCATTCCAAACTTCATTCAGAAGAAAACCGTAAACACAAATGCCAGCTGTGTGGAAAAAAATTCCTCAGAGGCCCAGACATTCAGAAGCACATGCGCATTCACACAGGAGAAAAACCATTTATATGTTCACAGTGTGGACGTTCATTTTCTGAGTCTAGTCATCTGTTACGCCATGAGCGTCTTCATTCTGGAGAAAAGCCTTACAAGTGTGATGCATGTGATCAGAGATTCACACACAAGGAAGTTTTGACGCGGCATTCTTTCACACACATGGAACATCTGCCATTTTCTTGTGAAATCTGCAACAAAGGATTCAAGACCAAAAGAGAATTAGATAACCACTGGCTTGTCCATGACAAACCTACAGATTCATCTCTAAAAGAAACCTGCACTGTTTGTGGCAAAGTCTTCAGCCACGTGTTATATTTACGTTACCATATGCGCACTCATACAAATCTAGGCAACTTTGAATGTCCAGTGTGTTCAAAAATGTTTAAAAGACATGGATATTTAAAACAGCATTTGGCCAATCAGCACCCATATGAAGGATATCCAGATCATCAATCCCACCGTGAAGTAGAACTTCATATAAGGGAAATCTCAGATATCCCTATAACAGTTCACATTAATGATCCACTGGACACCAGTGAAGCAGTGAGTGCAGAATATTCTAGTGAAATGTACAAAGATTTAAGCCAAAATATCAATGACATTCTGTCTCAGGATGCGAGTGATAAAATCAAGGAGGAAAAGATTTTATTTAACATGGACCTTAACTAGTATTGGATGTAAATACTACATTATAAAGTTTGTCTTTGAAACCTGTGCTGCCGAGAGGAAACTTGCAATCTATTTTCAGCTGAGTCCATTTCTTGCAAACTGACTCGGTGTCTTATAGACTGGCAACATGACATAGGTTTATTTGCAGCAGAAAGACGTCTATGACTACAGAGACATTTTTTCTTTGTTGTTGTAGTCTTGAAATGTCATGAGTAATAACCATAGACGGAGTTTTGAAAAATCAATTATGTTTTATTAGCCTTTGCACAGTGGGATTTCATGAGGATGAGAAAACTGACAGCTTCAGTGTAATAGAATGCCTAGGGGCCGTTCACATATTCTGTCATCACGTAAGGGGGTGGGGGTCTCTTGAATGATGACATAGGGATGGGGGGGAGGTGTTGAGTCCAAAGATGATGTCATGACTGTGGTTTGGTAATATTGAAAAAGAAGAACAAATATATAGATCAAATTCATATTTTTATTATCATACCTGCCAATAAAATAACTAATTAATTAATCAACCAATACCTTGAATGACTACTATTACTACTCAATATTTGTTAAACTGCTAAACCTACCACAGAGTCAACACTGCATCATGTCTGATTTGGTTCTATATTTTTCACTTCTGTTTCATTGTTTATCTTCCTGTTTGTTCAGCCTTATTTTTCAAATCAGGGAAATGAGAATCTTCAGTTACCTACTTTTTTTTAAATCCTAGATTCTAGACTAGATCTTGACAAGTCTTGTTTTTTTAAGACCTAGGTCTACACTTACATTTGGCAGTAATTTTGATATTGTTACATGTATGATGCTCATTACACACATGCATAAAAATTGCATTATTTCTCAAAAATATTGAAATAAATTTGCCCTGTGTTGCATAAAATTTATTATTTTGCAACAATTTTAAGTTTAGTATAATTTTGGTTCTATTTTTGCATAATTTCAGAGAGATCAGTGTTATCTTATAATTTTGGGGGGAGCGTAGCGCAGTGGTTAGCGTATTGGATTTGTAATCCGGTGGTTGCGAGTTCAAACCTGTCCGCTACTTGTAGTTGCTATGGGAAAACAATTTACTTTTAACTTCCTCAGTCCACCCGTCTGTAAAACTGGTACCTGATG
The DNA here is from genome assembly GCA_963931925.1 of Onchidella celtica. Classification (NCBI taxonomy): domain Eukaryota; kingdom Metazoa; phylum Mollusca; class Gastropoda; order Systellommatophora; family Onchidiidae; genus Onchidella; species Onchidella celtica. The sequence continues at coordinate 23,512,834 of OZ007571.1, forward strand.
ATATAGGTAGTGGAAAGATCTTGTCAGTTTGCTAACAGGCAGCTTCTCTGTATGCTCTTTGTGAGTTGAGATGGTATTAAATGGTTGAATCAGCCTGTCAGGGACACCTTGTAAAGCGCTTAGAGCATTAGTGGATATTAAGCACTATATAAAAGCTCTTATTGATTTTATTTTATTTATAATCTGTTAGTTTGAATTAAAATAAATAGCAAACAGCACTGTACAGGTATTTTTAGTCACTATTTGTCAAGTTTTGATTATGTCATCAAAGGGGTGGGGGGTTCAAAATTAGTCAATTTTTGATGACATAATATGTGAACGGTCCCCTACGTCAGAGACAAGGTATCTCATCAGGATCATAAGTTCCTGCTGCATATTACTTTCCACAGGTATACCAGTACCAGTCCACCCATTGGCAATCTTGTCTGGGATTATGGTGGAAGTTTTTATTTAGTCAAAATGAACAAAAAAAACCAACACTTGCTTCTTAATTTATTTTTTTGCATAATCCACGTGCCTTATGAAGACAGTAGTTTATAAATTATTCTTAACAGAACATAATTTGTACATCATGTTCTATACTTGCCTGCACATCATGTGTTTGTTGGCTCTTTGTTTGTTTATAACTTTATTTGGCAACAGTTATTTGTGAAACTGAATTGGTGCAAATATCCCTGATTCCACAGTGTCTTTATTTTATTTTGTTTGCATTAACATGTCAGTAAGATTTCATACAGTTTTGATGTCAGTTTGAAATTAATTTTTAGGACATGCATAGAAATTTTGTTGTGAAAGATTTAAAGATTTCGTCACTTACACATTTTCATATAAATAGGATAATTTTTAGAGTTCTATTGTAACATTTGAAGTATAGCGCCCACCAGCTGACAGTGGGGGTAGTAGTGTGAATGACATCTAATGCATCAATAGGGTTGCTTGCTCACATGGTTTATATCTTGATCAGATTCCCCAACACACCTGTAAGCCTACTTTAAATTAGCTTTTTTCAATACAATTACGTATGATTCACTGGGTCAACCTATCTAGTTCTCCAATCCTTTTGATGCTGCAGACAGTGGGCAATTTAACTCAATCATTACACACCTAGCCGAGAGAGGCATTTTGCTAAGTCAATAGCTTGCCTATTTAGATACTTATTACACCTGAAATATTGTTGTACATTGTTGCCCAGTTCTAAAAGGATGCGTAATATTTTATTTAACCCATTTGAATATTAATTTGATTTTAGCCTTGGCTGAGAAGGTTTGTTAAAATCAATTTTAAAAACTGTATGTTTATTTTATGTAAATGACTTAACAAACTCTTATGATATTTTTTTTGTAAAGTTTGCATGGTGTGTTTTTGAGTTTTAGCTATTTGCGCAAATACCTGAAAATGGATTGCCTGTGCCCACTCAAGCACATGACTGCTGCAGCTTTGTTCATCTTTCAGATGTGATTAACACAGTCCTGAGATAATACAGCTGAATAAGCCCAGTGAGAATGATGGTCATGTTATAAAAGTTTAATTATTTACTGTGTTTGTTATTTCCTTTGGCCTGCACAGATAATCTTCCACTCAAGGTTTTATTACAGATTTTAAATACATGTACTTCTGTCTTCTCATTTTGGTTCATTGAGAATGCTTTCAAGGGTTGCTCTGCCACAATTGCGATTTGACACATTGTCACAATTGTTCTTCATTTCTGCAATAACACCAAAATGTCATATCTTCAGTTTTAGTTCAGTATTGATTTTAATGGATATCAAGCATCGGCCATTTAATATTGAATATTAAAAGCATGCAGTTCAAAGTCCACTTTCATACATTTGATTGATAGATTGGAAAGACGTAATGGCATTTTGATACAAAGAGTCCTGTCAATGAAGTATTTTTTTTTCCAATCATCTGCTGTATAAAGCAGTGGCTTCGGTAGAAATACTGGTATGACACTAAATTTGTCACTCTTCACATGAGTTGCTTGTGTAGAAGTTTTTGTCTGGTTTTTATATTTCATCAGTTGTGTAAAAGCCTTGACAGTGTGGTAAGAGAAGACGATCTGTCATTTTAGATGCTAAAGAAATACTCAAATGCTCTATAAATTTACCTCAACCGCAAATAGACCAAACTGATCTCATTATCACAGAATTGCAATGTAAGTCGCAAAAAAAAAACTTTTCAGGATGATTTTGCAGGTTCTGATTTACAAATCAAACATTAACAGATAATAATATCTGGGGACCTCTGTGATTTTTACATTTATGTTTTTGAGAAATTTTACTGGTTAGAGAATATCATTACATAGTGCCACATGACATTAAATAGACTGTGGTTATATTTTGGTTCCATAACATTGTGATGGGGATATAACTAAATAGGAATATTGATCTCTGCCCCTGAAGTGATCAAAATTATTGTCCAGCCCAACAGATATGCACCAAATGCTGTTAGAGTGAAAGGGTGCTGCATAAAAACAAGTTTTTATTATATATTGCTGTTTTATATTTTTAATTGCTGATGTAAAATGGGATCAATTCCACATTGTTTTCATATTATTATTTAACTTTCAGACACATGTATAATTTGTTCCAGCTTTTGCTCAGAATCAGATTGTTTTGTTCCACTTATCTTTTTACATGTATTTGTTTGTTGTTATTTTAAAAAAAAATATATTTCAACATTGAAGACATGTATGGTGTATGATTATGTTTGTGGTTTGTGTGTTGGATGCCTGTCCCATAATATTCCCATACCTGTTAATATTTTTTTTTCATTTAAAATACAAGAATGATACATTTAGTGTCAATGCAAATATAATGGGAATGCAACAAAAAATGCTGCATACATACATCAATGCTTTTGTACAACATGGACATGCAAGTTCACATAATATGCATGCACCAGAAGGAAATAGATTTAGATACAAACAGAAATTTAACTCAAAATTTTTCATTACAACCAGAAATTTAACTCAAAAACAAGAAATGTTCGCAATCTCAAATGTATCTCTCATACATTCAGCAACTGACGGCCTTAGATCTATATGCCAATGAATGTGCAGTGAAGAACTTATCAGTTTTTGAAAATCTTTATTGCAATTTTTTTTTTTTTGGTTTGGACAACACAAACATATTTTTATCTAAACATTTAGATTAGGGACTGTTCACATATTATGTCAGTACATAACGGGGGGGAGGGGGTCTCTTGAATGATGAAAAGTGATGACATGGGGGAGGGGGGGTGTTGAGTCCAAAGATGATGTCATGAATGTGGTTTGGTAAAATTGAAAAAAGAACAACAAATAATATATATAGATCAAATTCATATTTTTATTATAATACTTGCCAATAAAATAACTAATTAATTAATTAACCAATACCTTGAAATTGAATGACTACTATTACTACTCAATATTTGTTAAACTGCTAAACCTACCCTAGAGTCAACACTGCATCATGTCTGATTTGGTTCTATATTAAGCGCTATATAAAAGCTCTTTTTGATTTGATTTTATTTATAATCTATTAGTTTGATTTAAAATAAATAGCAAACAGCACTATACTGGTATTTTTAGTCGTCATTTGTCAAGTTTTGATTACCTCATCAAACGGTTGGGGGGGGGGGGGGGGGGGGTAGTAACCATTTGATGACGTGATGATGGGGGTGGGGAGGGGGTCAAATGGATTAAAAAAAACATCCTCATGAACTGAAACAGGTGCAGTTCTGGCAGGCAACAAGCATCCAAAAAGGAAAGAAAAACAGAGGGGTGAGGTGGGGAGGACACATTTTAACAATTTTTTTGAAGAAATGATATTCTGAATGGTAACTCTCACACACACACAAATTAATAATTGTTCAGAGCAAACCAGTTGTGAAGTGAGGAACCGGAAAACTACGGTAACCTTCATCTCAGAAGTCACAGTATACAATGTTGATTGTTGTCAGTGCTCTTGGTATCATCTGGGAATTACAAACTTTTTGAGGCAGCTTTCCAATACAGATCTATCCAAGTTGCGACCTGGAACAGATTTTTAAGAAAAATTCATGTACACAACCAATTTCCACAAGATATATTACTGAGAACCAGAATAGATACATATTATGTCGTGGCTAACCTAAATCAATTTTCATAAATATACAGCAAAAAACATTCCATTCCTCCAACATCAGCATTCAAAATTGAAAATCTTGTAATTCCACACATCAAAATTATTCATGTGCATATCACTATTCCAAAAAATTATGCACTACTTAGAATCTCACCTATAAATACCATAGTATTTAAACGTTCCTCGGTACTCTCCCATTTTGTGGTGAACTGTGAATCATAGAGCTCATGTACAGCTTGCACCACCAGCCTTTCGTCATTGCCCTCAACAGATATCACACCCTGGATACACAAGAAAAAGGTAGCATAAACATAATTCACTTGAAACATTCTTGGCTTTAGTCGTAGCCAATCAATATATTTTTTTTTAATTATTTATTATTTCAATTTAATCAAATAGAAACTCAAGGCAAAGGGTTTATAACAGTTTTTAACATCAAATCTTTGTGAAGTCAAAAGGCAAAGTACATGAGCTAGATTTCATGGAAAATTCACAAGTCATTATAAAAAATAAACTACAGAGATACGCATTCTATTTTTCTCAGGGAGGAAGTCGCATCTCAGCATAGTCATGTCTGCTGTATCCAAACAAACTTTGATTATCATGATTCATATATAATATACATTCTCAGCTGTCACGGCATTTACAAATGTGATTTATTTCATTTGTTTTAAAGACATTAATTTCAAAATAACCATAACAATGCTTTTGTATTATAGCAAGGCCTGTAAATAGTCCATTTTATTTGAATTTTATCAACAATTTTCTTAAGATTTTCCCACTTCATAGCCGTTACATTTCACTTTTTTTTTCCTTTCTATCCTCATGCCTTCTTGTTTATTCCCCCCTTTTTCTTGCCTTCCCAGTTTTCTTTTTTAATCGCTTTTCTCATCACATTCCCATCAAAGAGAGGAACAGGAAACGTAGATGAAGACAGGCTGATGCATATTTGTAAAAAATAGGTGTCAGATGTCTCAAGCTGCCTTTCTCTCATTTCTGTTCGACTCAAGAAGGATATAGTGATAATGGTAAACTTAGTGATACAATAAATTACATTTCAGCATAAAATCTCACCTTTAGCCTGAGTACATCAATGGTTTTGCCCTGAGAATCATTTACAGTTTTTTCCCACAGCAGATTCTGCAGGAATGTATCAAGAGATGCCTTGTTCATGTCTCCTCTCACTTGCACGGTCACTGTGCCAATACTCTATGATGAAATCAAACACATACAAATTCAGCTTTGACTGGCCAGAGCATAGATACCATTGTTAACTGATACTGGTACACACCAACTATGGCAGGTCCCCTTCAACAATATTACATGAATGAAAGCTTGTTCTGGCAATATTTTAGTATGCACCCGTGTTAATGTTTCACCATGAATAGTTTACTTATCAATATTAGCGTTATTTTTCCTTGTGAGAAAGACCAGATCATTTGCTTTCTTAATCATTAATTTTTTAAGATATGAACTGCGTACTGTGTCAGACCTTCCTCTCATTGTCAAGTAAGTCCTACAGATATTATCCCATGATTGGTTACCAGGAAAATTGTACTGATGTTCGTGAGAAAGATACAGGATTGTTACTCTGAATTATAAAAGACACTGAATGAGAAAAATTGTTAATGGTATCCTCCCCCTGTGTTAGCTGAAGAATCAAGCCTGATAACTACTGCAAACACACACACACCTGGTCAATCACATGCTTGTCACCAATGGAAAAACCTCTCTGGGAGAAGATATCTTCTAATCTGAAGAAATGAAAGACAGTTCTAAAGAAATTTAGTATTTGTTTCTGTCTCAATATAGTACAGACACTGAACATTAATCATTAATGCTTGTTAAGTTTTACCATTTTATTTGTGACTTCCCTGTTAAGCACTGTCATTTGAAAACAGCAGGCTCGAGTCTCTTTTATTATCTTTCTCACCGGGATAAAATCGACTGACTCGAGTTTCAAACTGTGAAAGCCAATCTTCAATTTAAAATTCAAATCACCATCTTTCTTTTTTCAATCACATAAACAAAGAGTTAATAAATTGCAGTTCTGATGATCATTCAGTTTTACTGAAAACTAAAGACCATAAAACTTTGGACAAACAAACTGCATTGCATCAGTATCATATCAATTATCACTGTATCAAATTCATATGCTCACAAACCGGTTAGAGGAAAAACTAGTAAAAAGTTTCACAAAGCATCCTTGACCATTTAATTTCGTCAGATATTAAATGAATACTCATGACAAGTATAATATATATAAATTATTGTTAATAATAATAGATAACTAAAATAACAGTTACATTATTGAGCAGTATTTTTACATTCCAACTTACTTTATATCACCTGATAAACCATAAGCATTTATGTCCAGTATATCACCCAGATCAATTCTGAAACAGACAGAAAGTGAACAATTCTTGAATGTTGAATTGGTGCTCTGCAGGCAAATTTCAAGTGCTTACAAGAAGCAAAATGATGGTGAAAACACACAGCTGACATTTAGGTGTTTCAAAATTTCAACATTTAGGACAAGAATGTAATACATTGTAGAAAAATGTAATATATTAACCCTATCCGCGTATCGGGGGTAGAAATCTACCCCAGCACCCTAATTTTAATGTGTTTCTAATGCAAAAAGTCGGAATAAAAATCTGAAACTTCGTGTATTCCTCAAAATATTTGTCTCCAACCGTTTCCCAGTATCGATTTGACAAAGTGAAAAACTGCCCAAACAGGCTGACCACTGCTTTTTTCATGCATTTTGGAGGTAGGTGGGGTAGATTTTCTACCCCACATTATAAAGAGTAAAAAACGTACTTATTTCTAACGGCGTATCGCGGGGTAGAAATTACACCTCACGTCGCAAAGATGAAAAAACCAACGTAGTCCTAACTGCGTATCGCGGGGTAGAAATTATACCCCATGTCGCAGAGAAGAAAAACAACATAGGGCCTACGCCTACGTAGTCCTAACAGCGTTTTGTGGGGTACAAATTACTCTCTCAGCCCACATTTTATTTTGTTTACCGGCACTGGCAAGTCCTGGTAAAAGGAGCACCTGGCAATCCACTTCCGCTTTCGGGCGCTGAAACTGTTTGAACTTGGTTTTCACACAGAGAATAGATATTTTCAAGAAGCGATAGTAATGGAAAGATCACAAGGTAAGTGCTCCCATTTATTCCTCCGATTATCTTTCTTTCATTTTCATGTGTCAAAATTTCTACAATGAGGTCAAATTTCTGTTATTTGGCCCCCTGAGAGAGGGTTGGAGAGCACGAAAAATCATGGCCTTGCCAGGGTTGCCAGAAATATTTTTAACTGGAGGCCAAATCTCCAAATTTTGGAGGCCAAATTATTAAGACAAAGAGCAAAAAAAAAAACCTCAACTTTTGGAGGCAAATTGGCAACCCTGCCTAAGCCTTGTTACAGGCCTGTTGTCATTTTTAGTATTTTTGGGGTCAATTTAGTGGCAAGATACGTTTTTTTTCCAGCTCTCCACCCCGCAAATTTGTCCCTGGCTCGTCTGGTTGACCTAGCCTCCTGAAAGCGGTGTTGGCTGAAGCATGCTTGGAGAAGATGATTTCCATCCACTCTGTCCCATAAAACTTTCCCTGGGGAAGCATTGCCTCGCAAAGCTCCAATGTGAAGGATGCAGCCAATAAAAAAAAAAAGTCCTTCGACCTCCGTTGTATCAGAAGGCTTCCACTTGTTATCCAACACTCTCTGGCCCTCCTTGTTGGTGTAGGTGGCGATGTTCTCTATCATCCTTGCTAGTGAGGTCTCTAGCGAACATCTTGTAACACTAGGCCTACTGTAGGGCTTGAATTAGATAATAATTTCCTCGATTGGGCTTAAAAATTAAAGGGCACCGAGGCAATTTGCTAGGGCACCAAAGCAAAAATGGTCGTTTTGTACTGTATATTATGGTTCTGTGATCTAATCTGCAACTGTCGTAGCTCTTGTCGAGCACCTGTCAGTTGAATCCCTTGGTACATGAATTTTCAGCACATGTATCATTGTGTAAAGCACGGACCTTGTAGCAAGCGAGACATATACCCAGTGCATATGACCTCATGTTCTATAGCATAAAGGCAATAACGTCATACTCATACACAGTGGGTTTCTCAGCTTGCGACAAGGCCCGTGTCTATGCGATAAATCACCTCACATAACATCTTTCCATAATGTGTTTTTGAGACGGAGAAATGATGGAGATGGAGCAAGAATGAGGGAGAAGATATTTTTTTTCCTTCTGATTATAAGTATAATGTATACTTTTTTTTTTTACAGCACTGGATAGAGACAATCTTTTTGAAAGTTTTGCACCTGGACATACACTTCTGACACCTGAAGAAGATGAACCTGAAGATGATTGCTTGCTAGAAGATGAGGAAGATGAGGCAAGTGACGGAGACGAAAACATCATGATGTCTGCATCCGATGAAGAGTCCACTGATGATGAGACCACTGGTGATGAGTCAGAGCCTGAACGTTTTGCTGAGCTCCAGCCAGTCGACCGAGCATACATGAGTGTGTGCACCGAAGAAGAGGGCAGGACCAACGATGATCTTGCTGTAGGATCGTCACCAGACACGGATTCATTTTTGGAGGCGAGTGAAAGTGAAATTTCCAATGATGATCCCTCGTTGCCAGTGGATTTAGTCCCAGGAATGTACAAAGATAAAGATGGGAACGCTTGGTCTAAAATGCCACCCCCACCAACTCGCACCCCATCTAGCAACATTTTTCGTCAGCCCGCAAGACAGGTGGTAAACGCAAGATCGTTGTATTCTGTTGGCGAGACTTTCAAGCGTTTTATCAATGCGAGGATGATACAGAACATCACCACCAACACCAACAAGGAGGGCCGGAGAGTGTTAGGGAACAAATGGAAGCCTACTGATACAACAGAAGTCGAAGGATTTATTGGCTGCATCCTTCACATTGGAGCGTTGAGAGGCAATGCTTCTCCAGGGAAAGTTTTATGGGATAGAGTGGATGGAAATCATCTTCTCCAAGCATGCTTCAGCCAACACCGCTTTCAACAATTGTCTAACCACCTGAGGTTTGACGACAAGGAGACTAGGTCAACCAGACGAGCCAGAGACAAATTTGCTCCATTTAGAGAAATATGGGACGACTTCAACTCCAACCTTGCACGAGAGTATGTCCCTGGCCCTACCCTTACCATTGACGAACAGCTCATGCCATGGAGGGGCCGTTGTGGGTTTCTTCAATATCTCCCATCGAAGCCCGACAAATACGGACTCAAAATATTTTGGATATGTGACTCTGAAAATAGCTATCCTCTAAACGATGACCCTTATTTGGGAAGCAAAGGCAGGGGGAAGAACAGGCAGGTCAATCTTGGTAGAAATACTGCACTTGAACTGGCAAGGCCGTTCTTTCGGAGTGGTCAAAACATAACAACAGACAATTTTTTCACTGATGATGTGTTAGCCAAAACATTACTCGCAAACAATTTAACTCTTGTTGGAACCATACGGAAAAACAAAAGATGCCTACCTCCTGAATTTCAAAATGGCAAAACTGTGAAAAAAGGTGAAGCAATCTTTGGATTAAAAAAAAACACCACCATAACAGCTTACCGCTCTGGGGCAAAAAAACATGTCGTCCTCTTGAGCACCCTGCATCACGACGACACTTTCGACTATGAGGAAAGGACACCAGAAATAGTCATGTCCTATAATGCCACTAAAGGGGGAGTAGATTCAATGGACAAGATGTGCGGTTAAGTATTTCGTGTTTTTCTATTAATATAAAATGTGGGGTAGGGAAACTACCCCACGATACGCGGTTAAGCAGTTTGTGTTTTTCTACTATATAAAATGTGGGGTAAGGAAACTACCCCACGATATGCGGTGAGGATGTTCTACCCCCGATACGCGGATAGGGTTAATTAAATCCTAAGATTTAAAAAGTTGTCCTGAAATTAATAAAAAGTCTTGTAAATCTATGTAATATCCAAGTTGTAATATATCTTGCAGTCTGGTGTTTTAGTTTCACATGCACATCTGAGTCCTTTCACTCAACCTTCACAATATTATACCAATAAAAAACAACATTTATGAGGTGTTTAGAGATATGGTACTAAATGGTGAAGGAATATTCACGATGTCACATTCAACACTTACTTGGCATGAGATGTTTCCAGTAACTTGGCAAAATTGTTGACTGATCTGTGGAAAGTAAGACTATGAAAATTTCGAAGGGACATTCATTTTGTTCTGTACTGGTTTTTCTCACTGTGCAATTAAATGCACGTTATTGTCGTTAATATGTATGTATGTGTGTATCCTAACGTTAATGATAGGAGACAACGAACATCCTTCACATAATTCTACTTTGGTAAATTTTAAGAATATAATGACGAAAAAACATAAACATGTAAACATCAACAGAAGTTAATAAAAGCAACAAAACAGAACCATCTTATTCTTAGTAGGTAGTCCAAACTGCCCCACTGAAGGGGCAAAATCCCATTCTGGCATCATTTTAGGCCAACATTACAAGGCTACTACTACTACTAGTAACTACTGCTGTGTGTTTATGTAAAACGGCATGCATCCTACATCAAAATAAAGTTCAATTCTTCCTCTCTCAAAATATAGGCCACCATCTTTTGTATGGTTTAATGTGTGCAGCTGTGTGTTTTTATTGATTGGAGAAGACACAGCCTTGCCGTTTTCGCCCTCAGCTGCACATACCTATTTGACCCCCTTATTACAAATTATCACAGACTGTCGTGCCGATGTAATGCATGTGTTTGAAAATAACTCACACAGAAAGCCAGATAAATGAGGTTTAAGTCATGACTTTTTCATCCTATTTTACGGTGAAATTCTTATAAAAACATTTGTTGAAAAGTTTGTTGGCCGAGAAACTGGCGGAAACTTTAATAGGTCAGGATCAAAATTATACGCAAATGAACTCGGCCTTTGCATTTTCAGGGTGCGCCAAATCAGACATGGGGCATGTTTCGGCGCTAAGTCAATGGCAACACGGTTGATCTCCTTTTCAATTAAAAAAAAAATAATAATATTATTTTTGTCTCCCTTGTAAGAGTTCACAAAGAACTGACATCGGATGAAGTCTGATGACTAAAAAAAGTAAAACGAGATGCCTGTAATATTATATTTGTACACCTGACAAAAATTGAGCATAATGTACATCCCCTTGACTTGGAAACAGAATTTTTAATGCCGTGACTCAATAAACCGTTATGTTATGGGCCGTCAAAGTTGGACTGTCGTACAATTTGCAAAAGGTAGCAAATTCGAGCTGTTTTTTCAGTTTTGAAAATACCATAACTTTCAAAGCCTAAAGGCAGAATAATAAATTTGGTCTCAAAATGCTTAGAAAAGCAAGCTCCATCAGATTAGACAATACATGTAACTGGTGAGTTATGATAAAAAGTAAAAATCAGTTTGGACTACCTATTCTTAGTACCAGTAACTTAGATCTAGTGGTCTGGTAATAAAGTCTGAGAGTTTTTTTGTTGTTTTTTTCTCCAGCAAGGATCTCTCATTGTTGTTTCTTGTAGTGCTGATGGTTTAGGACATACCGTAAGTAAAAGATGAAGATATTTGGTATCTCCTATATTTGTATCACCCAAAATGTTCAACTATTCCCTGAAACTTGTACAAGTTAAGATCTATTTGTGCCTTCATTATTGTCCTCATTAATGTTTTTTTTCCAATTTACAAGCAAACATGACCACATGGGCATAAAAGTTTTCAACACTTTACTGTAACACATCCAGACTTCTGTCCATAATTCAATATTACTCAAGGAATAAGTATCTGGTTCTTCATGTTCAGGAAATCTTTACATCACATTAATAATAATATCTAATCCCAATCCTAGAACTAGAAGTAGAAGCTTTTCAAAGTGTGGTCTTAACTCTTATCCTTTTGAAAGCCATACTATCAAGAAATGATTTCAAAGTGGAAGTTATGGAGCAAGAAGATTGGATTTTACCTGATCTGTTGTTTGAGATCTTCTAGCTCACCATTCTCAACCAAGTCTGTTTTGTTGATGATGATCACATCACCCAAAGCAATCTGCCTGTAAAATCCATTCATAATCAAAGTTGCTACACCTTAATAAATAAATCTCTGTCACCTTCTGCACTCCACTTAATAGCCAAATAGTGACTGATCATGAGACATGCACTCTTTTAAAATAAAGCTGATGTTTTCTTTCCTTAACCCACACCCTGCGCGGGATGGCTTAAAAAGCCCACTGTCCAGTCAGTGACCTTACTCAAGGAGAATCTTATCTGGGTCGCACTGACCCTTGCTGATGTACGATGGCCACATTACCGATGACCATGTGGTTCGGTTTGTATTTGATCAGTATGAAAACATTCGCTGTTATGCCTTATCACGCTTGATAATGAATTAACCAGCAAAACTTTTGCCTATAAGTCTCTAACCAATGATCTGACTTATGATACCAAACTGACAGCTGTCGTTTTCGTGAGAACGAACCATGATAACTAGCCATGCCCCCCAAGCCAAAAACAAATGGCTTCATCCTGATTGACACATACTAATGAACCAATGTGGGCATTTGGGGCAAAGGTCATTTCAGAGCTTGTTTCTGATGGGTTCTTAGATACAGACAACTCTAGATGATGATCAGCTTGTGAGAAAATAAGATAATACTGCAAATTTGTTGAGCAACAGTTCGCATGTTGATGTTACACCTTTTGATAGTGTGGGGAGAGCCTTTGAAAGCTTAGTTTTTGTGATCCCGACCAGTGGTTCACTGGTTAACATGTCCTTGTCACAATGCCTTTGATTTAGAAGAGATACAGTAAGTAATAAGACGTAAGTTACGTCTCAAAGACGACAGCAAACCGATGCGTGAAAATCCGGCCTGCGCGCTCCGCAGCCGCTGCGTGGACAGCTTGACCTTGCCGTATTGGTATGCCCGTGCAGAGTGAATGCATGGAAAGTTGATGCCGTATATAGACACCCCTCGCAGGGTGAGGGTTAATATCTAATTTCATTGCATGGATCTACACGACAGGCAATTTGTTTAGTTTTAAATGAAATTAACTGAAAAGTCTCCAATTTATTTCACTTTTTAACATATACTGATGAAGTATTCCGCTTATGGAAACCCTCATTAGTTTCACTTTGCAACAAAGAAGATGAATTCAAATGCTGCCAATTACTAGTAATTCCATGTTCTCATAGCGCAATAGCATATTTCAAGCTGTAAATTTTGCAAGTTTCCCAACCCAAGCTACAGTCTGAGCTCTGAACAGCTAACTGATCTTGATACAAAAACAATGATTCTAATCTATACACACAAACTGTCATTTCTTAAACTTCAAATGGCACAAGGAAAAGAGAAAAATTTTGAAAAGTATTACAGAGCTCTAAGAGTCTAATATTACCTTTGGGCTTCATTAATTGAACCGTCCTCTTTTTCTTCAAGTAATTGCTGAAAAAAAAAGATACACATTGTGAATTAATGAAGAAGTTGAATGTGATAGATGGAGAGCTACCCTGTACCTTGAATTTCAAGCACTCACACAAAAGTAAAGTTCAAGTGTTCAAAATATTGTACATTCCAAAATGTCAAACCAAATTATCGTTGGCCGGCCCATCAAACCTCTGAAGTCCCGATTTACCTGTCTGGCTGATCATTCCCCCGTACTGGACTTCAGAGCTTTGCCCGCCCCTAATTCGCCCGTGATCTGGCGCATCAATCCTCTTACCTGAACAACAGAGGTTTGCACTTCACTGATTCGCTCAGAATCTGGCCCATCAAACCTCTCGCACTAACCAGTTATATAGAGGGTTGTGTTTGCTATTTCGCAAAGCTTTACTGCAGTTTACTGCTGTTTTGATCAGCTGGTAGAAAATTAATCCTTGAAAAAATTCAAGCCTCATTTTGATATCAGTGGCAACAATTGCCTTTCATCATCATCGGCCTGTTATATCATCATCATCTTGCAAAACTGCAATGTTTTTTTGTTTTTTTTTCTGTTTCTTTTCTTTGTTTCTTTTTTTTTTTCATGTTTTTTTTTTCTTTTTTTCTTTTTTTGTTGTTGTTGTCAGGGATCGGTCCTTAAAAGGAATTGCAGAGCAAGAATTGGATAGTTTACCTCTACAATTTCAGGTAACAGTGTTTTATCCTCACAATCATAATGATGGATATAGAATGTTTCAGATACCAAATGCAACGTCGAAATGTTATTTCAGTCTATGGCGTAACGAAAAAAAAAAAAAGGAAAAATACTCTACAACCTTATAATGACCGATTTTTTCCCCCTGGAGAATGGTTTTTATTGTTCTTTTTAATGTGGGAAATTGTCATAGAAATTATATACGTCTTTTGGCAGAACAGGTTTCATTTCTTGAAGAGGACGAAATTTGTCTGTGCTGATCTTTCTTTGGGCTTCATACAGTGGTTGTGGTGCTTAATTCACTGTGAGCTTCATGTCAGCTCGAGATCTGGGAAGTGCAGACCAGTCATCGTGGTGATTTAACTTAAAGTTGATGCTCCCATCTTGTAGGTATTGTAACGCCCTGATGTCCACTACCTGTGGGTCGCCAACCATTTTCCCTGGCCTTATTGAGGAAATTGCAGCAACATTTTCAAAATTCCGGAAGAAGTCATACGACACACAGTGCACGTTGAACGGTCGCCCTGACTTTCTGGCATGTGCAATTAGTCGTGCATAATCAGCTGGAGAGTAAATGTCGCACTGTCCCCATTCTTCCTCAGGGCTCGTTCCACAGTTGAGTGGACGGAATCGCATTCCATTTGAGTGTGGCCTTTTTCCAAAAATGTTTGAACAATTTCCTGTCCTGTCTTAGTTGCAATGTACAACAGTGCCTTTGCAAGAGTTTTGTTTAGATTCTGATAAGTGCAACCGTCGCTATATAGAATTATCTGTTTAGACCTGGGGTGCGATGACAAATAGTTGGAGATACAGCTGGCAAATTCGTTACCAGTAAGGCCTCCCCCAACCTCATGCCATACGTAACAGTCCGCATCTGAGGTAGCTAGGTTGAAAATGGTGAAATTATGAACAGTGAGCTTTGTCTTGAAATATAGCGACGCAGCTTGCAAGCTTGGAGCAAGCAGTACGGCTTGCAAATCCATGGTGATGGATTTTTTAATGCGATTTCCTTGTCTGCATTTTTGGCTGCCTGTGCAGCTTTGTACTTTTCTCTGTGTTGAGTAAACGTCTCTTCTTCCAGATTGCCTTCCTCATGTTGAACGCACACATCACATTGATCCTTGCGGGGCTTAAATAAGGCAAGGTTCTTTTCGTAAAATAGGGATGTGAAGACATCAATACTGACGGGATTAATGTCATCCGTTTTGCAGAGCTCCTTGTATGTATCGTACAAGTCAGTCATGGACCGAAACTGTCTTTCCACGTACATCTTTTTTGTTGACTTTCTGCAGTAGTGGGATGGCATGGTATTCAGTTTTCCCAAGAAGTCATCCACACAGTGATTCTTTCGCTCTAAGGCCCTATCATAATAAGAAGAATGTTTCTTCCCTTGGGTTTGTTCATTAAGGCACCAGTTTCTTACTGTCCAGTCCTTGAGATCAAAAGTGCATTAAAACATTTTTTGACAAACTTGTACTCTCACTCCTTTTGATTTCAGGTAATATTTTAGGACGTTTTGCTTTTTGTCCGATCCATTTTTCACGGGTGTGTCGATCAAAGTCTTCACATATACTCGCTTTTCATCCCATGATTTCAAGTTTTCCCAAAATTCTTTAAAGAGAGTCTCCCGCTCAGAGTCAGGTATTTCAGAACATTGGGTTCCCTTCGATTTGCAGAAACATCTTTCTTTCATTTGTTTTGCTGCTCTGTCAGCTGAAAGATATGCCTTGGAGGTCTTGTCATAGCTTCTTCCAACATAGGCCTCTCTCTTGACACGCTTTTCTTTCCATAGTTTCTGGTTATACACCTGGGCCGTGTTATCGGTTGTGTGATCTGACGCTGGTGGCATGTCCACAAGAGTATTAGTTTCTGTGACAAGGGGCAGTTGATCCACAATAGGAGTTTCTACATGTAATTCCATTTGCGAAGACTCCTGAACAGCAGGGGGTTCGCTTCCTTGCTGTGATGAGCCCCGGAGGCTGGGGAGATCTGTTGTAGGTTCTAATGACCCCAGATGGTCAAGGAGTTCCGAAGTGTGATCTGAATACTCCAGAAGGACGAGGGATTCGACTGGTCGGTTTGAAGAATCTGGGTGGTCAAGGCTATCTGTTGTAAGTTCTGATGACACCACATGAATGGGGAGTTCGGTCATTTCTGATGACCTCAAAAGGGCAGGAGCTTCTGTTGTGAGTTTCGAGGACCCCTGAGGGGTGGGAGGTTTGGGTGGCTGTTGCGGTGACTCCACAACAGATGCTTCTGTCAGTTGCAATGAGGAATCCAACAGTTGCTGAATGGCCCCTAATGATGGAGTTTCTGAATGTAGGCTGAAAGAGTCCAACGAGTGCTGAGTTTCGCCAAATACTGAACTGCCTGTCTGTGTATGGACTATATCATGGCCAGCTCTAGATGAGCTGTCACCAGTGGCTGTAGTTCGTTGGTCATGGGAATTCTGGCCTTCTGCTGATGAGTTTAATAAAGATTTCTCAAGGATGGCAGAGACATTTATTTTTGTCCTTGACTCATCAGTGTCACTGAAGCTTAGGTGAGCATCCGGAATTTCTGAATCTAATATTTCATGCAAATCCCCAGCTTCACCGAGAACGTTAGGAACTTCAATAGTCGATGTCTGTTCGAAAATATCCTCCCGCCGTGTCCTCTTACTCTTTGGGGTTGACGTTAGCTGCGATGTAGGTTTTCGTTTGCTTAATTCCACTAGCAATCGGCCTCTTTGGAGAGGAAACATGTTGTGGCTGTACTTTAAACTTTCACGTGCATACTCAGAGTTCTTCATTCATCAATACTTTGAGGTAGAATAACTTGATTTTAAGTTCCACGGATCTTTATACGGACTTCTGCACTCTTGTGCAATGCCCACCCGATCCATTGGCACATTATTACCGTGTATGACACCAAACAGCTGGCTCTCGAGGTGACAATATGTCAAGAAATACTAGCCACGTTGACCCGCAACTTTCACCATTATCATAAAATTATGAATAAATTTTAATGAATTTAAACGATCGTGGAGAAATGAAACGAAAGCAAATGGGATTTATCTATACTAGGACTGAGCTGACACTTTTATTGTCTAACAGAAATTCACGAACAAGAGTTATATTATGTAATGTAATTGAGGAGAAATAAATGAGGCTAGAGATTAAATTCTTGGGTACATATAATTTCTTTTTCTTTAGTCTTTTGGGATGAGATGATAAGAGACTTAGTCCTATAGGTTTACAGATCGGGAAGCCACACACACAGAAACAACAACACGAAAACGTGATGTCAACTTGCATTATTTTGAATACTGTTTGAAGAAAGCCAGCGAGAACCTTTTTTTTTTTTTTTTGCCCACAAGTGAACATTAAGTCGGCATTTTCTGACAAATTTCCCCAAAATAAAAATAATGCCTCTCTCAGCCAGAAACGAATTTCCAATGACAGGCTATTTCTAACGGAAGAAATATCTTCGTCAACTATCAAAGCTGCGGTAACATTATTGTCGGCAATAGACAAACTTTAAATTTTCTTTGAAAATGTCACAGAATACGTATGATAACGATGTGTATAAACATTTCTGCAAGGACGAAAGGCTCTCGGTATGTAAAAACTCTTCACACAAAAATCCGTTTTGTTGGGTTTTTCCCCCCAAAGATGCCCACCCATTCCATGAAAGTATGCGGCATCAAAGTGTTTTAAGTGTTTGCATGTGTAAATGTGAGTGTGCATGGGAAAACCCGGCATAAGTCGGCAAAGCTGATTTGAGAAAAACGGCTTTGAAGTGAAAATATGGGTCCGACACAAACTTCCAACTGGGCTGTTGTTTAGGGGACCGTGGCATGTTATCTCTATAACGGCTTTGTAATTAGACTACGGTCTCCTAACAAGATCCAAAAACTTCTGACTTGGCTGTTGCTAGGGGATCGTGGCATGTTACAGGGTAAACTGTAGATGAGCAGTGAACACTACTCACTATGATCTCTATAACTGCTTAGTTATTAGACTACGGTCTCCTAACAGCAATCACTCCAATATTACTTGGTCAACTAGCTATTGTCACTTATAGGATTAAATGCCGTATTCTCAAAATCTTGTTTTAGGGGGGTCACTGACTTCAATTTATCAGAAATGTCTTGTCTTTTATTATATGTACAGAACTCAAAATGTTATGTTGCCGACTTAAGCCTGGTTTTCTCATGCACACTCACAAATTAGCCAGAGGAAGGAAATTAATGGAATAAAATAAAGCAAGGGAGTATGGCTCTTTGTCTGTTTTCGTACAGCATTGCTGTTTTTAGTTAATTTGATCAGATCAGAGACTGACTCGCATACCAAACAATTCACAACATAATTATTCAAGATGATGAAGTGTGGACCCAGTTACATAACACTACACAACCATCCATACATAATTAATGTCACTAGTTGTAAAGAGCCGTGTCATGAACAATTAGGCGCCTTCTCATCGCCTAGCTTAAGAGCTTTGATGGGCCAGATTCTGAGCAAATCAGTGAAGCGCAAACCTCTGTTGTTCAGGTAAGAGGATTGATGCGCCAGATCACGGGCGAATCAGAGGCGAGCAAAGCTCTGAAGTCCAGTACGGAGGAATGATCAGCCAGACAGGTAAATCGGGACTTCAGAGGTTTGATGGGCCGGGCGACGTTATGCTGCAATCCTTTTTGCTTTCGTTTCACTGCAAAATGCAGTTTGACACACACATATTATATTGGCTGCTTTGTTGGTCTTTCCATTTACTCACTTAGTCTTATATGTGAAAACTGCACTTTAATTAATTGATTGATATATTTTTACAAATTAGTTGAAAATATAAAAAGATGTGTTTAACTGACATATTTTTACAAATTAATTGAAAAAACAAAAAATGAAAAAATAAAAAGATGTGTTTAGCTGACATATTTTTACAAATTAATTGAAAAAACAAAAACTATGGCTGTTTCAAAATTTTCGTCAGCAGGAACTTTCAAGGATGGCATTTATTTCAGAAAGTAAACAATCATGTGTAATACATTTATGAACACGTAAATTTGTTTGTTACCTGTTTACAGAATTTAGCATCCACCATTACAACAATGCCTGAAACAACAGAAATAAGAATATGAAACCAAGCATGAAAAGTCAGCATGAGTCTAAAAAAAATTACAACAAAAATCCAAGAGAACTACAAAGAGTATTACAGTGCAGGGAGGCATCTCGGCTGCAAATCAGTTTCATTGGCCAGCTACTGCAAGATACATTGAATGTTATTTCACCATTAAAACTCACCATCCAAGCATACATCACTACAAAGTTCTTCATCCAGCCAAAAGATGGAAGCAATAGGTCCTGGGTCCGCTAGGCCAGTTGTCTCCAGGAGAATGTAGTCAAACTTGCCTTTCTTCTGCATTAAATTTTCAATAGCTTTCACACCATTGTCTCTGTGGAGAATGACAATTCCCATCAAGCAAGCTTGGCAATAGAAAATATTCTTGTAAGTATGCCATAAGAATTACTTTCAGACCATTTTCAATTTATAAGATTGTAAATGAATTGTTACACAATCACGGTAAATACAGACATTAAGACAATAATTATTTCCTAATTCGACAAGCAGTTACTCTAAGGTTCCAAATAAGCGGGGGGGGGGACGCTTATTAATTTTCAGATTTTGTGCGCACCCCGACGTTTCTTATTCCGCACCCCCCGTTTATTTTTTTCAGGATTGTCATGACCAATGGTTTTACTAGAATCTAGTAAGAGACTGGTCGTGACCAAAATAAAAAAAAAAGGAAGACAAAATTGTCCTTAAAATGTAGCAAGCCCGATTAATACACACACGATTCACTGACAGTCTCGTGCGTGAAAATCGGGTCAGGTCTCTAGGTCATGTGACGTCATGATAGATCTATAGATCCGGTCGGCTGGCGAGTCCATTGCGTGTTTTCCCCTCTTTGCGGTTCGCCCGCGCTTCGAGCGGGGTCTTTCATCTCTCTCTCTCTCTCTCTTTCTGACGGAAGTGGCTTCGCGGGCAAGCAGGGTGGGGAGGATGAGGGGGTCTGACACGAGTGGCTTCGCGCTACAGCTCTACAAGCAAGCTTAGTTTCGGTTTCGTTTGCACTGCGATCTAGGCCTAGATCTAGTAGCGGATTGAGAAAATGGCGAGCATGAGTTCTAAGTAATTGGATCCGGGGTCAATGTGCCGCCCCCCTTTTTATTCCACCCCCCCACCCCCCCCCCTCGTTTATTTATTTTGAGCCTCTTGTCCACCCCCCCCCCCCTATTATTCCGCACCCCCCTTTTATTTGGAACCTTAGAGTACTTACTTAACAGTTTTTTAAAGGGTAAGAATTAAATTTACCTCAGAGGATGTTTTTCCTTCATGATTAGTCATAATTCCTTTTTAAAAAAATGAAAAAGTTTATTATGGCTCTCTTAAAATGTTGCATTTCACTTGTGAGTATTTCACTATTTGGGGCTGTGAGGTTTTAGACTTTGGATATTGTGGCCGTGAAGAGGTCTAACGGTTTACAATAAAACTTGCAGATCTCTGTCAGATACAGGTCCAACAAATACAGCTGCAGGCACATGATTCAGACAGAACAAGAACATAAAAAGATCAGTTGAGCATTTCATCTTGCAGTCTGTACACATATTTTGTTTACTGACTTGACTGAGCAGCAGAGACAACCATTTCTGAGTTCCAGCCATTCTTCAAAAAGTTCACCCTCCTGTCCTACAGACATGGACTTCTCAATAGAGTCACCTGAATAAAGCATGTCAGTTGAACATACATCATTAAGTCTTAAACATTCATTGTCAATTGTAGCTGTTTCTCTTTTAAATATCAAATTCAGGAAAACATAACGCTAACATCAGCTCTATTTTAGCATTGTACAGCAAAGGCATCGAAGAGCAAAATTCAGCTAGCATACCACAATGAATTTCTTTGATTTAATTACCAGCATATCTACCATTCATAGTGATCCATACACACCCATGCCCACAATGATACATAGCTTAAAAATTCCACGGAAATGGGAATATCTGAATGACAGAAACAATTATAAATTTTGTATGATAAATATTGATGGGAATTCCCACAAACCTTCTCCGAATTCATTGAGAATAACTGCTATCCTCTTGCCATGCTGTTCTGTAAGGATGTAGTTCAGTAGAGTGGTTTTGCCAGCACCTGCCAAGAGAAATGTCGGTGTCAAAACAGATAATAGTGAACTGTGTAAACTAACAAATCAAAACTTTGCTTTTTAAAAACACAAAGAAGTATTCCTTCAAACCATTGTGATGAATAGACCCAAAGATTTAAAATACCATAAGAATCACCATATTTCAACTGTTTTCATCCTGTCTGAAAATTATGAGATCTCGGGAGATATCATTCAACAGAAGTGGATGTCATCCTGAAACTAATGACTGACAATTTGTGATGATACTAAAAACAATCCACATATATATAACTCAACCCAGATATCTTCTTGACCTTGTGGGTTGGATATTAAAAGTCCCATTTGACAGTTTATGATGCCATGCATTTTATCCACTGAATAAGAGGATGTCTTGATAAAACAATCATGACAATATCATTGAATAATTTGCACAACCTGCCCATTTTTTTATCCTTCATTGGCTCATACTACACAAAGAATCTTTTTTCTAAGTCTCATAGTAGGTGTTAGATGATAACAGATAACAAACATGATGCTGTCTCAGTCAACATTGATGCTCATTTGTGTTATAAACTAGAAAGAATCTTGACTACACTATGTTTTTATCTCTTTGAAAAGTTATAACATTTTCAGTGCTAGTACCTAGAAAACCTGTAATGATTGTAACCGGGACTTTGACAATCTCTGCTGGAACCAAATCTGGAATATCATCCTCAGAATCTTCACTCATGTTAATATATGGTCCCTGTAACTCTGTTTCAGTGGATATAAATCTACAGGCACATCAAGGGGATACCTGTAGAAGTGGAGAATGTAAAAATAAATGATTAAATTTTGTAACAAAAACATAATATATAAATATATCTATTGATGGATATGATTCTGTCTAAAATTATCAGTAAAAACTAAAAATACATAAAGTGTAGAATGACGACTCATTTATATCATTCCTGGTTCAGTAGTACCAAAATTTGTGTATAATGCATTTATCATATATAAAATCACAGAGATGAACTGCATTTAATTAGCGAGATACGTGTTAAAAAAAAGAAAAGTCTGCATCTCATGCCATCTGTGTAGTCAATCAGAGCCCTCGAGAAATATTTCCTTCCTGGATCACAGTCACATACTGTGTCAGCAATCCAGTCAGAAGGTAGATAAAATCAAAGCTGCAAACAGGAGGCCATTGCAGGCCCGGAGGTATATATACTATATATAGTGTTTGTACTTGGAAAGAATTCCTTACATCCTGACCACCTATTCAATATACCCCTAAATATCCCTGTATCTCTGTTCTTATCCCTAGCTCTAAACCTAATCTTACCCATAATCATATCCCTCCACTTTCCACACAAAAAAGCAAAGGTCTAGGGTTAGGGATGAGGACACGTTTGGGGATAGATTCAGGGTATCTTGTCTGGGTGAGAGAGACATACAGAAATCTTTCGGAAGGAGTTCCGTACTCGAGCGCCAAAGACCAGAAACTAACTAAAAGAGATGATACATAGCTACCCCGGGGGCTTTCCCTGATATGTCAATCTGACTACTGCCCAGACGAACATCGGCCTACGGCCTCGATGATACAAACTGACCAGACCCTCACGTCGTTACTTATCAATCTGACAAGGTGGCCCTCGAGTAAGGTACTCCTCCCAATCTTTCCTTGTGCTTGGTTGTTTTGTCAGACACATTTGACTTTTACACATCAAGTTTGTTTTTGTTGCTGTTGTTTTTTAAGGTGGATCCAGACAGATCTACATTCAGATCTCTAGATCAAGAAACAGATTTACTGCATATCTGCAGAGAATTCATTTGTTCGCTCATCATAATAACATTTATAAAATTATAATTTATATGCTAGGTTTGGTAATCTTAACCTAACAGTATGGATGAAACAAGAATCAGGAGACATGATTAGGCCTATGCCCTTTTCCATTATAACGGAAGTAATTCGAAAAAAAAAAAAAATTTCAAACACCAGTCCAAATAAAAAAGGCTGTCATTATCTCCCCACAATATCGGCGAATACTACCCGGGTTTATCTGCCAACAATTATTGGCGTACTGGCCCGGATTTACCCGCCAGTGTTGGTGTTGACTAAATCAAGGAAAAAAACAATAAAACAAACTGGATTTAGATCTATTCCCTATTATTGTTTGTTGTTGGATTAAAAAAAAAAGTAAACAGATTGATTCCTAATAAGATTGATCTAGATCTAGACCTAATGATTCTTATTTAAATTACTAACGTTAGATTGATAGCAAGAAAACACTTAAGACTTAAACCCAGATCTATTTTGAAATTAAAACTAAAAGAAGTTAAACCGACTTGCGTTTGGGCAGGATATTTTTTTAGCCAGATCTAGACTCTACCTAGATCTAGATTCTAGATCTAGAATAGATCTAGATGATCTAGATATCTACTAGATCTATCTAGATCTAGATCTAGATATCTAGATCTAGATCTAGATCTAAACTAGATTCTAGATCTAGATCTAGTCTAGATATATCTAGATTTCGGACTAGAGATCTAGAGTCTAACCGGTCCTTGGAAAACAATTTTTAACAGCGGACAGGTTACGTTGGTTGAATTTATTAAAGTTAAGTTATATCTGTTCAAGTTATCTGATTCATATCTAACCAGTTGGTTCAGCTATTTGCCGTTTGTTGACAAGGATGTGGCCATTACCGGAAGTTCTGAATCAGCTCTTTTCAGAAAAAGTCAACAAAATTGGTGTATTTGCAGTTTCACACTTAATATTCGAATTTAATTTCTGAATAACATTATAATTATGTACATGTGTTATTACAGGTTACCAGACTCCAGTTACTGTTTCTTTCACGTGTTTTCATTGTTACAATACAGTTTGATTTTTGGCAGTGATCGCATCTATGAGTTAGACTTTCTCTGTAAACTGTAAGCGTGTTTCCCCATGCTGGCGACAGCCTTTCCGTAGGTATCATTGTATCAAACTATCATGCCGACATTGCTCCAGTCACCACGATATATATTTTCTTGTGAATTAAATATATCCTCAAAACAGCATTGAAATAATCAGCGTATGGTCTTTACAAATGCAAAAAACCATACAATTTCTCTCAAAAGATCTGATGTCAAAAGTCGGTGAATCTGTACAAGCACAGAAAGTTGGGCGGGGGAGGAAAGGGGTGAGGGCGGGGAGCGCTGTTCATTTGAATGACTATCGGGCCTCCTTCTGAGTTTTTCAAAACGTATTATGTTTTGTGGAGGGACCAGCCCACTTTACTTGTCGAGGCCAATTTCAATAACACTTTCCACACCCTCACGTGCCACAAAATCATCGAGCCGTCATACATAGGGAATCCCTTCCTCTGCGCGTGGATAGAGATAAAATTTTGGGTCGGCTGTGAACCGGTTTGGCAACTTTCAGCTGCGGCCTCAGGGTGCTTGCTTGCATTCATTCAAAGACACCCCGTTCTCTCTATCCTCTCCTTCCTTTATCTTGATCTCTGGGCGACAAGAACAGCAGAAAACGCGGGTAGTGTGTGACTCGGGTTATTCCCCCATTTATGTCTGCCTGCCTGTCACGCCGTGTGGGTGACGTTGTTCTTTTCAGTGTCAGAGAGCATTAGGTTTTCTTTCTTCAAGTAGAGTGAAGCTAAAGTGGGCGGACAATGTGTGAAAAGACCGATCGTTTCGCTGCCTAAGCCAAGCAATATTTTGTAAACAAGTAATTATCACACAGAGGCCAATTTTATTTTGAGATTATCATCTCCCGAGCTGAAAGAAGCCTTTCAGTATTTACTTAAGGTGAGCACTGTTTCTCTTTCAAATTATTTTAAATATTCTTTTTCTATTTCCATCATGTTATATAATTATGTGAATGAGATGACCAGTAGTGGGCAGTATTTAATTTTGTAATACGTGCGGTCCAGTAGTATGGAACGATATACTTACATGGGATGATTGCAGTTTGGGCATGAGACTATTTATTTTATTTTATTTAACTCATTTGGATTCGCTGTTTTGAATAAAGAAATAGGTCCACCGTTCACACGACCGGGACTTCCAATCCTATTTCGGGTGTAAGAAATTAATCACTTAAGATTTTTGATCAAACATTTTGATTATATTGGGTAATGAATTCACCCAGGAAGTTTTCCTTCTTTCTTTATTTATTTGGCTGTTTATGAGATGAGAAAGTGTTTTATTTTCACTTTCCGTAGTTTACAATTATTATTTTTTTTTTTTTTAAACGAAGAATTCTGCTTATTGTCCTTTTACATCGCCTAAGCCAGCATGTCAGTCACTCTGGGAAAAAAAATAATAAAATGAAACACTGTAAGTTCCTCCGAAGTTTACAATATTAAAATCTTCACTGTACATTGTAACCATGGCAATTTCTTTCTTTTTTTTTTTTCTATCATGATTCCTTACTTTTTTTTTTTTTCTAAAAAGAAGATAGACAATGCTAATCACAGGATGATAACACTATTGAAGATCTCTACAGTGATAAGGAAAGTGATTATGTTGGTGACGATGACTGATGTTTATTTCGATGACGGTGGTAGTGATGACGATGATGCTGGTTGGCTTTTCTTGAGAACTATCCCTGATTCTGGCTGTTTGTCCAATTTTCTTTGCGTACTTCGACCGTTTGCTTATTTTGAAATATCGCACAATTAATGATCCCTCTGTGTGATTTCGCTGCATATAATTTTGTCGAAGCTTGACTGATATCAATTTCTGAAGTATTTTAGCTTGGTCTCTGATTTCTTTTGACCACTGGTTGGTCAGACAGCTGGACGTTGTTTTCCGTCGCTGACATTTTATAATGGCCAGAGATTGGCGGTGGATCGAGGTAGGGCGAAGTAGATAAACTAATTACAGTGTGACCAAAAACTTAACAGATAAAAAAATGTCTTGTATACTTGCAAAGCCTCCGCCAATACACAAAGGTCAGAAAATAAAAAGAAGAGGCACACATTAAGATACACAGAGTGATAAAGAGACGAATAAATAAACGAACAAATACAATGACTAATATCTATATCCGCCTCCTCCTATATTTTCTTTATGTCTATATTTATCAGTCTGACGAAGGTCCCAGTGGCCAAACACTTGTGTCCTTTCTAAGCTTGTTATAGTCCTCATGTACGTTCAGTTTTCTCCTATCTGCCAAGTGCCATGGGGCCTCACAATATTTATTTATTTATTTATCAACAAAAAAATTCAAACATACTCTATATATATGTATCACAAAATACACCTTGTCTAAAGCTGGTTGTACTTGAAACTTTGACCATTCCCCGCATATCAAAGTGCTGTTTAATTGTACCTAACACTAACACTAACAGTTGGCCTTTTGGTATGCTTACATAGTGAAAGGAATGGTTGAATGTCAAAATATTGAATTATCAAATCGTTGTTGGTTTAAATGTAAAACAGTACGACATGGGGCATATTATTCTTTCAATATGCCACGATCACCGTTTAAAAGTAATCGCTTGGTCAATCGATTATTACTTTATTCAAATTTCAGTGCATCGCTATCAATACCGTACAAAGTACACGTGCACTCATACACAAAAGAATCGGAGAGATGTTGAGAACGTTACCACGGGTAGCCAACGCAACAACGCCTAAGTAAAGATGAAAATGATGTTAGAAAACAGTTACGGCTGGTATCGTGCAGTTTATGGGGTGTGATATCGATCGGAATTCCCAGTTATCGATTTAAAATAAAGCATTCACAGCATCGATATCCTGCCTGTATTTTTCAACAGCTGCATTGCATTTGTTGGCGTCAACACTATCATTATTGAGATAGAAAACAATAGTGATTGGTGTGGGTTTTTTTTTAATTTATTTATTTTTGCAAGAATTCGTTTACAGCTTTGTAGTCTAGTTGGGCAGTGGTTTCTTTCATGTGGTGGTGAAGAGTAAGGGTGTTCTTTGACATCTATGTCATTACCACAATCTCTCTAGTATAGTAATTGCCACCATCTCTACCGCCGTCTCCGCGATAAGCATCGCCGGCCTTCATCACCACAACAAAATGGAAATCATTAACATCTGAGTATCTGGAAATGAAAATGATATTTTGTCTTCAACAGCATTCGAGTCAAGCATTTACTGCCTCATCCATTATTATTCAACTCCTCGCACATTGACGTTCCATTACCGTTTTCATCGGCGTATGTGTTTGCCATTGTCATTTCCAGCACTACTTTTATAATTATTTATTATCGTCACCGCTATCATCATCACCTTCATCTAGCAGCGTTGTCATTGTTTCCACTTATCCCTTCGTTTCACGGCCATCACAACTGTTTCCACCAATATTTGACAATTGTCGTTTCTACCAAAGCCATTTTTAATATCACCACCAGAGTAAACATCACTACAATTTAGGCTACATTCAAAATTGATTACAATGGAGATTTATCAGGCAGGCATTTTGAGAATGAGCTGACGATAATTTCACTCTAGATAAAGAAATTAATTATTATAATGTAGCTGTTCATTAAAATGAAACGGAAAAAAAACAACCTCGCCGACGTCACCAAGACATCGTAATAGGGGCGTTAACTATATACTTTCACCACATCAGCTCGAGGGTAAATATATACCATTGTTACGTTATGGACATCTTTGTGTACCCGAATCCAGGCTTAATCCTCGCATATTGTCTTCCGCTCCCATTTCCACCCAACGTCGGCGCACACAATGACGTGAATCTGAGCGGATTTACCGTCGAGAGAAATGTCCCCGTAGAAATAATTATTTGGGAAATGCTTGACAAAACTGGCAATTTTGTAGTTATAATTTTTAATAACACTTAAGAAAGAAACTTCACGTAAAGTCTGAGTCACTTTAAAGAATTGAACTAAATTAGTTAAATTCTTTAGAGTCACTCACATAATGGTAAATTTCATATATAAAATGAAGAAATCTTTGCTGTGCAACTTGACAAGCAATTTCTGAAAAAAAATGTAAAAGAATGGGACAGCACTTTATTTGGGATTGGGCCACCGGAACACCCACAAATGCTGACTTGTCTGCGACAAAAACTCTAAAAAATCGAAATGGGAAAGAAGTGGCGTTTCATCTTTACAAGAAAATCCCCCGTAGTTTCCTGGCTTTTATCTTCAATTTGATGAAAAGTCACAATGACTTGTGAAATCATTTTCTCTGTTACTCTCACTAGCTGGTCCGCTGACTCGGGGAATACACAGGTGTGATATTTAAAGTTGCGTTTCGATCACCAGAATGTAACTTGAGGCCCAGAACGAAATTTCCTGTCATACTTTTTAATCCTTTTTAATTCTACTTGAAGAAAATGCTTTTTTTTTTCCACCCCAAAATGTTGGAACACTCTCTTCAGTTCAACTCACATGTGGCTCAAAATCAACGAAAGTATTGAAAAATATAGCGAACTCCAAAACCTTTTAAAAGCAAAGGAAGATGTTAAGTAGAATTTAAGGTTCAGCGGTTAAAAAGCCTGTCATGATGACATTGGAGGCCTTACTTCCTTTATAATATGATGATACGTGATTTTCCTTGGGTTGGCCATTCAGTTTCTAATCACAGAAGAAAACTATGTCATTAACGAGTTGTTTCTTTCCGTGCAGTTTCTTTTGTCCATACAACACTGTTTGAATCAATACAACTTTGGGTCCAAAGCATACACTCAAAGTTAATGCACAAAAAATATATGTACATAAATTAACAATGTGGGTTTTGTATGAAGCGGCAGGTAATGCGTCATGCTAGGCCAAATGTATGGCTGTAGGCAAACAGAAATATACATTGGCGATCCCTAGCGATTCTGAAAAAAGATCATTTTTGTCTGTACCTTTTTTTCATCTAATGATCGTTGAAAGCATTTTGAAAGCAATGGGTGTGGCCACCCTGGATTTAGGACAATATCTTTACCAAGTTTGCTTATCGTCATCTTCTTTTATTTTCGTCATTTTTTTTTTCACCAACATACTTCCATAATGTCATGTAAAATGAGTGTCACCCAGAGAAGGGGGCATGGTAATATCCTGTTGAGATATTAAATGTCAAAATGATCTGTACCGGTATTTCGCGTTTTTACATATTTTTAAAAGCTTGCCGGAAACTCGATTAAACAAAATAGGTTGGGTTAGATTTGTTGACACTTGAGAAATTTAATTTTATAATTTTTTGAAACTGCCTTTCACGTTGTAGGGTTGAGGGGAAAAAAAGGGAAAGGGGGGGGGGTGGGGGAGATGGCGAAAATTAAGCCACGTGGAAATAGTCTCAGCACTAGTTGTTTTTATTTCTAGAGTAAGATAATTATGTTATATAATATAAGATGTGGGGGTCATAATTATCATCAGCCTAAGATACAAGTAATGATCATTTGATCAATCCGCCGGTCATTCAAATCAATAGAAAATAGAAAAATCATTCAAGTTGATAATTACACGAGCAGTCCATTTGTTGTTCAGTTTTAGTGACCAATAACTGCCTCTAAAACAAGCCTAAAAAAGGCAAACAAACAAACAAACACACTGAGATCACATCTACTGTTCCAGTGCCTACAAAAGTATAGAATGAATTGCTTTCAGCAACGTGCCAGTTAGCATTCTTACGGAAACCAGCGTGTAGGATTGACGTCAAACTTGCACATAGGAATGATATCGTTCCTACGCAGATCGGCTAGTTACGACATTGCGTTGACTGTAGGGAACCCGCCCCAACAGTATTCCTACCAGTTTTTACGGAAATCTACCTCGGATTGACATACGGATGTTGGCTGGGTTGAGTTGTATACGTCTTCTTTGTCCATCACTGTTTAAATCACAACTCCATTTCGCTCATTATCACCACCGTCCTCACCGTCTTTTTTATTATTTTAATTTCATTATCAGTTTAAGTTATCAACAATTGCATCTTTTATTTTGCTCAACTCATTTAAAACAACTTGCCTTACTTGATAATTCAGCTATGCCTCTGTGGAACGGATCAGAGTTTAGAAAAACAGGGAGGGAGAGAGAGTTTGAAGAAGAAGAAGAAGAAGAAAACTGAAGAGGAGGAAGACAAAGATGCAGGAGAAGAAGCAGAAGAAGAGGAAGCGGAACACTTGGCAGAAGACGGCAAGAAACAAGAAAAAAAACAGAAAGCTAGGGGCATGAGCAGCGGTCCTCCTAAAACAAAGACCCCAAACCCACGATAAATCTGCTCATTTCTCATCTAATGATTAATACATTTTCATGGCCAATTAATGATGAAAAACAGTACATTTTCTCCCCCATAGTGACATTTAACGCTTTTTTGCATAAATGACTGTAGCTCGATTGTGTACCTCCATCTCCCACATTTTATTTGATCGATATCGAGCACAGGATAATCGATTTTGCTACCCTATAAAAGATCTAATCACAAGGAACTCTTGCAGAACAAATAATCGAACGTTTCGAGTGGCTGCTTTCTTTGTATGGTCCTGCCTGGATCCGGTGCACTGGTGGTGCATGCACCAGTATTGACAGCTTTATCATAATTATATGAAGTGCGTAGTCTTGTTTTACAATAATATAATATAAATTACGTCGTGACCTTGGTTCTTGTTTGTTCTGCCTCCTTTATCTGAAAAACTGGAGATCTTTCAGTATGTAGCAGAAGTGTTTATACCAAATGCATACTTTGACACTTGTTCGAAATGCATTGTGGCACTTATCCAAGTGTTTCGCAGTTCCGATTTATTTCAACTCTTTATCATAATACTAAAGCCGCAAGTGGAGTTCGAACAAACAAGAACTAAGGTCCCCACATGTTTTACTATGACACTGCCATGCTAGTTTATAAACACACACGCATACACACAGACATAGACACACCTGCGCACTACCACATACACACACACACACACAACGCGAACTTGAGTGTACAGTTGAAATTTGTTCACTCCAATCATCATCATCATTGAAATGGCTGCCGCTCAGTGGCGAATATTAGAATTTGATTCATTCTGTGATCTAGCAAGTAACGATGGTTCACAGCGCACGGAGATATCTCATGTTTTGAGTGTCCCTCCTCGTACTCCGGGTGTACAAAATAGATAATAAATTTATAAATTTATAAATAAATAAACAAGCCCCCCCCCCCCACGCCCACCCCCCAAAGCCTTGAGAAAAATGAAATGATTTTTTTTTTCGAGCTCTCATAATCAAGGTAGATAGATACAATAATTAAGGCAGCCTCGGGTTGTTTGCAGAAATTCTGCTGTCTTGGGTTGGCCAAGATCTGAAATGTCCGGATATAAGACTACAAGAGTTTGCTGGCTTGTTTTCCTACTTTGATAAGGCTTGTCAGCGTATCCTGCAGGTATTTCAATATCAGGTCGTAACTTCGATACCTATTGAGCTGTGGTTGGTTAGAGGTGGGGAGATAAAGCTTCTGTGGAATGGGTCAGGGTTTAGAAAAACAGAGGCTAGAGAGGGTTGGAATGGAACTAAAAGGGTGGGGGGGGGGGCATAGGAGACCGAGAACGAAGACAGAAAAATGGGAGGGTGGAATCTCGAGAGAGGGAGTAGAATGAGAAGGGAGGGTGATCTGAGAATGATAGGCCAAATAAGGACCGGAGTCTGGAGAGAAAGAGACAGACAGACAGAGAGAGAGAACTATAACGAAAGATATAGTGAAACGCAAGTCGGAGAGAAACCATTACCTACCTGGGATTGTAAGGAAATGAAAGAGGATGGAAGGAAGGGGAAGCCCAATGAAGGAATAACTGAGAAGATAACGAAAAGGAAAATGAACTGGAAGAAAGGGTGACATGGGGCATAAACAGGAAATGTAGCAAGGACACCATTACATAATCTGCTAAGGGCACACAAAGAAAGATAACTCCTTCGTGTCCCTTATACACGGTAACTGGTGGTATCTGCTCTACACTGGGGATATCCGGCTGCCTTGCAGCTTCACTGAGAGAATTTTGGCACATGTATGTGATGTAAAATGTGCTGTGTACTTAAGGTGTGAAATTTGAAGTACTTCATTAACTACATAGTGTCCTTCTGCCTGTAAAATGACTGTATTAGAACATTTGAAGGGCTTTACAAGCAGTTGTAGTTATAAAATTAATGACAACGAAAACCGTTCTGCCTGTAATTTTCTTATGTGTATGACCTCGCTGCAGAGTAAGCTCCTTTCACTGCTGTCACCCTTTTATCATTTTCATATCTATCTATCTATCTATCTATCTATCTATCTATCTATCTATCTATCTATCTATCTATCTATCTATCTATCTATCTATCTATCTATCTATCTATCTATCTATCTATCTATCTATCTATCTATCTGTCTGTCTGTCTGTCTGTCTGTCTGCATGCCTGTCTCTCTGTCTGCCTGTCTACGTAGTAACCTTGTTACATGGACTACCCATTTGCTTGTCCATCTATTGCGATATATATTGACGCTTCCTGTCAAAGCACGGCTTTTCTTTCGTCATTGATCGCATTCTTCACCGCATTCATTCCTCTTACATTGACGTCACGCCTTGGTACAGTCCGAGAGACCTTTTGCCTGTGTGCCACACGACCTTCACCTACTCAGTTATCAAGATAAAACTGTTCAGCGGGCTTCTGGAACCAGAGATCTAACAAATTTGCCAAGTCATGTTTTATGTGCATGAAAGTTGAACCTAGTATTCTTACTGTTATGCACTGACGTACAACGACGCATTCAATCGTTGAATTTGAACGATTGTATTTCGCATTCCAACATCCAAGGACCAGACTTTCTTTTACTCTGTGTGCACAATGTAAACTATGTATGTTTGTTTAGGCCATATAAACCCTTCCACAGTCTAGGAACCAATTTTATTAAATTATTTTGATTTGACGAGACTGCTGGCCTCTATGCTTAGGGAAAATGTGAAAGCAATTGTACGTGAATAAAGAGAACCCTTCTGACGCTCAAGAAGTAAGTATGACTGCATAAAAGCTACTTTAATTCCTGAATGGGGACTTCCTAACAGTTTAAAATTATTCAAGTTAAGCTATAAGTCACTTCATGGCATTCCTAAAGAATCGAAGAAACCCAAAAGAAAATGATAAACCAACCTTTAAGGATAGATTAAGATAGAGTTTTGACAGTGATAATATTATTTAGAATCATCCTACAGTTCAAGTAATGCTAACTGCAGCTCTTTGGTTCATGAAATCTTGGCTTCATTTGCCCCTCTCCTCTCGGCTGCATTGGAATGTAGTCTCACAGAATGAGTTAGAGCTAATCCGTAGGATAGTAACCTACTGAGTCAAATCTGCTTTGCTTCGGTTTTGGTGTCAGACGTGGACTATGTAGTTAAACGAGACCTCGCTCACCAGCTGAAACAAGTCTTGTCTCGGCAGTTGATTCAAAGGAACTGCAAGCCTGAGTCAAAAGGGGAAACGAAACACACTTGACTCAGTGCGTGCGGTACTAGGCTTAGGTTCAGTGTCAAACATCAGAGGACTAGTAATCTTTCAGTACAGGGCGTTGTCACCTGGAGGGATTTATCAAGGCAGTTATTCTTGTCTCTATACGTTTCCTGCATTCCTCCGTCGTTATATCTTGGCCATTGTGTGGTGACCTAGAGTAACTGGAATGTTTTTCAGTGTAAAATTAATGTTATTTTCATGACACTTGTTGCCCATTCGTGGCAGCCACAGCTGACAACAAGCTTTACAATCGTTAGTCGCGAAGTGCATAGGTTTAAACAAGGGCTGACGATTCAAACCAAATTCAGCCCTACATTTGTTTGATCTCAATAATTATTATAATGCTTCAGTGAGTAAATACAAATCTGATTTGTTGTTTTTTAAGATATTGCAACAGCAAAGGCACCGCTATCTCTTTTTAATTCATCAATCAACAAACAAACAAACAACCTGTAAAATAGGAATGTTAATGTAGCTTTTTTTTTTTTTTAAAGTGTTAAACGAAAGTTGCGACATTATCAAAGTCTCCTGTTTTGAAGATCACTGTGACATTTAAATATATTATTCAAGATCAAAGCTTGCAGTTCGTGACAATTATTTGATGTTCATTTATGCTTATACTTGATCAATGGACAGAATAATCATTTCTAGATGAAGATGCGATAGGCGATATGTATTGTGTCCAAAAACGGTGTCCTTTCTCCTCAGACGTAGGTTGTGTGCGTTTTCAGTTGCCGATCACATGATAAACAATTATATATTAAGCTGCAAATTCATTCCCATGATTTGTTTTCGAGAAGAGAAAACATCTAGTTATTCCTGGCCGGCTAAATATGGCATAGTGAGGATGTAACTTTTGGATATTGCAAAGTTAAAAGGGTTCAAAGGATGCGCATTTTACGTCGTTATAAAAAAAAGAAACATTGAAAACAAACAAGCAAACACACACAAAACAAGAAAAAGAAAAACGAAGGATAGATATTTTGTTTATTTCAGTGCTACAGTTCAATGTAACAAATTGCTTCATGGGAAGGCTCAACTATTTTTGGCAGGTTACTTCATGATGCCATTGTTGAACAGCCACTGCTTTCAGGTAAAACGTTACTGTCCTCTCTTCTTGTATTGACTGGCTCGACGCATGGATGGCCATCAATATTTATTTTTGGGGAAGGATGCCCGTCACTAGCTACAGACAATGTTTAGATGAAGAACTTAGGCCTGTCTATGATGCATGGAACAAGAGGCATACTCTCTCTCTGTCTCTCTCTCTCTCTCTCTCTCTCTCTCTCTCTCTCTCTCTCTCTCTCTCTCTCTTTCTCTCTCTCTTTCTCTCTCTCTCTCTCTCTCTCTCTGTTTAAGGAGATATGATTTCTCCAAAACGGCAAAACAAAATTAAAATAAACATTACAAAAGGCCCCAGGTTTAAAAAAACTCAATTAATTGGCCCCATTATTCTCATTGTTAACGTCTCTTACACTCCAGGGGTTACGAAACAATAAGTATGCTTATACCTGCTTGCTTTGCTCCCACCCTCATTAACCCCCTTTTCTGTATTAAATCATAAACATTTATAATCCTCAGGTTAAACGAAAGAAAAAATAATTATACAGAGGCATTTCTGTGGTTATCATAGTGGACCTAATTTTCAAAATCTGGCTTATAAAATAAGTACGCATGATTTACTAATAACAATTGTTTTTTATTCAATAGTTTTGTTCGTTTCAATGAATCTTGGCGGTCTTGGTATGTTTTGTTTGGCCTTTTTTTTTTTTTGCATATAGTTAAGTTGTTTTGGATGGTGTCCACTGGGGAAAATACAAAAATAAGGAGGTGAGATTAAATTGGAAATCTTATGAGCTGTCGTAGACCATAAAAATAACTGCCTGTAAGTGGGGGGAAAATAAGAGATTCAATCATTCCCTCACGTAGGCCAGAACATTATTATGTTGACATAATAGGTTCTGTAACCGTGACAGAAAATCAGCGAGCCAGTTAATCGGTTTTGCTGTTGTTGTAGGAGACAAACGTCAGATTACGCCATGAAAAGATTTAACACAAACATATCACAATACCAGATTGTGTCAATAAACTCATTGAAAATAATTAGCTCTCAGGGAGTATTAGCGTTCATAAAAGCATGTCATTTTTTAAAAAATGGATTTTAACGCTAGCATACAGACAGTAAACCGATATCTTCAGCTTATTTATTTCACTCTTTCTCACTCTGTGGTTTTAAAATAACGACCTGTGCTCCTTTTACCCTCTCAAATTGTTCAGTTTTCTTTTCTCTCTGAAAAAAAGGTGAGAATGTGGAAACAATAATCAATCTATCATCTTCTTCTTCTTCTTCTTTTGTTCACCAAATCTAAATATGCAGATTTGTTCTTTTAAGAAAATCTACGGTTTGCTGCAGTTCTGGCAGAACACCATAGAGTTTGACATTCAGGTCCGTGGATTTGGGCCAGTATGTTTCTCGTAGTGCTGAGAAGAGTGTGCAGTTCCGTTTTTGGGAGACTGGCTGCACTCACATGTGACAGATGTTCCTATTTTAAACTAGGTGAACATCATAAATTTTGAATTTTGTGATTTTTACCCAAATTCCTGCAGCCGCCAACTCCATGGAGCGTGTAAAAGGATTGGAATAAATTTCCTGTGAATAACTTACTCTTATATCAGTAATGAGGAAGACGATAACAGAAGGTACACTCCAAATCTGAAACTCCTCGTATCTTCTACATAATAAGAAACAAAACAAAGAGCGAAACAAAAGGTTTGCAGTCAATATGTGAAATCCTTGTTCGCACTTCTTTGGGTAAATGGGTCACTGTGGACTTCTTTGGGGTGTCCCAGACAGGCGTAAACTTCTAGTATCTGAGATTCTCTTTGTTCTCTGCAGACAAAAATTTTTATGCCCCGATTTCCTCACCGCCAGGGGTTTGTCTGACGACATGTCGTGTCTTCCCAAAGGAGATAAGTAGTTCCTTCCCTCCCCTACTCCCTTTCTAAAAACCAAAAAGATGACTATGCTTTTAAGTCTGAGAGGTTCTATAGCAGTGGTTCTCAATCTTTTTCAGGCAATCGCCCCTTTAGCCTCCATTTGCTCTGTCATCGCCCCCCCCCCTCCCCTCCCTCACCCCCTTCCATATCCCTACCATTACCAAAGCCCAACAGATACATTTCTTAAGAAGGCAGATTACATACAAATTATGATGTTAAGTTTTTCAAAGCCTCATTGATCGCTCATTATAAAACTGAAAGCCTTCTTATCAAATGCACTACAAAAAAAAAAAAGAAAAACATTTTTTTTTTCTACTGGTACAACCGATGGACGCGTGTTGTTGAATTAGTCAGTGGCTGCCCTGCGTTTGTCCCCAACAAAATTATCCTCCATTCATGTTTTTTTTTTAACCCCTACCCCCCCCCCCTTCATCGTTTTCACCCCCTTGTCGTCCTTTTCTTCATTTTCGGCCTCAAATCAAAATCGCCCCCCCCCCCCACCTCCTCCGGGGAACGATATCGCCCGCTTTGAGCACCTCTATTCGACAGGGATAAGGCCTTGGTCTTAAGAGAGACACGGGTGTGAAAGGGGAGTTCTGATGAAAAAGAATAGTGATTTTGAAATTATATCGCTTGACACGTTAAGGGGAACAGGGGGGAATTAAGGGGATCCAGTTGTCTCTTCTCACTGTCTGGGACTATAGATTCAGTCGAAGGGCATAATTATGAAGGTCATCTCACCTAAATCAAGGAAGTTAACTGCCTAACCTACCAAGAGAGAGAGAGAGAGAGAGAGAAAGAGAGAGAGAGAGAAAGAGGGAGGAGGAGTAGGTTGATCAACCGGGTTTTCCAGTGAAATGGAATAATAGTGCTAGTATTTATAAAGAGGATTCTAACGCTGATTAATCACACCAGGTTTGCGGACTTTCTATAGACAGTTTTGTGTGTCCTTTGGGAACATGGCTTTTGCCATTCATTATTACTTTTTTCATTCACACACCCGCCACATTATACAGACCTGGCATTCAATTTTCGTGGTGGTTTTTTTTCATTGGCATTTTTCAAATGCTACCCGATTAATAGATTTAGACATAGAAATGTGAACACCGTTAAGGTGTTTCTTTGATAACACTCTGTTGTGGTAAGACCACATTTTGGTTCCTAGAGAATTTATTTCTGGAAAATCTTGTAAAATTGCTCGAACTTTATTTCATTTTATTTTATTTTTTTGTTTTATTTCATCTTATTTCATTTTAATTCTATTTTATTCCTTGTTTCATTTTATTTCAGTTTATCTTCCTTCCTTAAACTTCATTTCATTTACTCAGTTCACGTGCATTGTAAGAATACAATTTGATCCAGTGTTGCTTGACAATTTTGTTCGCTTCATTCATGACCATAGCTGATATTTTTTATTTATTCAGGTCTGGACTATATCAAGTAAATAAAGTATGGCAGACTGGGACACGGCTAAATACGACTATCAGAATCAGTGCAATAGCCACAGTCGACAGAGTTCTCAAAGCAGCGGACATTCGAGCAGTAACAAGGAGAACAGCGCCTTGGACAGTGAGAGCAATCAAGATAACTCCAGTCAAAGGGAGCTCATCCTCAAGGGAGGGAACGAACTGCACGAGGAGAGCAAAACGGACATGTCACATTACGCCTACTCGAATTGGGGATTGTAAGTCAACTTCAATATACTCGTTACTGTTTTTTCAATGGCATTTTATTAATTATTTTTTATTGTAAGACTTTGTTTTATTGTCACCTCCAGTGAGTTCTGGACCAGCTGTGTCACCCCCAGTATTTCACTAGCCTTTGGCTAACTTTTAATGTCTTTGACTTTTATCATGAATGTCTGTGTGTTTTTCCCTTGTCCAATTGTCTGTCAATGCTTTGTCTGTCTTAACCTCTGTCTGTTTTTCTTCCTTTATCTGTTCTTGTGATCCGCCCCCCCCCCTCCCCCCAAAATTCCATTGTTGCTCATTATTTACTTTCTTTGAATGGTATTGTGATGGACTGACTGACTGGCTGATATTAATTTATCGCTCTCTTTCTCTTTCCATTCACTCACTCATTCATTCATCCACTCACTCACTCACATCACTCACTCACTCACTCACTCACTCACATCACTCAATCACTCACTCATTCTTTCATTCACTCACTCACTCACTCACTCACTCACTCACTCACTCACTCACTCACTCACTCACTCATTCACTCACTCACTCACTCACTCACTCACTTCACTCACTCACCCACTCACACAATCACTCACTCACACATTCATTCATTCACTCCCTTCACTCACTCACTCACTCACTCACTCACTCACTCACCCACTTATTCACCCACTGACTCACTAACACTCACACAGTCACTCACTCAACCTTCCTCCCTTGCCTCAGAAACACTGCTATCACGGCTACAGAGCAAACCAGAGTAAATTTACTTCATGTCAATAAAACTTTAATAGAATTTCAAGTACATCGATCACGGAAGTGAAAGCCAACAAATCTCTAACATCTCATACAAGGACCCCCATGAAGGCTCTGTTCTGAACTGCTCAATGATTTCTCCTTCTTTCACTCTACAAGATGGCTGGTGCAATATTCTCATTTTTCTTTCTGCCTTTCTTTTTTTTTTTGTTCCTTCCTTTTATTTTATTTTTGTCCTTTCTCCAGTTCCAATTATCTGGTTTAAATATGGAGTTAGTTTTTCTTTTTCCCATTTTTTTCATTGCTTTTCTATTTATTTATTTATTTTTTTTTATGTTTGCTTGTGTGTTTCTTTGTTTACTGTTCCTTCCTTGCATACATCTATTATATATTTCAGTAACTTGCAACCTTTGGCATGACTAACTGACCAAACTATACACTCTTCAGGCCTTAAA
This sequence comes from Onchidella celtica, assembly GCA_963931925.1. NCBI lineage: Eukaryota > Metazoa > Mollusca > Gastropoda > Systellommatophora > Onchidiidae > Onchidella > Onchidella celtica. The sequence goes on from OZ007571.1 coordinate 23,552,623, forward strand.
TTTGGCAGGAAGGTGGCAATTGAGATAAGGAAGATGATGGCTATAATTAAAAGTTGTTTACTTCAAGCATGTATTTTTAAAAAATAACAATGTTTATTGCTATGAGAGAGAGAGAGAGGGGGGGGGGGGAATCACATGATTGTTTATTATGGGCAATGCCCGGTAGCTCATCTAGTTCTGTATATTTCGTATCTTATTTTTTTTTGGGGTGTTTTTTTTTTATCCATCCGTTTCTTTCCTACCATGCACTAAACTCTTTGTTCATTGCCAACCGCTGCGGGCCTAGTAAGATTTCATGTTTGCCCCAAGCCTACTGCGATGGATTTATAATTATGCTTCCCAACTTCGCACTTCATAATTACAGTGATGCATTGACAGAAACTTGTTTTTTCTGTCGTGATCTCATGAACACCTTTTATCTATCCCTTTTCTACAGTGTTCCTGTGTTATCGCAATAGCCATACATTAAAATTATTCCTTGTTCCACTCCCTACAACCCACGCATTCGTCTCCAGAATGGCATCTGGGGAGACTATACGGGCAAATCTACATAGTATAATAGATGAATTGTACTACGACACGCTTATCGCTTTGTTCAGTTTTGAAAGACGCTCAAAGTTTACTGGGTGGATTCAGTAAAGCATAAAAAAAAAAGGCATTCAGTTCTGTTTGTTTAAGGCACAGCGTTTAACGTCCCATAAACTGCGCGTCATAATCTTTTAAGCCCGTGTGCACTGATCGAGGGTAGACGTATTACACTGCGCCATCCGTATGGTGTTCGTGTCTGAAGACACGAAGGCGATAGATACAGATTTCTGGCTCTCAAAGTTAATGTTCGAAGCCTAAGTAAGAACCGGTTTTACGTCATGTTAAGATGTTAAAATTTAATTATATTAGATCGGGGTGGGGGGGATATTTCGCATTTTTAAATTATTACTTTTTTTTTTTTATGCTGTGGTAAATATGGATGTCTAGAAACCAGATGTCACAACTTTAGACCCGTCTTCATTAAAAATGAAGGAAAGAAAGATCAAGTTCGATTTTGTTCATATGATCGCCTTTTTAAAGTATTATTCTTGCACTGAAAAAATATCAATTTCATGCACTGCCTCATTAATATTCTTGCGGATATTTGCTATACTAAGAATGTCGAGGAGATAAAGCAGCATTTTTCTATAATGCGAATGTTGTTTGTCATTTTCTGGCAGTATATAATGAAATCAAAGAAAAGGCATTGCTCCAAGGGCAGTGTCATAGACTGGACCTGAACGGTGTGAGGATCGGTAAGACAATTACTTTTAGATGAGGTTACCCACCTACGCTGATCTTAAATGAAAGCGAACACATCTTCCTAACTACTACCCCGCCCGCCTTCCAGCCCCAACATAGCACCTATAATCTCTTTATTATCACCTATCACCCCTCACTCCAAATTCAACCATAAAAAGCCAACTTTGAGATAGACTGTAAAGTGTTGCAATAATACTAAAAAATACAGGTATAACTGCAAAGTTACCCTCCTTCCCCCTTTTCATTCACTTCAGTGTTTCCATTAAGGGTTATATTTCACTGCTTTTCAAATTTCATTTCATTCTCGGAGGAAATGTTTCATTGAGACCCGGGTTAACATTCAGACAACCCATTGAAATCCCTCAGCAATGGACTATTATCCCACCACTTAATGTCTGCCCCCGCCAATGAGAAAGTAAAATCCCATTGAATAGTGCTTATATTTCGTCATTCACGAGGGTTCTCGAGTCTTCGCCGGAGTTGGTGGGCGCTCCTGATAGGGTCTCCATCTGTCTGCCCTAACGTTCTGTTATATTCTATCTGTCATCTTGCGTTTTTCCTAGCACAATGTGATCATAATCGTGTCGATGTACTTTCTCCAAACTCAAAGTCAGGCTCACAACTTGGTAATCTTCAGCGGTTGTAACAGTAACAACATCAGGGCCGTCTTTATGCATTGGCACACTGGGCAGTTGCCCAGAGGCCCCAGGAGTGTAGGGGGCCTCATGCATGCAAATTTACATTGGTTTTTGAAATGGGGGAAGAAAATACCGCGCATTACAGAAGGATCTGCCCAAGAGCTCTTAATGATGTTAAGACTGTCCCGGATAACGCTATAGGCAAAACCGATGGACAGAACTTATCGTTATTATAAACATATTTTCGCATTGCTGTACATGAAGCACCCACTTGCATTTTCGGGGTCCACCACGGGTCGGCAGCTCGCACGAGAGAAACCCTCGGTCTGAACCCGTTGACATATCAGTGGCATAAGTGACAGCTCCTGCTGTGCTTCAAGAGATGTGGTGCAGCAGAACAGCTGAACCGAATCCTTTCAATGTGATATGGTTCAGTTGATCTGAAAACTGTTCTTTTAACGGTGACTGTTCTTGCTACTACTGCTATCTATCTGACAGGTTGTTACCAGTGGCCGGTTATCTTACATGGGGGAGGGAGTAGAGAAGGAGCGTGAATAATTATGTATGTTAACTTAACTGAAGTTATATAAAAAGAACCGTGTAACGTTTGGACATCATTGGATTAGCGATAGAATTTTCCATTTCGTTTGTGGTTTTTCTACCGTCACGGCTGCTACATCGTTTAAAGAATCCAGTCCTCTTAGCTTCACACTGTGGTTACATTATATCATTACGCCCGAATGGGTTTGAAATGTTATTCATTTTTACAATCAGTGGGCGGTTCTATGTAGAGATCAAGGAACTCCCAGTACCACTTTTACATAAAATTATCTTATTATCGCCCCCGGTATTAAACTCGGATGAACGCGAGCTGTGTCGTGGCCTGTCGTCTCTAAACCTATCTTATCTGGTTTTCAATGAAATCTGGGGGAGACTAAATTTTTGGCGTGCTGACAAGTAGGGGAGCGGTGTGATTTGTTTGCACTTCGAGCTGATCTTGTGACTAGATCTGAGGTTTCTGTAGAGGACACTACACACCATTACAGTTAGTTTTATCATCGTCGTCTCAAGTTGTGAGATCCAGAACTTTGAATAATGATGGATGATGACATTACCAACGATCTGCCCGAGTTGTGAGTGTGTTATGTCCTGTTTTCCGTAGTCTGCGATTCTTGAGGAGGTTGTTGAATGTAAACATGCCGTGTTTGGGACATAATTTTATTATGATTACTAGCGAGATGGTTGACTAGGAGAATACACAGATGTGATATATTTAAGTTGACTTTCGACTTGTAATGGCTGAAAAGCGACAAAAAAAAAAAAAGGCGGAAAACGAAACTTCAGATCACAGTTTTCGATTTTACTCAATAAAAATGCGTCTCTCTTTTGTGGTTCAAATAATGTGTAGGTAAATAATATAATGAACGGTTGAATTTTGTTCAAAATGCATGTTTCCGCGTAATTAACAGTCAAAAGTTGAGGCAGTATACAGTTTCATAATATTTGGGTACCATGGTCACGAAGTTTCAGATGCTTTCATGTTCGCTTTATTGCTCCATTTTAGTATGGTTATGGTTTTTCTTCTTGCTTTTTAAATCTGTTTGTTTTTCGCTCATTGTTGTTGTTGTTGTTGATGATGACGACGACGACGATGACGATGATAGAATTATTGTAGCTGATCGATCGTCTTTGGAATCTTTTATGGTTCTCGTCACCTGTTTGTTTGTATGTTTGATTGCTTGTTTGTTGTTGTTTTTTTTGTCATTTTAGTGCTTTGCCATACCATTTTTTGTTCTTTCTTTCGTCAACGAGTAGATGAATGTCGTCCTTCACGCAAGATATTGCTTTCCTAATGTCTGTCCACTTAACAGTATCTATGAAATATCACAGAGATGAATGTTTGTATTTTAGTAACGCAGCTGTAGGCCTATATGATAAAAGCCAACCCAAATAGACTCTATAGATTTCCAGATCTCTAGATTTCTCCATTAGCAGGCGTGCTTTGTTGTCAGTTGTGCTGGAAATTTCTCCTTCTTGCGCTCTTTTTATCATTCTTTAGTCTTTTTGCCTTTTTTCTTCTTCATGTAGTTTTCTTTTAGGTTTGTGTTCTTATCTTAGATTCTCACATTATTTTGTCTATCTATCTCTCTGTCTGTCTGTCTACCCATCCATCCATCCGTTTGTCCGTCTCATTGTCTAGATACCTATTGTCCTTTGCATGTATCCACCCGCCTTCCATGCACCTGTATGATCGTCCACCCCATTATGTGGCTTTCAAAAGGTGTACACAAAAGGCCTGTTATCAAAAGGTGTACACCCGTACCCCGACATGATCTGACATACTGAGACGATAAATAATATATGGTTAGCCAAGTGCAGGCCTACATGTTGCAGCATAATTAAACAGGATAAAACATTGTGGCTGCAGTTGGCACACGTTCAGGGAGATCAGGTTTCAGCGGAACCAATGCGATATTAATCATAAAGGTGTTGTTAGGGGAACATGCTGTTTTACATAGAAAGCTACAACTGAACAGTGAACATAACTCTGTATTTTCTCTATTTGGTTTTGTACTCAGACTACGTGCCCCTAGCAACATCCTAATCATCAACCCTGGTGCGCAGGTGTGGAGTGTGGGCTGGGGGCTGTGGGGATGACGGTGAATGTCTCTGACGTCTTCCTTTCATTCACAGTCTATTTGTGGAAATGAATTTTTGTTTTGCTGTTGATTCATGCAGATGTTATGAGATAAACCTCTTATTCACAGGCATGTAGTATAGGATTCATACACACACACACACACATACACACGTGCGCGCGGGGTGGGGGTGGGGGGGGGGGGTAGCACCTACGCAGAGAGAGAGAACGAGAAAGACAAAATTGCTCTTCGGTTTCCTTCGTTCGAAAATGTTCATGGCATGCCAGTTATCTTTTCCTTACCATGGGATAAATCATGAAGATTCTTTTAAATGAATAATCGTGGACACAGTTTTACCCTTCTCTCGACGTCCGCAATATATCACTTGTTCAGTTTTTTAATCTTTTTGCCAACAAAAACTTTGAACGGATAGTTCGTAGTTTTCTTTCTGTGTTTGTTCGTTTTAAGAAAATCCGGAATGATTGTTTCTGTTGTGTGATCAAACTGAGTGTTACAAGAACAGTGAACTAAGAATAGAAACAGCAGACAGACAGACAGACAGACAGACAGACAGACAGACAGACAGACAGACTTAGATAGATAGATAGATAGATAGATAGATAGATAGATAGATAGATAGATAGATAGATAGATAGATAGATAGATAGATAGATAGATAGATAGATTCAGTTTTTATTTTGTTTTGACAATTTTTTATTTTTTTTTGTGCAAAGTTTTAGGTTTAAGATTAGGGCCAGGATTAGGTTTAGGTTTAGGGCTAGGACTAAGTTCAGCTAACTGGCGATTACAATCTTTTCGTGGGTGATAAGGCCATAATAACTCTTTTGGAAACTGGCCACAAGACGGTCACAAAGTCCTGTGAGTAAGAAAGGCTGTCATTAAAAAAATGAAACATCTATTATTATGTGCTGCTAATAAGTGTCATTTACATGCTTTTCTTCTCACCTTAGGACGAAAACTGCACCGGAAATACCTAGCAGACAGATCGGGACACAAGGATCTGGTGGGGGAACCGCCAAAGCTCGGGCCGCCAAAAGTCCGTACACATCCCGTAAGTTAATGACGTCATTCTCACTTAGTTAAAACTTAATGTCTTTGTTCTGCCTTTGTCCAGTTCAGAAAGGAAATTACAAAAGCTTAGGTCTATAATTAGTTGGCGTGGACATGCTTGACTGAAATCCACGTCATTTTGATGTACGCACTAAGTCTTAATCCCACCTTACCCATACACCCCCCCCCCCCTATTCCAGCTCCTTCCCGATAAACTTTTTTCTTTTTACTTTTTTTTTCAAATAACTAGTGTAAGGGCCCGTTCAAAGAACGGGTTGTAGAAAACAATACGCACAATCGGCACACAGATTATGTAGATCTAGGTAGAAAACAACTCACAACTGGCACAGTAACACCCGCATGGCCCGTGCATAAAAGGCAGACGGCACAGAAACTCATGCCTTCTAACTTTGAAACGCAACCGGAAGTTTAAAGTCGAAACAAAACAAAGGCAGGAGGGAGGCCATCATTGTTGAGGAGAAAGCATTATTCGGTAATTTTAGGCCTATTTTCATTTATTACAAAATTACGATACTTCGCTTTCATGTCAAAGGAATAGACATAGTAGCAAAAAGAACTATCTTTCACATGTAATTTTTTCAGGTCTGGGCATTTCTTCCTCGCAGCAGTGAATTTTTTTTCCTTGCTGTTTTTTTATATAGATAGAATTACAGTTTTCTGTCATCAGCGCAAAATAAACATAGGCAGAGTAAATTATGCAAAACAGTATGTAAGAGATGAAGAGGGAGAGCGCTGGAACATGGAAAACTGCCAAAAGGACAAAACAAAGAAAGAACACACACACGCACACACACACACACACACACACACACACACACACCGACACACACACACAGAATAAAAGGGATCAAAACGTAAAGAAGAAGTTGAAACAGAAAAGAGAGGAAGAGAATCAGGACAGAAAGAAAATGAAGAATGCACAGAAGAAGGCAAAAGAGATCAAAGGGGGCCGTGGCCTGGGAAACAATTTTTAGCAGTAATACCAATTTATGGGTAAAACCAGTGAAGATGATTAAATAATTATTTCGAGCCTCCGGATCTCTCAGCTCGTGATCCTGTGTATTCCAGATCTTGTCCGCCCACTGCAGGATGTAGCCCTCTGCCAAATGATCTCCGTTCTTCTGTTTTCCGCCAATCTTGTTCCTGCCTGTCCACCTGCCTGTACAGTATCATCTCTCCGTCGTCTGGCGGGGCGTCATCTTGTTCTCTTTCCTTCCCTGAGTCTCCATTCAGTGCAACCTTTGCTAAACGTTATTTATATTGCTCATTGTTTTGACCTGACTGTAAAATCTTTATTTTATTTTCAGCTGGTGTCGACTCTATACCAGAAGAGGAAATCACGATACCTAACGATGCCAACATCTCTTCCTTCTCATGCGACCAGCTTGCCAACTTCTTGAAATGTTTGAAAATCGACGACAGAATCGTGTCCCATTTATACCGAAAGTCCGTGGACGGGAAACGATTTGCCAGACTCAAAGACTCAGAATTGGAAAGCCTGAGTATGAAAAACCCAGTGGTGTTATTCTTCAGGGACAGAAGCCACGTCAAGACAAAGAGAAAGGGACCTTACATGTTGTAGAGAAGCTGAGCACGAGTACGAGTGCACATTTCACAGAGAATACGTACATGTACATCATCTGGACTTTACAGGAGTAATTCCAGTTATACAGATTTTCGCGTTAGAGGGTGTATAATACCAAGCCTGGAAGGGGACAGTCAGCTGCTGGCAGACAAGAAATGCACACCATAATTTCCTATAGTTTTATTAGGGGGTTATTTCCCCGTGGTTACTTGTCATTGTATTTACAGTATTTTCGAAACCCAGGATCAGAATACAAAGTTTGACCTTTAGAAGGCAAGGGGCTGGTAATGGTTAAATAATTAATTAATTATAATATATTTATATATATGTTTGTAGTGAATGTACTTTATCATCAATGAAAACCCAGAGTCAAAGAAAAGCATTATATTCTATATTTGAACAAGTATTAATGATAACACAGTCTGTGGGATAATACTGTTTGAGCTACAGCCATAACTACATAATTAAATGGAGTATTATGCATGTGTTGCCTTTTGTGACATATAAGCCAGGAGAATTAGCTGCACTTACTATAAAATACTAGCGAGCATTTATTCAGCAACATCTCATTTTAAATGACAGACATCTAATAATATATGGGTGACATTTACTGCATTATAATGGACTTCTGACCTTTTAAATTTCGATGGAATATTGTCATGAGTGATCTATTGTATGCAGGCTATGAAATTGTCTAAAACAAATACAAATTTTTAGACAATATTTGAAATTTTTACTCTAAAAATTCCCATTTATCTTTTAGGAAAAACCGAAATAGTCAAATTCAGAGGTAACAAGGACAACAAAAATCATAGCAGTATTGCACTGGCATTGAAAGGATTAAAGCTGTTTCAGTCACATGAAATTTAATGACATAAAACTGATACGCATTTGACTTCTAATTTGACTGACAAATTAGTGTGAATGACGAAAAACAAAATTATCAACTGCACAAATGCTAAAAGAAATTAAAAATGTAAGTGAATTAAGAAAACAGCTCTGATTTTATATTCCCACTGTGTAATTCGCACCCAGAAAGTAAGCCGATGTGGTATACATGCCTGGTAGTTCTGAAATTCGCTGGAGTGGGACAGACACGACTGTTCAGTGTGTCATTTTTGTACTTGCTTTAAGTCGGTGAAGAATTTGGGCACACATGGCACAGGCATATAGACCTACATACGCGGACCTAAAATGAATAGAAGGCTTGGAAACTTAAATGAAAAAGTTTCCTTTTTTTGTTTTTGTTTTTATAGTCTGAGTTCAAAGAGGATGGCTATATTGTAAGGTTTTTTAAGCCTGTAAGTATAATTATACTCTTGTAGGCTAATGCTATAAACATCAATAACACCGCCATTAATCGGACATATGGAAAACTTGTTAACAATGCACATTTTCGTATTTTTGATGTATTTGTCATCTCACAAATCTCTGCATTCAATCAAAATCCTAACTTTTAAAAATATTTCGTTTAACTTTATAACCCTTGAAATACAGAGTCACAAAGGTTCTCCCATCTCTCCACGCTTAACAACATGGTCAGGCGGGGGCAATGGCCCCGGGTGCTTTTTCTCGTCACAATAGTTGGTGTTAGCATAGAAGTGTAATTCCCCCCCCCCCCTTTTTTTAAAATATATATATTTTTTTTTTACAACTCAGGCTACATGCTGGACCAAAGTAAATCAGATCCTATGTTTGCAATGAGATACTGCCACTTTACGATTTCTACCAAAGACCTTTAACAAGGTATCCCAGCGTTTTTGTGTGGCTACATAGAGGGAGGGGATAGATGAGATCCACTATTTCATGTTATGATCCCTTTCAACTTTTTAGTAGTCGCTAATGGGGGTATTGAAGAATCTAAGTTAGAATGAAATCCGATACCAACTATTCCGCTCCTTTCACAGAAACTTCTTTTGGAAACCACAAATTGATATTTTGCTTTTTGGAATTTTTTCCCTTTAGTTTATGTTGTTCTTATTTAATTATTTTATTTACTTATTTCTGCAGTACACGTCATCATAAGATCACATTCTATACTGAAATTTAAATTCAAAACAAAAAAATGCAGAGACTTGATCCCAAACATGAGGGCCCAGAATCCACAGATGAAATGCAGGACAGAGGAGATCTATCGCAAAATAATATACATAAAAATGTCCTACTGATATTTTTGTATCTACATATTTGCACATTCTAACCCCTTGAATGCAGTGTCATGTCAGCTGAAGGACTTCATTCTGACGCAATACAACATTTAAAACGTTAGAGAGGTAGAGCTGAAAGATATAAAACTTGCCACTAATTTAATTTGTATACTAAATTTATGTGATCAGTATATAATATATTTGTATAATGAGTGATTTCAGTGTTATTGTTCAGTGTTGCATGTTAATGTTAATAATTAAAATAATATTATTCAATAACATGACTCGGTTCTTCTAATGGTTTCTTGTTGCGTTGTTGACAACCTAGTCTTTTGTTGTTGACAAGTCTATAACTCTGTAAATGTTGCTGGTGGCAATTGGCAATCATTGCATGTGAACCAGTGAAACTTCGTTGGCAGCCGTGCTGGTTTGATCACGAACATGAAGTCTTAATTTTGCTGTCATAAAGAGATTTACAGGACTTCTCTATCCACCTTACCTGTCCGTTCATTTAGTTACTTACCCATCTGTCTATCTAACTATAATTCATACACTCACCCTTTTTCCACACATTCATTCTATCTGCTCATCTTTTTTGTCTACCAAAGCGTCTGTTCATCCACTCAACCATCCGTCAATAAAAGTAATCATTCATAAATGAAGGAGAAGCAAACTTTGCTCACCCCTAACGTTCCTACTTCAATACCTGGGCACACAATACGTACACATATACAGGCACACATTCACACACATATTCACAAACGAGGAACATTTTTAAACAGACAGAAAATGAAAGCGATGAGAGGGTTGTTACGAGATGCAGGGGTGACAGAATAATTAGATCTACATGTATAAGTTTACAATAGTGAATGGTGACAATCAAAAAATCATTTCACCTAAAGGCTCGTTTTAATCTGGCAGCTGAAAGAAAGTTGATCTAAAAAAATACTGTGCCAAGCCTAAGCAAAACCTTACCAAGACTAATACGTATTGACAAAGAAGGTTGAAAAGTATTCTACTTAATAGTAATAATAATAATTATAATAAAGGAGAAAACGTCCTGAATTGAGGATAGAAACAGAAAGCGGTCAGAGGACCTTCTTTCATTTGCTTTTGACTCACATATGAGCGGAGGTATAGAAATGTTCCATAATAATTAATTGCAGTGATCAACGGGGCTTTCAAATGGTCCAGGGAGAAGAAATGTTGGTGGACGAAGTAAAATGACTGTTTACTGCACAATTACTGGCCATTTTCTGCTGGCTGGGTATCCCATCAGAACTACAACACTTCCGGTCAGCACCTTTGTTGATACACAGCAGGGGGGAAGCCACTCGCATGAAAGAGAGAACATCCAGGAACATCAACACCAGCTCGTCATCTCTGGTACACACAAGAATTCACTCAGGGAGGTAAGCATGGTGACGATATCAGCTTGGGAAAGATAATCTCCCTTTGCGTTCCCCACCATCGCAAACCTTACATGGTCCCTGCCATCCCGACGCTTATATGAATCTGACTCCTGTAGATACGTGGAAGACTTAGAGCTACATTTGTCAAGAGAAAGTGTGCACTTAGATGCTATTTCATACATATATTATTGAGATCCTGTGTTAAAGCCTCTGTAAAGCTGTGATTTTCAGAAATACATATATGACAGAGCCAATATGAGAACAATTTCACTTCATTTAATGACATCAAATGAGTAGGAGAGAAAGAAATATTACAGGTGTCTACCAGCAGAAAAACGAATAATGTATAAGCTGGCTACGATGTGTTACGAATATGTGTACAAAAATGCACCATTTGTTTAACTGATCTTTTGACTCCATGTGTACCATTATATCTGCAGACACCACAAATTTCAAAATGCTTGAAATGTCCCTGCAGACCAAGGGTGAAAAATCGTTTTTCTTTTCAGGGACCTCAGATTTTGGAATTCTGTCTTTGAGTAGGATTGAAAATTTTATGACTGTTAAACATCAGCTGATGAGTCGTCATTTTACACCCTGTTTTCATATTGAATGTCCATCAATTTTTTAATTTTTTTTTTTACTTTAGTGTATTGTGTGTGTGATTTAGGATAGAACTGTAAAGCACTTAGAGCCTGGTTGTTCGCGGAATGGAGCGCTCTATAAATGCCATGTATTATTATTATTATAATTCCGAGCAACAAAATAAAACGCCTTCAGATAATTCGGAATAATGCAGCTAGACTGATTTTTAGAAAATCAAAAAGAGAATCTGCATCAAGCCTTATTGACCAACTTCACTGGCTTACTGTTGAAAACAGAATACAATTTAAAGCTGCAGTTTTGGTTTACAAATGTCTTGAAGGTTCAGCTCCCTCCTATCTTTCGGAACTTTTGAAAAAACATGAGTCTGATAGATTTTTAAGATCTACTACAGAAAACAAACTGGTTGTTCCCAGGTGTAAAACATTAAATTATGGAGATAGAGCTTTTAGTTGTTTTGGTCCCTGTGTGTGGAATTCTTTACCACAAGAGGTTCGAAATTCTGCCTCTCTAAACATATTTAAAAACAGGTTAAAAACATTTCTTTTTAAAAACTGAATTTTATAGCTTGCTATGGATGTATAAAACTAGTTTGTCTGTGTGTGTGTAAGTTTATTTGAATGTGCTTTTATGATTTTTTACTGTGTACAGCGCCTAGAGCTTTTAATGTTTTAGTCCTGGCGCTATATAAATGTATATATTATTATTATTATTATTATTATTATTATTATGTGCACACGAACAAGTAAATCGTAACAGAGAGGTCTTGATCTGAGCTGACAAAGTACGCAGAGAGAGAGAGAGAGAGAGAGAGCTGCAAATAGATACACATTACGAAAGGTTTAGCAGGCTGACCAGTGTATAGATACTGAGTAATCGGCAACCAGGACGCACGGGTGAACAGATGAAAGACCAGAGAAAAAAAGGACAGAAAAAAGACAAAGAACAGATGAAAGCTCGTGGCCAAACAGAGGACAAAGCACAAGTACTAAAATACCTATATTTTTAGCAAGCAATCCGCGCCTGTGTACATGTGTGACATACTGGAAGTTGCCATTAGCGCAGATGTTACTGTTTGTTTTCCATCAATATCATCTTCATGCTGCACTATCAACAACAGAACATGTTCCGCTGTAGCTCGACGCCAAGCCAAACTTCACAATGGATATATAATTATTATACGGGAACGTGATGGTTGTACTCACAAAGCTTGAGTGTTGGCCACAAACAGCAGGCTTGTACAAAGCTGGTAAAAGGCCCAGGCCAGGATGGAAATGTAGGCCTTCATTTCAAACTGTTCATTAAGTGTTTGTGTAATTAGTGCTAAATTATAAATTCATTTATCTGCATTTCATCTGTATTAATCTTTCATGAATCTCATGACATGACAATTTTGAGCTGAAAGGTTCCCCCTTGACTTTCTAAACAATACCAATAAATTATTCTTTACCAGAGCCCCCTCCCCCCCCCCCTTCTGTGTGTCACCCATGGGGTGTAGGCCCCTTCGAAATCGTAGGCCCTGCCATCTGGCCCACCTTCCCCCACCCCCGATCTCTGTTTTGGCCCGACTGACAGCTTCAAAGAGGAAGAAACGTTGAAAATCATGCAAGTCATAGGCCCTAAGGGTGAATGTTATTTGTTTCATCATTATGTCTTAATAAAATGCCAGTTTGCCTTTCTTAGTCTTGTCCTTCATTCATTATACTCACATATTATTATGGTCTCCTTTGCTTGAGAGACTGAACAAAATTCGTCAGAAATACCAAGTTGCCTTGATGCCTAATTGCAGAGGAACTGTTTTGAACATCGTCCCTTGTGTGCTACGAGCTCGCGGAACTTGAGCTAAAGAATTATAGAACGAACAGCAGGTGTTTCGTTCACATGACGTGAACTAAATACAGTATACAATGCATGCATGACTACACATTAATAAAAGGCTCTTTATGGTTCTCAGCATTGTGCTTATTATTATAGTTACTCGCTATCTCCGATAAATCAAATCCCAGCCTCTGGTATTGTCAATACGTAATGCTTAATGGCAAAACACCATGCACAAGAATGGTTAATAATTATGTTACTTGCACAAGGTTACACTGCAATTTGACCGGGGCATCTGGCGAGTGTAGGTTCTGCAATAAGGATAGGTTATTAGCTGAGTCGTTGGTTACGCATGAGGGAGACTCGTGGTGAGTACTAGACACATGTGCTGAGGGCTGGACGCTTCGTTTGATTTGTGTTATCTGGGGTGTTGGGCCGGAAGAATATCCTTTGGAGACTGTAATAGATAGGATGAGTGAGTGAGTGAGTGAGTGAGTGAGTGAGTGAGTGAGTGAGTGAGTGAGTGAGTGAGCGCACAAGTGATGAACTGACAGACACTGAAACAGCTTGCTGTAGGCTAATGCTGACGGAGGGGAAGTAAGTAGAAGTTCCAGTGTGTCTGAAGTTGTCTCGGTAAAATAATTTCAGAGATTGAACAATGTTTTCGGATTTACTCTTATATTATTTAGCACAAATCGAGAGTTTTAGACTCATGTCTTTGTCCAACACCAAAGCATATTATTTTCACCAATACCAACAAATAATGAAAATGTGACAGCTGTTATTTTTCAGAGAAAGATTCTTTTTTCAGTGAAACCTACTATTGAAGAGGCGACTTTCCCCGGGGTATAGTGATTGGGCAGGTAAAGCATAAAGAGAGAGCAAAGTGACATGAGAAGGGAAATTACTCTTGAAGCCTAAAGGGTCAAGTACTTTTTTATTAAAAAAATTAATGATTGTCTGTCTTGAGGAGGCCAACGTTAACTTGGTGTGGTTTTCTCTGTCTCAACGAGAGAGAGGGAGAGACAGACAGACAGAGAGAGAGACGGAGAGACAGACAGAGAGAGAGCGTCAGAGAGAGAGAGAGAGAGGGAGAGAGAGATAGTCCTACCATTTCAATCTGAATTTCACCAGTTTCATAACAATGATATTGGTGCACTTTATACAGATTTACCTGGACAAATGGAATTCTTGGATTTGTACATCAAAATCAGTGTCCATGTTCAAAGGTCAGGAGGCGTGGTGGCTGACGGTGGTTTTGTCGATAGCTAGAGGCATGGGTGAATGTGTGAGTGAGTGAGTGAGTCAGTCAGTCAGTCAGTCAGTGAGTCAGTGAGTGAGTGAGTGAGTCAGTCAGTGAGTCAGTGAATGGGTGAGTGAGGTGAATATTTTTGCTGACCTACAGCAAAAAACGTACAGACTTTCTATTGTAAAATGAGTTTGTTGGAACGGTAAATAAATGAAAAAATAAATATAAATAAAAAACCCACCAAAGGTTTCCATTAACAAAGCTTAAAACGCTTCCACGCCGTTACGAAAACAGAAAAAAAAAAAAGCTACTAGAAATAATTAATGTGCCGACTGTTCTGAAGAAGCACTACATAAGAACAAAAATTTTGTAAGATCATATTAGACTACATGTATCTTTGGATCATAGATGCACTCTTAGCACCCAACACGTCTGAATGAACTCAGAAACCTTTAACCTCCTCAACATCAGGAAGACCTCAGCAACCCTCCCCCCCCCCAACCCCCACCCTCCCCCAACTCACAGATATCACACATGTGACCCTCGAATGACCGCGGTGAACAGGTAAGGGACTCATGCAGTGTTGATGGACGTTCAAAAGTACTCATCTATCCAGTCGAGGCGTCCAGGGGCGTGCAGTCCGTGGTTAGACTGGGTGGGTTCCTGTAGGCTGAGTTTGAGTAGGCAGAAAGCACTTGGACACGAAAAAACGGTCACTTTGTGCCAGGGCTGAGGAGTCAGCAAGACAATAGACTATAACGGAATGATAGGACGGACCGCGAGCTGAGTTCTTGTTTCTTACAACTTCACTTTTTTTGCACAACTGAAAAATTCGACGTTAAAGGTTTGCGGCTATAGCATTATGGTATGGAATTAGAGTAAATCGGAACCATGACATACCTGGTGAAAGCCTTCGGGAAAGTGGGGCGACATTGAGATACAATGTGCGTTTTGTGGTAAGGAAAGGGTTCAAGGCGGTATTACCAGTCTCGTCCATGATTATACTAACCTCAAATAATTAGTGTAACTGAAATGGAGCCTAAGTATATGGGACAGAAGGCGAACAAAGAGAATAAGGGCTTTTGGTTGAGGCGGAGGTATGATAATATGTTGAATTTCAATGGCTGTGTAAAGCTGTCGCTCCATTGCTTTTGTAAATATAATATATATATGACAGATTATTTTATTAGCCTATTTGTATGTTGCAAGCGTGCTCTTGTTTAAGCATGTACAAACTTGTTACTATCTTACGTTACAAAAGCACGCTAGTTTTGTCCGGACCATAGAGATGAGAGAGCAAGTCTATCTATATATTTGTCTATTTGTCTATCTGTCTATCTGTCTGTCTGTCTGTCTGTCTGTCTGTCTGTCTGTCTGTCTGTTTATCTATCTATCTACTAAAGTAAACCAAGCGGCTTCGAATCTTTTTTCTCTCTCCCTCTCCGGCTCTGTTCTCTCGAACCTCCCCTACACATTAATGAGAGCTACGCCACTGCAGATAAGAAATACAGAGTGAATCTCTGAATTAGCCCAGATGGGTCCATTTTTTGTGCAGCACTTGTGGAAGATGGCCCTGCCCAGTGGGTGCTGTCTACACTCCAGTTTGTCCTGATGTATCAACTTTCCATTGAATCAATCGGCTCGTTTTCAGAAAATTTATCTTCCTGTAGAGTAAGACAGTCTGCAGATTTAGGCACAGGTTGTTTTTTTTAAATCACATTTTCTTCTCCCGTGGTTGAAAGAATTGAAAATGCTGGTGGCCAGAGGTTTTGTTTTGTTTTTGCTTTGAGGCACAGTTTTATTTATTTATTTATTCATTTATTTATTTATTTACTTATTTATTTATTTATTTATTTATTTATTTATTTATTTATTTATTTATTTATTTATTCATTTATTTATTTATTTATTCATTCATTGATTATTATTCATGTGTGTAAGTGTTCTCGTTTTCGTGAGTTGCTGTTTGTGTATTTGAAAAAAAAACAACAAACAACTTTGGTTATGTTGGTCTTATAATAACCCTCTTTCATACTTCCTATTTCCCTGGCTTTGTGTCTGATATGTGTTCTGCATTCACTAGGTTCTCACGGCAGATGCCGATAACTGACTCCTACTCATAGAGAGGTGGGAACAGCTGACCTCCTACAGTTCTTTTTAAATCTATTGATATGTCATATTCGCCAGATCTACAAATATGACACACAAAAAAGGTACTAATTGCACGTTGCGTTCACACCCACTATCCTCGGCAAACTCAGCTGATTTCGCTTACTTTGCTCTAAGTCAACTGGAAACTGGGTGCGTTGTGTACATTCAACGGTAACTCTCTCTTCTCCCCCCCCCCCCCTCCCCCCATTTTTACACCTCTTTGAATCTCATTCATTCAAACTTTGTTCTCAGTCTGAGAGCTTGTCATAGTAAATCTCCTCCCCCCCCCCCCCCGCGCCCTCCCATGGTTCTCCCCTCCCCCCTCACGCCCCAGGGGCCACATGTGCAGAATAAGCAGCGGAAAGGCTTTGTTTGGTAGTCTATTGTCCAGCGCATGAAATCACCGGTGGTTACAACTCAACTGGACAATAAGTGGACAATGCTGTTCCCACCAGGCATTACACGGGCTTGGTTAATTACTCGGGCCCAGTAGTTGTGAGTTGGGTTTATAATTAACATTAGGGCCAATTCCCTGCCAACCTCCAGACCTGATGTTTTGGCGATAGGGAGAAAAGAACAATACCGGCACACAATAGTTATTTGTTTGGTTATGCAAATTTTATAGTGCTCATCGGAGTTCAGTGACTATGAAAAGAGAATTATATTTCCCTTGAACTGAACCATCAGTTATGGAAAAATTGTACATACATGTCCGTGGTTTATGTGTACGTGTCATTTAGACCCTGATTTTAACTTTAAAGTAACCGATTTATGAATCAGTCAACGCCGTACTGTTTATTTCAGGGTATTAGTGTCAGGCATTTTGATGAGTGTCTTCAGCAAAATGGCATATAGATATGAATGTCAGTGTACTGTCAATTACAATCTTCGGTACAAACTATTAACCATGTTACCTGTACTGTGTTTTCTGTCACAAGACAATCATTTTTATAACTACAAACTCGGAAAATGGTTTTGACAGAACTAACTAAGGCTAAGAATCGAAACTACTTTGAGAACAAAAAGCATGCCAGCGAACTAGGAAAAATCAGACAATGTGATCAAAGGGGCAGCGAAATGCCGTCATATGATATTCAACAACTTTCGTTATCTCATTGTCCACTTTCCGTTCCTTTCATTTCAAACATAAACACAAACAAAACACAAAGGCACATACATTAATAGCCCATGATACGGAATTTTGAGACAACATTACAATTAGCAGGGCTCGGACTTTCCTGAGTTTCCCACACTCCACGCAACCATTCATGTATATCACTTCCCAGTTTACCACTGAGAAACTAATTGATTATTATGGTCAAGTGAATAACCATCCACAGCTTCTTGTGAAAGTAAACTTTCACCTTACAGTTCCTAACTAAATGTAACCAAGCTATCGGCGAGTACCCTACAGAGAAATCCCCAAATCCCCACGGCAAAATACTTCAGCGTAAACCCCTCCCTCTCTCGAGACACTGTTTACATTTCGCACGTCACTCCAAAGACAGCCGCGGTCATTGATTGGTTCCCTTGGGAACATTACGAGCCAAGCGACCAATCATACGCCTTTGCCATGATACGCTCTCTAATTTTACCTCAAGAGCACGTGGAGCGGATTTGTGTAAATCCCGCGATAGGATTTCTCATGGCTGTACACATTATCACCGGCTGTTCCCCAGTGGAGCATACTTCGCGGATTACCGGATTCATTTGTGATCGCCTTGTATTGGGAGCAAAAAGTCGCTCGTCAGCTACAGTTAACCTATAAAAATATTTGTAGTGTAGCGAGGAATACCAAAACACACGGACATAAATAATATGGACAAGCTGACATACAAAACGCTTTGCTGAGCAGCGCGTTGAGTGTTAAGATGTGATAAAGTGATACATATTACTTTATACAGGCTACTGTGTCAGTCAGAGGATGTGTACAAAAGTGTAGGCAATTCGGATGGTGGACTCAGTACTCATCTTTGGACTTCCCAGATTTTCTTGTTGGTTTTTTTTGTAATGACGAGGAAACTGTATGTCTTCCAGGCCATTAAGGATTTTCCCACGCGGATAAACGTGCAACCTAAATACAGGACAGAATTATTAATGAACCGGATGTTCCTGCTCTTTGTGTGAGGACACAGACGGTTGTTTCGTCACCAGCGGTGTCATCCAGTGTAGTGATTCCAATATTGTTGTGTAACTTTCTACTTTATTATAGTGTGTAACCCATCGATGTCTTAACTCAAGCATGGATTATTTACAACTTTGTTGGTAAGTTACGAGCCGTCAGTTATTCTTGTGTTGATACTGAAATAATGTAATTTTGTCCTCTTGTTTCTTGAGCTTCTGGTATTTGCTTTGGTTTCGTTTTAATTTGTACAATATTGTCATTCTATTTCCAGCCAGATCATTAATGCCAATTTTTCCATAATGTCCGTATTCAATGTGTCAACTTTCAGTAATTCAAGCAACTTGATGCCACCGGGTATTGATTTTTGTTTTTGTTTTTGGCTTACTGATTTTGTTTTATTCTAATCTGTCTGTGCTTATCACCCTTTCCTTTTGACCCCCCCCCCCCACTCACTCGCTCACTCACTCGCTCGCTCATTCATTAATTCATTCTTTCATTCATTCATTCACTCACTAACTCACTCCCCCACACATTCACAAAATTTTCTGAATTTCTTATTCACCCGCTCATTCACTGAAACACTCTCACATTCACCAACATCTACTCGTCCACTCACTTTCAAGCTGACCAGAGAGAGAGAGAGAGAGAGACGAACAAACAGTGGCAAGAAAGAGAGAGCAAGAAGAATAAACAAGAGGGGAGGAGTACCTTACTCGAGCGCCACTTTTTGATAAAAAACCCTATATATTTTTTCGGTACTTATTAATTTCGAAATGGCTATTCTTACGGCAGCCTACCAACTTACCTAGGCTATATTAGTCCATTGTCAGATTGATATGTAACGACGTGAGGGTCTAGTCAGTTTGTATCATCGAGGCCGTAGGCCGATGTTCTTCTGGGCAGTAGTCAGACTGACATATCAGGGTGAGCCGCCGGGGTAGCTATGTATTGTTTTCACTCGGACTATAGAATGCATTCGGAAGTCCTTCTTAGAGTTAACGAGTGAAAACAATACATAGCTACCCCGGCGGCTCACCCTGATATGTCAATCTGACTACTGCCCAGACGAACATCGGCCTACGGCCTCGATGATACAAACTGACTAGACCCTCACGTCATTACATATCAATCTGACAATGGGCTAACAGTTGGTAGGCTGCCGTAAGAATAGCCACAGCGTATTAATTTTGTTAGTTTATCCAATTGTCATTGGAAAAAAAAGCCATGATTGATATGTAACGACGTGAGGGTCTAGTCAGTTTGTATCATCGAGGCCGTAGGCCGATGTTCGTCTGGGCAGTAGTCAGATTGACATATCAGGGAAAGCCGCCGGGGTAGCTGTATACTGGCGCTCGAGTACGGAACTCCTTCCAACAAGAGTATAGAAAAGGATAGAAAAGAGAAAGTTCAGAGAAAGAGAAGTGATCAAAGAATGCGAGTGAGAGGATAAAAGTTACAGTAGCTTGTTATCTCATACGAAAAGTTTTATACACCGACATGAAAGAGAACATGAATAGGTACCCTTTATTGACAACCTCGGTGGCCGGTGGCTCTACAGTTGGAGTGAATGAATAGGTCAGATCTTAGAGTGATTAATAGTAAGAAACAGAAAGGGATAATTGAGAAAGGAACATGCTAAGTTGGGTTAGGTGTGCAAAACAACAATAACACGAGTAAGGGACCGTTCACATAATTATGTCATCACATAAGGGAGGGGGGGGGGTCTCTTGAATGATGACAAGTGATGACATGGGGGAGGGGGAAGGGGTGCTGAGTCCAAAGATGATGTCATCAATGTGGTTTGGTAATATTGAAAAAGAAGAAAAAAAAATATACAATAATTTTATAGATCTAGATCAATTTCTCAAAAATATTGAATTAAATTTACCCTGTGTTGCATAAAATTTATTATTTTGCAACAATTTTAAGTTTAGTATAATTTTGGTTCTATTTTTGCATAATTTCAGAGAGTCAGATCAATGTTATCTTATAATTTGGGGGGGGGGGGGGGCAGCGTAGCGCAGTGGTTAGCGCGTCGGATTTGTAATCGGGTGGTTGCGAGTTCGAACCTGTCCGCTGTAGTTGCTATGGGAAAACAATTTACCTTTAACTTCCTCAGTCCACCCGTCTGTAAAACCGGTACCTGACATTATATAGGTAGTGGAAAGATCTTGTCAGTTTGCTAACAGGCAGCTTCTCTGTATGCTCTTTGTGAGTTGAGATGGTATTAAGTGGTTGAATCAGCCTGTCAGGGACACCTTGTAAAGCGCCTAGAGCATTAGTGGATATTAAGCGCTATATAAAAGCTCTTAATGATTTTATTTTATTTATAATCTGTTAGTTTGGATTAAAATAAATAGCAAACAGCACTATACAGGTATTTTTAGTCGTTATTTGTCAAGTTTTGATTACGTCATCAATCAGGGGGGGGGGCATTTGATGACATGTGATGATAAGGGGGGGGGGGGAGGGGGGTCAAATTAGTCAATTTTTGATGACATGATATGTGAACGGTCCCTAAGGGGTGTGAAAGGGTGTAAGTTTATTTGGTAGGTTATTTTGTTTGCACCTTCCAATTCTTTTAACATTCGGTCCAATTTTAAGATCTCGGTCTATTGTTTTATCTGCTTGAGAATTCAGTTCATCACTCCATCTGAGAGAGGAATACATGAAAATAAAAATATTGGGCAGATATGTATGTTAGTGTGTATGTCAGAGAGATGGAGAGAAAAGATTTGAGGGAGGGGGGACTGATGAATGCGCAATGATAGTGAACACTTGCCTTTCTGAGAGATAAAGAGAGAGGGCGGGGCAGACAGAAAGAAAGAAGGAAACAGAGGAAGAGAAAGGGAACTCTCTGTTAATCCGATGATGTGTTTATCATTATGCAAGTGACAGTGAAGGAAAGAGAAGTCAACATTTCCCTCACACGTCGAGAGAGAAAGACAAAGAGAGGAGTAGGGCAGATAGAAAGAAGGCAAGGCCGAAAGAGAGAAAGAAAGAGGGATAAAGAGAGAGAGAGAGAGAGAACTGTCTGCTGGTCCACTGATGTATTTATCATGTGCAAATTAATGACAGTGAAGGAAAGACAAGACAACATTTCCCCACACGTCTATCCCGACTCCCGCCAACCAGACACAGATGATGACAGTAAGGTTTAGTTATTAGGTCAGCATGTACGTTGGAACGTGGCCAAAAGCATGTCTGACACACTGTAGCTCGACATGTTCCCAGTTGTTTTTGTTGTGCTTTATTATTTTTGTGATGTGGTGACAAGACAAAGATCTCCACTCACACAGTCATAAGCCCTTCCCCTGTTCGCTACTATCTGACTCACAAAGCATGTGAAGCCTAATTATCATTCCATGGCTCGAATTCCATAAGTTTAGTGCAATTGTTATTAAGCTTAATCATTACCCACAGCTCCACTTTATCCATTCTTGACAGTTCTTTTCATGCGCACAAGACGGATATGTTAATGGAGCTCTGTTAATGTTTTATTTAATTTTCATTTTGTTATTTATTTATTTATTTATGTCAGTTATTTAATGTTGTTCAAAGCCTTTCGCCTCCTCATTCGGTGATATACAGGCATGGCGGTCTATGTCACTCGTAGTGCATTGTCGGGCATGAATGGGAGTGGATAGGGCTGAGAACTGACGTGGGGTTGGCTGAAATTATGGTTATTATGTTCTCTTTTCCTTTACTGTTATTTTCCAGTTCTGACCTGGTTATGCCGCTGGGCGAGTGAGACACATTGTTACTAGTTAGTAGTAGACCCAATACTACTTTGATCTATTTTTATGTCGCTTGTAGGAGTCAGTGTCAAGTAGGGCGCATTTTCTGATTTGTATCTCTGTTTTATCTCTGAGACATCAGCTCCACTCAGTAGCAGCCAATACCATCGTAGCCACTTGATGTTACCGCTAGCCGCAAGACTGGTATAGTGCAGAAATGACAGGAGAGCGTAAAAAAACTATGTAACCCTGATTAATTGTGCGTAACTCTAAGACGAAATGTTTGATCCTGAGCCAGAATGGTGTCTGGAGTTGCTTGCTCCATTAAGGGAGATATCATACTAAGCCCAGACAGACACACTCAGATGCCGGCAGACAGGAAGTGCACACCATAATTCCCTATTATTATTTTCTTAGTAAATCGGGCAACACCCTATCATATTAAGTCCGGTCCGACACAGCCAGCTTCTGCCATTATTTCTGTGGTGTACATTTTGCTGCCAGCATCTGTGTCTGACCGGGCTTAGTATGATAGCTCCCTTACCCCCCCCCCCCCAACCCCACACGCCCCACGCCCATCTGACGCCTATTACCATCAGCCAGGTGCAGTGTGCGGACGGACCTACCAGGGGAAGAATAAGCAGTGCGTATGATACAAAACTTTCCAGACTGTAATTCATGTGATACGGCGAAACAATTAGGACAAGAATCTGTTGCCGTAATTAGCACGGCTGTCGAATGAATGAGCGTGTGAAAATGTCAGTCATGTCCAGCTGGAGATAATTACCAATGTTCTATCGTGCACATTTGAGTCAGTGCAATAACATTCTATGTGGAAAGAGAAATACAAACCAAGTTTGTTTTTTTGTTGTTGTTTCTTTCAGACCGCTGTAGGTCTTCTATAATGGTCTCTCTGTCTCAGGAGAACTCTTGTATTCACAATATTAGGTCTGTTCTTGAGCCAAGAAATTGTCAACCTTTAGAGCAGTTTCTCAAGGTGGAGCACACGCCCTACTACTGAAGCATGGCAGTGTTTTGGTGGAGCACACGCCCTACCGGTGGAGCGTGGCAATATTTTAGTGGGGCGTGGGGCCTTGAAATAAAGTTCCAATTAAAACTTCGTTTGAATGTATACATACTGAATATATATATATATATATTATTTTTTTCCGTATAATACTGTGTACTAACTTTGTCCAATCATGGTTGGAGGGGGGGGGGGGGGGGAGGGGGGCACGTTTTTGTTTTGTTTTGTTTTTGTTTTTTAAATTGAAGTGGGCCGTGGGGCAAAAAATGTTGAGAAATACATGTACTGCCTTTGAGCAATAGCGCTCCGTCAGATTTGTTTTGCGTCGATCTTGACTCAGTCTCGAACTGTCTTTGAATCAACTAGCGAGGCAGACTCGTTTCAGTCTCACCTGTGCGTGCGATCCCGTTTAACTCTGCAGACCGCATATCACGTTAAAATCAGGTAAAACAGATTTGACTCGGTTCCTCAACTTTGACACCGACGGGTGTAGGTTCTCTGCCTGCTCACGAGAGGATTAAGACAGGTTGTTGGGCAAGTTTAGCATCACCAACATTGGTGCCGTCATTATTAAAATCATTCCTGTGTTTGATGTCAGAGTCAAGTGATTTACCAATGATAAAAGTTCTTTGGATGATATCGCCCCCACTTTCACGATTCAAGATACTGTTCACATTAATATTACGCTATTTCATCCTATACTTTGATTTGATATGTTCCTGGAAGATCTTCCTAATTAAACAATGTGTAAAATAGACCTCATTGTACAAACCGATTGTCTATGGCCTATATTGACAATACTAAAAGGAGAGGATGAAAAGAGCCGAAAAAAAAAATAAAGTATACCACATGGTGGAGGAAATGGGACAATTCAAACAAACTGAGAACTGATCTGATATACTGAATGTTTGCAATTTTCCCTTCCTCTCCGTGATCTGAGATGCTAATCACACCCCCCTCCCTCCTCCTTCCACTGGTCATTCCTGGAAATCAAAGGGGGGGGGGGGTCTTTCGTGGGCTAGATAATGGAGAGAAAGATTTCTGTCAGGACTTCCGGAAGAACAGTTTAAAAATGATTTGTCGTAACAAATTTAGTACATAACAGAACGGTCATCTCCCTACGTCACAAAAGAAACACTAAACCCAATGTATGTTTCCTGAATCCAGTACAACAGTGTGGTCAGGAGAAGAAAAGTTTGGTAGCGACGTGATGTCAGTCAAATCTGCAGCCAGTCAACGGGTGAGCTAACCGGAAGTGGGGTAACTGATTATTAAGATCTTCATTGATCAAATCATGAAAACACCACAAAAGGTCAGTCGGTGAAATGATAAAATCACATCCAAACCACACAGATCTCGTTGTGCCAGTCGAAATTTGAATGTCCATAAGTGGTCTAAATCTTTATGGTCTCACCACACTTCCTCTCGTGTTGCAGGGCAAGGTAGTTATTACCCATAGTTACAATGTAATTGGTTAAAATTGTGTGCCTAGCACGCTCACCTAATTAATTTATGAGTATGTTTAAGTGTGTGTGTATGTCTGTATATGGATTGGTACAATTGAATTTGTACAGAGACACAGACCCGACGGCCTCGATCTGGATATTTTAATTAATGTCATTTACACCGTTTTTATATGTCTTATCTATTTAAAGCAACCTTCCATTCCAAGATCGTTCATCTTAATGCAGCTTTGTCCTTTCAAAGGATTCAACAGCTCTTGCAGTTCAGCGTAGTTTATATGACATGTAGGCCTATATGAACAAGTATAATTATGTTCATGTAATACGCATTGGCGTACGTGGAAGTAATTTTAATCGTCATAATATATCTGTCTGTCTGTCTGTCTTTCTGTCTGTCTGTCTGTCTGTCTGTCTCTTTCTCTCTCTAGCTCTTTCTCTCTCCGTCTCTCTCTCTCCCCTTCCCCCTCTCTCTCTCTCCTTCTCTTCCCCCCCCCCCCCTCTCTCTCTCTCTCTCTCTCTCTCTCTCTCTCTCTCTCTCTCTCTCTCTCTCTCTCTCTCTCTCTCTCTCTCTGTGAACAATATCAGAGCTAAGGTTTCTGCTCTAGTTTTGTTGTGATTGTTTTGACATGATGTTTGCTTACAATTATGTATCAGATGTCATCAGCTGGCCCTATTGTTTTGAACAGGCGTCATTACTGAAATGTAATCAGCTGGACTGAAACCGTTTAACTGACAGATACCGATATTGTGGGTGGTGAACGTCCGTGTAGGGCGTCAGGCAATGCGTCAGTGCATGAATAACTCCCGACTTTTAATGGCTTCCACTGCAAACCAGCAAATTATGGGGAAGCAGTGAAAAGCTGACATCGTCGGTGAAAAGAAGAGATGTTTAGTTACTGATGCTGTCAGTCCATTTTTCTTCTTTTCCTCTTTCTTCATCAGTCTTGACTTCATCGAAATGGGTACCTACATCTTCGGCTTCTGTACTCTATTATCCATGTACTTTCATTACGTTTTACACTGATTGAGCGATTGATTATCAACAGTACTGTTAACATAACTTCTGGCCCTCTAAAAATCCACGTTTTAATAAGATCTTAATATTATAAAGTGTTACATGTACAATCTGCTGGTAGGAGTAACGTACGTCTATAATATAGGTAGTTAACATTACATATTTTCATGTACATTCCAGGTGCATGATGTCTGTGCTACTGTGGAGTCTGTCATTCCTTCAACAATCCCAAGGTAAGTCCTCTTTCCTTTTTTTCCCTCTCCTCTTATCCATTTGGCGCCTCCTTTCTCTCTCTTATTTGTTGCCTCTATTCGTTGGTCTTTGATTGTGTTTTTCAATTCGCGTTTTTTTTTTTTTTTTGTGGTCTTTTTTTCGTCTCCTTCCGCTTCTACTTCTGACTTTCTCTTGTATCTCTCGCATTTTCTCATCTTGCCTTCCACCGTTCTGCACTGACCAAACGTTTTACTTTTTGAGCTCATGGTCTGCCATACTACCGTCTCCCCTCCTCCCAAGCCTTCCTCAGCTCCTGGCATGGCAATGTTGACTCCAAATCGTCCAGTGTGTCTCTTAATGCAAGATGTTTTGCAAAGGGTTGCGTTTAACCTGGATGCACTGACGGTTAAGGGGGGGGGGGGGGGCGGGAGGGCGGGTCCTGAAATCGAGTTTTGGGCTCAAAATGTCGATTTTCGGAAGGTTCAACCATTTCTCCTAGCTAAGCGTTTTTCCATAAAAAAAGAAGACTTTCATGGGAGAGGGTCGAGTAAAATATTCGTTTCCAATCGAAGAAAATACGCTATAATTGCCAGTTCAAGACACAATGAAACGCCATTTCTGGCTGATTTGTGCTTTGGGGACCCTTATATTGGAATCTCCTACTTGTATGAATGAGCCAGAACGGCTAGGAATGTATTGAGACTGGTAAACATTCAGACACTTATTTCAGCCAAAAAAACCTTTGCAAATTTTCAAACGCGTTTTTCTCAAAACTTACTTTTTTTTTACGTTAATTTCCTAACTACTTTTTTTATATTTTGTTGGATTTCGATGAAAATTGCACTATAGCATCTTTATATTGTATACTAAAAAAATAGTATCCACGTTTGAGTATATTTTATAGTTTATGAGAAATCTATCATTTTTGTGGTGAAAAATCAAGAAAAATGCATACGCGCTATATGCAATTTTCAGACTTTCTTAGAAAAACATCTATCAAAGATATCCAAATAAAAATACTAAAATATTTTTATTATGTATTGAAATATAAGCATACGAAATTTCAAGATCATTTGTTGAAAAATGACGGAGCCTTTAGGTTTTAAAAATAGCTGGAGGCGAAATTCAAGATGGCGTTACCATGGCAACCGATAAGTCCAAGTATTTTGTTTACACTTTTCTCTCCTAATTTGGACATGCTGAATTCAAATATGGAAGTTAAAATTGCCTACTCTGTGTTGTTTAGAATATCACTCTCAGGACCCCCCCCCCCCCCCACTTAAGAATGCTGCATGCAAAGGGCTGGGATAGAAGAGGTGGGGAGCAGGAGGGGGGGGTGGTGTCGGGGGTAGCAAGGAAAGATGTGACCTGCAAAACAATGAACCGTTGGCAGTATAGTGTATGAGATATGAGAAGAAATTTATGCTCAGCGCATCATCATTCTATTCCAGCGGAAGAAGTGGGACAATTTGGTGCATATGTCGATGGCAACGATCCTACCACATAACTGGAAATCGATATCCGTGTAATATTGCCCATCCACCCAGAAACAACCTATGTAGCAAGAGTTATAGGTGGGCGAGAAAGACCTCTATGTCAGCTTACATAATTTATCAGCATGTTTTGTAAGCCCTCAGGCCATGCGGTTATAATAACAATAACAATCCCGTCGTTTGATCTTCATACGTGACAGTTTTCACTTGGAGGAGAAAGCAGAATGTTATAAACCACTGGCGGCGCACTGCGACAGTTCTGTTTTGTCTTGGTCAATGTTTCTCAACCTTTTTTAGTGAACAATGTTTTTCTACATTTCAAAAATGCATTTGACCATACAGAAAAGGCAGAGATAATCAAGTTTTACTTTTAAGCACACTGGAGCAATTAGTTTGAGTAACTGATGGGAGGTTGTAAACACGTGCTGTTTTCCATGATGGTTGCTAGGGTCACATGATCACGCAAGGAGGATAATGCGAACTAAAAATGTTAATTAAATTACTACCTTTACAACACAACCATTAATTTTTTTCCTAAGCATGGTTTGAAAAAATGGCTCTTAGGTAACATATTACGTGGAATGTCCCTGAAACAACCTTGTCTCATGTTCGGGCGCGTCAAAAGTGTCTTGAGTCAGCTGGCGGGAAAACAGACATTGGGCGCTGTGTCAAACCACACCCGACACAGACTCGACTGGGTACGCCACCAATCAATGGATCGGCCGAATGTTAGGAACCTCATTCCTTTGTGATACAGTAGAGAAGGATTATCACCCGAACAGGTAATAGATGATGGCTTCAAAGTGGCGGAGGAGAATGAGCTCACTGACAATGGACATGTCAACATTTAACGCCCTCATTGGCCAGAAGGGGAATATTAAGCCGAGAGAATTCGTCATTTCACGGTTTCACACAATATTTACACCTCCGCCGAGGGTTAACTTTGCCCACGTTATTCACGACCAATCAAGTCATTCGCAGCCAATCAAGTCTGTTCTCAGTAGAAGAAAAGTTAAGCCCACCCTCGAGCCATT
Organism: Onchidella celtica; assembly: GCA_963931925.1. Lineage (NCBI taxonomy): Eukaryota > Metazoa > Mollusca > Gastropoda > Systellommatophora > Onchidiidae > Onchidella > Onchidella celtica. The sequence continues at coordinate 23,581,354 of OZ007571.1, forward strand.
TTCATGGGTGTTGTGTAAATGTTGTAGTTATTCAGCAATATCTGGTGTGGAGTTGCTAAATGGATAAAATTAAGCTCTAAAATCCAGGGCCGCCGTCAGACGGTCAGTTTCCCTTCTTTCGGCCATGGAAATTTCAGTAAAGCTTAAAAATCAGAGGGAAAAAAATAAATATTTTAACTTGCTGTTGTTGTTTTCTAAGTGGTGGTATTAATGTGACCGTGACTTTTCTCGCACTCCTCCACACCTCCTCCGCTTTCCCCCCTCTCACTATAACCTTGAACATTTCATTCAAGAAAACACCCAAAACTCCGAACAACTGGACACGTGACTTTCTAAGAGGGCATTTCCACTGCCATCGTACTTCACAGGATAGATTTTGTACCTACAGTGGCCGAGAAATACTAGCTGAAGTTCACAGGATGTGTTGTACATAAATCCTGAAACTCCTTTGTTAGGGGACCGTGCGTTGTACTTTACATAGTAAGCTATAACTAATCAGAGAACACAGCTCAATATTTTCTCTGTTCGGCTTTGTAACAGCGCACGGTCGCCTAACAACAACCCGCAAGGAAAGCGTATCGTACAGTGAATAGTAAAAATGTTCCGCTCAATGCCAGAATAGGGCGGTTTGACAGTTACCTCAAATAATTGATGAAACTTTGTACAACCTTAACGCCATTACCTCCCAAATCTCATCAATGTTGTAGTCATCTTAGTATATTGACGTAATGCCCCCAGATACCAGCTGTTTAGAGCCAGTTTGCCATATAAAGTTATCGCCATTTGCTAACTTTGCCGAAGGTCCATTAAACAACCATTATCTCAGTCCACTGCCCTGTCGGCACTTGTTCTCTGATAAAAGCATTGTGTTCTGTGTTTGCACGTAAGGATGCTAAGCCTTAAATCTACACAAAATGCGGATGTCCTTAGAAGCTTTTAGTGATACACGTGTTTTACTTCTCAAGGTAAAGGGTTGAAGTTCAAACAATTATGTTTGCACAACGAGCAATCCATGGACAGGGTAATTTCAAACAATTTTGCGTAACGGGCACATGATCAGTAAAAACCCTCTGGTATTTCCTGGTCTGCTCGTTACTGTCATCATGTTCATCGGTATTCGTTCACCCGACATCTATCGCACCTCAGTTTCTTCAGGAACCAGTGTGTCTAGCTGTCTGTGTATGTCTGTATACGTGTATGCGTATGTGTCTGTCTGTGTTTGTGTCTGTGTGTGTTTTTCCCCTCTTTGTCCCACTTTCGTTATTTTTAGACATTCAGTGCTGTTCGGATTCTCTCTGGGGTTCTAGAAACCTAAAAATGTCATATCTTGGATCTTTCACGAGTCAGATAAAATATACGTATATTTCAAAATAACTTGTACATTAAAGTCGTTGCTGTGTGGGTGGGTTTTTTTTTGCGTTTAAATATTTTTTAATGCACCTATTAAAGCATTTACTTATATCATGTACAAAACAAAAATCTTTCTCACTTAGCTCGTGCCCCCAAGAAAGTTACCCATAATTATGCTAAGACAAACAGTAACAATACTGTCAAAGAACTAAAATCTTCAACAATATCAGTATTCTTTACCTTCGCAAAATGCATATCAATAGGTATAAATGCAGTGTAGTACAATTTATCACATCTGTGTGAGACTTTGGGCTGTGGCAGGTTTAAGTGCAATGAGCTGGTCGGCTGAGAAAGTGGAGGATCTAGGATGCTCATATCAGTGTAAGATGATGAAGATGGCACCCTCGCGAGTGCACTTACTCACACACACATACACACACACACCCACCCACACACACACACGCGAGCCATTTTAAGGTATGTATTATTCCACCCTGACCTTTGCTGATTTTGTCAGATCACAGAGAGCGCAGCAATGTAATGATCTATTACTACATGGTGACACATAGTAGGTCAAATCACAGCTGTTCCCCTGGGACTGTGGTTGGATAAGTCAACACAGGGAAGACAGTGACATGACATCAACTGAACAGTTCGTAACACTGAAATAAAATACACTTTATACCATTTCATGCCCATCATGATGGTTTATATCTGTAACAACCACAGTAGAGCAGCAGTTGTATGTATTCAGAATGGAGTGAATCTGACGAAATCGGCGTTCTTGACAAGACCTAAACAAAGGGTGAAAAAGTAATTTTATATGGATATTGAGATTTGCATAAAATATGAAAGATTAGCCATTTTTCTGCATTCTGTTGAATACTTTTCGTAAAATTATCTTAGAAACATTATTTTAATTTTTTTTTTAAAGAGATATGTATTTCACCGTTAGCCCTCTTTTGTCAGACCCATCCAATCACAGATCAAGACGCGACCATTAATAATATTATTATTACCTACACTATGGCATCATTTTTTTTTTTTAAACACATTTTCGATTCATATCGCCCTCGGGTTTTTGTCTTCTGCCGGCTTTTTAAAGGTTTTTATTTGACTGCCTTTTCAAGTCGCGTGAGTATGTTCCCCTTGAGCGGGAATTATTATAATTCAACAACTTGCGGGTTTTTGTGTTGTTTTTTTTGTTCATAACTTTTTTTTAAACGTCACGATTGAAAAGCGTACGCGCACGCAGGCTCCATAGACCTCCACCCCATGTACTTTTTTCATTCGAAGTTGAGCAAGCCACCCCCCCCCCCGCCACCCCACCCCACCCCACTCCACCCCTCACCCTGAGCTTACACACTTTATGGATGACTCCAGACCGTTTTACTATCTAGGTTGCATCACGATTGAGGCTTGTTTGCCCACAAACTGACACAATATTATTAGTATATTACATGCCACCACCAATACTCACGCCAGCACAGCTGCTAGGGCAAATCTACCACGCACGCGTATGGTACGTATAATAATGTACGCCAGCCAACTAGCAAACAAAGAAACACTACCTGACTATGGTAACAGATTCATTCTCTTCCGTGTATCTGGCTGGGTACTTTGTCACGTATCTACCGGAGATAACGTTGTAAACTGTTCCTTACCATACGGCCAGCAGAAGTTTTGGTTTGCTGATGGAGCCCATTGAATGACCAGGCATTTGACTCCAGACCTGTGTCAGTTTTATGGTCATGAAGCTAAACGACAGTACAACACTGATACAACCCAAGTACTCATGGTTTATGGCGTTACTCAGGTGTCAGTATTCTGTTTGTAAATGTAAGCTAAACGGCAATACAACACTGATACAACCAAAGTACTCATGGTTTATGCCGTTACTCAAGTGTCAGTATTCTGTTTCTAAATGTATAATATGGAATAGGTAGTGTTTCAACACTTTGATGAGCGCAGCTAACTGGAAGAATAACTATTTGTTTGATCAAACAGTGCTGGTCAAGACATCATGCACTTTTCTAGCATGAGCAACCAATAAATTAATTAGTTTGCCCCAATAATCTTGACGAGGGCATAATTTACAACATGCACTCAAACTTTTGCAATGTAATCCCACCCCCCCCCCCCTACTTTTCCAAAAGGGGCTCCCCAAAAAAGCATTTGTTTAGGACGTTCTTTTTGGAGCATCATGTCGGTCTGAGATGTACACACTAAGATGGCCAAAAATGATTAAATTATGAATCTCTCCCTCCCATTTTCAAATTTTTTTCCCGTTTCCCTTTCTCACCTAAACCAGAATCCAGGGACGGCCACATGCACAAGATAAATTAATCATTAATTTATTACTTCAGTCCCGTCACCCGTCACCCCCTCTTTTATTGCCCTGCTTCTTCCCTGTGTCCTACCTTCTTTCGTAATAATAATTGAGAGGATTTTTATAGCACATGTCTCCGCGAAGTGGATAAACAAGGCTTTATAGAGAAATAGTAACAACACACACACACACACTCTCTCTCTTTCTTTCTCTCTCTCTCTCTGTCTCTCTCTCTCTCTCTCTCTCTCTCTCTCTCTTTTTCTCTCTCTCTCTCTCTCTTTTTCTCTCTCTCTCTCTCTTTCTCTCTCTCTCTCTCTCTCTCTCTCTCTCTCTCATGTATTTAGAAATATACTTCCATGCTGTACGCAATACACAAAGATTGAGACTATAGAGAGAGATATACTTTCTACCCTCAATCATCTGTAAAGACGCATCAATTTACTAAGTCCATTTCTAAACAATTTATGTTCATGAAATCGCTCCCTTCCTGAACAGGTTCCCGAAACTGTGGGACTATTCCGCACCCATTCTTGTCCATTCGCTTCCCTTCCCCTCTCTTGTAATAAAGTACTGTATTCTTTCCTGTTCCCCAGTCTTCGGTTGCACCCCATCCCACCGTGCCAACCCCTCTCCCCCGACCCTTGGGGTATGATATCCTACCCTCCCAGGCCTCGATAATGTCAAAAGGGCTCCGAAACCCCGCCCTCTGCAGGCCTGTGATAGTGACCAGCGTCCACCCATCACTCACCGTTTTATCGCCCTAGGTTCTTGATAGCTGGACTATGATAGAGATTGGAACCGCAAACCATCCACAGTACAATGAATGCGTTTGGTTGATGGTGGTGATTGCAATAAGGTTAATGGTACCCGGGGGGGGGGGGTGGCCGGAGTTTTTGTGGTGAAGTTGTGGTGGAGATCATTTTTAGTGGTATCAGTTAAAGTAGCAGCGGCAGCGGGTACTAATATACCCTTGATAATGACAATAGTTGTTATAGGAATGAAAAGTACAGATATTTTCTTGTAAGAATTCAATTGGTAACAAATAAATTTACGCATGGGGTAATTGTGGTTACAATAGAACATTATGTGACTTGAAAGTTTCAGACAATAGTTGTGCCTGCAGTAAAAGTCTTGGGATATGTCCACTTTTAAGCAGGACGACAACACATCATAACACATGTAAGGACGCCTATTATAAAAGGAGGTAAGGCCTCCTGTGAAATGCTTTTCAACCGCTGACCCTTAAATTCTACGAAATACCATATTACGCACAGAAAGACGTAAAGGTGTACGTAGGCATATTTTAAAAGGTTTTGAAGTTCGCTGTATTTTTTATCATTTCGTTGATTTTGAGCCACATTTTGAGCCGAAATTGAAAAAAAAAAAAAAAGAGGCATTTTCTTGGAGTCGAATTAAAAAGTATGACAGGAAATTTCAATTTATATATTGGTGATCGAACTTCAACGTTAAAAATCACATCTGCGGGCCAACTGGACATTATAATCGTTATGTAGCTTAATTTTTTTTTTTTAAATTTAGGCTAATCTGTCGAATCCCAGTCTTCCACTGACAAGTGACAGCTATAGAACCTCCAGAACATACCAGACACCTTCGGAATCCAGAGTATATCTCATTTCAGTTCTCTTACTCTACAAAACTGCGAGATTTTGAGATTTTCTTACAGGGTTCACTATATTTTGTCTCAATAGCTGAAAGTTGCGCTACAATCATTCGCTTACTTGCTGTATTAACCAGGGTAATTTCATAGTGGCAACAGCATTAGACTGGCGCTGACTGTATAACAACCATTTTGGAGACAATGGTAAACATAGAAGCATCAGAGAGAGTGGAAAGAGAAAGAGCTCTACGGGTGAAGATGATGACGTTTGGAATGTCAAAAATTAGAAGGAGCAAAGAAGTTAATATATTACACCTACAAGGCTTAGCATCATTGGATTATGCAGCGTCGATCTAATTGTCTTATGACTGAAGTTTTTTATTCTTAGCATCTCCAGCAACCCAAGCCGTTTTGGCGAGAAAATAAAATTTTAATGAAGAAAGCCATCTCCAGGACTTTGTAAAAAAAAAAAACTGGGAGATTGTGAACTTCGGAAAAGTGTATGTATTTGAAAAATAGTTTCATTGCCTTTATTTATTTCTTCGTTATCAGCAGTGAGACAAGCTGAGTGGGTGAACTCTTGCTGATAACCATAAATTTGTTCTTTGCACCAAGCGACCCTAGGTTAGAGTTACCAGCATTGTAACGAACTGGTTCGTATATCAACAGAAATTATTGTCGGTCCAACTTTTTCCATCGGTCACTGCACAGCCCCTTTCCATTGCCCCATTTCTAAGCTGTGTGGGGTTTCTCCCTGCAGGTGATACCAATATGTTTATCTCCTTCATTTAGCGAGTGCAGGTTCCAAAATGATTATGCTTGCACATGCGCGACATGAGGTCGATTCCAGTTCGCTCGGAGCTCTTCTCTCTTGGCCACACATTTTGTCAGATTTATCTCCTTTCATTTGGCATGTGACCTCTGTAAACTGTGACCTATGACCCGCGGGCACTCGGGGCATTTTCTCAGCACGGTTCTGGGTAATCCTTCGGTCATCTTCGGACATTGGCGTCCAAGCTTGGTTTGATGCTTGGGAAATTTCATCCTGTACAGTTTCTACATTTGTGGGATTTGTTTTGTCCTTTACCCTTTACCTGTTCTTTTGTTTCGCACGTGGGCAACACCTGGTCTGGTGAAAAATACATTTAGTTCCAAAATGACAAAGAAATTGGAAAATTACAGGTTCTTCGTTTCTGTTTATTAATTTCCCTTTCATGTGTCTGAGAAATAGAGTTGTTGTTGTTGTTTTGCCGGGGGGGGGGGGGTTGTCTTGAAGACGGAGAGGATGTGTCCTAACACTGTCTGTTTGTAAACATAGCTGCCGCGGTTTTGTCTGATGATGAAAGTCGTGATTTTTGTTTGTAACTCAGTATCATCATCCACCTATCACCACTTCTTTTTCATCTTCCAATAACTGCGAAGACAACAACCATTTTTGCCATATACAAGACCACGTTCATTACCACCAAATATACCACTATTGATCAAACTAAGATAGCGGTTTATACTCCCTATTGCATGGATAATGACTCAATGGCAAACAGATTTATTGCACAAACGAGTTATTCCTGATACTTAAGAACATAAGCTGTCTTGACATTTCTTATGCTGACGACGGTCATCCCGACTCCTAAGCTATTAAGACAACGTCTGCAATTGTAATTAGAAGTTGTAATGATATTTTCACCACTGCTACAACCTCTGCCACAATATCACTATCACTATTACTATTTTGACCACTTACTGTAACTTCTGTATATGTCTCTCTCTCTCTCTCTCTCTCTGTCTCTCTCTCTCTCTCTCTTTCTTTCTTTCTCTCTCTCTCTCTCTCTCTCCCTCCCCTCTCTCTCTCTCTCCTCAATCACCCCAAAGAGCACCAACAACCACTACTGTCTTTTCTAAAAACGGCCACTCATCTCCACTGCCCTTACTACTATGAAGGCAACAATATATACTAAATATAGTGAATCGTATAACATGCGAAGCTCTACTTTAATTACCATAAGAAATATTACTGCCCCTGTTCTTTGTCACAAAGCTAAAACCACATTCTCTGCCTAAACTTACAAAAATGGATAATGCACATAAATCAATCAATATCATGATTAAGTCATTAAGGTCTTTAAATGTATCATTTTACACGTTCTATTGTCATGTATCAAAACGTCAGGTTTGGTACATGTCATCACTATATAATTATACTTCATCCAAAAGTATTCTCCGGGTGATTTGCGTTGAACAAAGCACTATACTAGAACATGAATGGATGGACAAGGTATCCCATGCAGTGACGATGCCCTTCTATCGTATTTTACTATCAGTTATTCGTGATGGGATTCCCTGCTCATATGAGTAGGAAGGACGGGCGCACTGGTCCTCTCCCACCCCCTAAATAACTCACATGCTGGCGCCAAGCGCCACACACCGGGACCTCGCCTCAGCAGGCCTGCTAAACCATGTGAGGGGATGGTGTCAACACGGCACCACTGGGCGTATCACCTGTTCCAAAGGCACCGACCAGGGCGGAGTCTTTCCAGATGAAGGACAACGGCCACGTGTTCGAGGTCAAGGCGAGCCTCCGGGTATTGGAGGAAGTCGGCTGTGGTCTAGCCTGGAGAGGGATGGGCACCGCCAGGCTTCACCAGCCCAAGACTCACTGCATGACGGACTTAATAAAGGATACCATACCGGATCGGTGGTCACCCGGCACAAGGACCGCGCCATCCGTTGCACATCAGGACGGACGCGATAAATATGTTACTGATGCAACCCCCCAGCAAAAGATCCGCGGGAGAGATTTCATCTCACTAGCAACATGGAATGTAAGAACACTTTTCCAGACGGGGAAGCTATGTGAACTCACCTATGAACTAGAGAAATACACTTGGCACGTTGTGGGACTATGTGAGGTTCGGTGGACAAATTTCGGGGAACATCTTACCGATGAAGGTCATGTACTCTACTACAGTGGTGAAATAGATAAACACATCAATGGTGTAGGCTTTCTTGTTCACAAGAACATCAAGAATTCGGTATTAGGTTGCGGGCCAGTTTCCAGCAGGGCCATCTGCATCCGACTACGAACAACACCATTCAACATCACCGTAGTTCAGGCCCATGCACCGACATCTGATCATGACGACGACGAAGTGGAGGCATTTTACACTCAACTCCAGGACATCATCGACAAAGTCGACAAAAGAGACATGCTGATCATTCAAGGCGATTGGAACGCAAAAGTTGGAAGAGACTCACTGAAAGACTGGAGGGAAATCTGCGGCCCATCCTGCAATGACGAAACCAATGAAAGAGGGCTACGACTGCTAGAGTTTGCCAGCTACAACAAGATGGTGCTTGCAAATACACTCGGCAAACACAAGGCATCAAGACGCTGGACTTGGCATGCGCCAGACGGATCACATCACAACCAGATCGACTATATCTTGGTGCAGAAACGATTTAGGTCAGGGATCAAAAGAGCTACCACAAGAACGTGTCCTGGTGCAAATGTCGGAAGTGACCACGACATGGTACTGCTGAACTTTAAAGTCAGACTGAAGAACACAAAGAAGCCCAAAAGTGCCAGAATGAAATTTGATCTGGACAGACTGAAAGACCCCAACATCGCAGAATCTTTCAAGGCAGCAGTCGGAGGGAAGTTCGCTCCACTTCTAATGCTAGAAGATCAAAACGCAGAGACTCTAACAGATCAGCTCAATATAGTCATGATAGAGACAGCAAACGAGGTGCTTGGAAAAGTATGCAGGAAAACCCAACCATGGGTCACGCACGAAATCCTCAAAATGGGTGATAAAAGGAGGGATCTGAAGAAAAGCAAGAACACGCCCCCAGGAGCTGAAGAATACAGAGATGTCAATAAAGAGATTAGGAAAAGCATGAAACAAGCCAAAGAAGATTGGATTGAGAAACAATGCAAGGAAATTGAGCAAAATCTGGAGAAGAACAACAGCAAGCGAGCATTCCAAACAGTAAAGGAACTAACAAAACCAAGGCAAGCACGAGTTAGCACCATCCAAGACAAAGATGGTGTCACGATTAAGGCTGATGGCCTTGTACACCACGAGTGTAGAGGGGGTAAACTTAGTAGGGGAGAAGGGGATTTTAAAGTTGTTGACGAGCATTAAAGGTTACTATCACGAGTAAGGTCGGTGGCCGTGTGCGCCACGATTCTAGGGGGGTGAGCTTAGCAGGGGAAAACACGGTTTTTAACATTGTTGACGAGCGTGAAAAGATACACACGACTCGCTTTAAACTAGTCCCGTGTGCAGGGCCCTCGGGAGTATAAATAGAAGAGAAACTCGCCACACGTGGTTCCCCAGTTGTTTCCAGAAAGCAGAAGTTAACGGTCCGGGCGATCATGTGGAGGTCGTGCAGTGGGGACCAGATCTAGATGTGTGAGGGATCCATTATGTTCCCATTTGTTTCCAGAAAGTAGAAGTTAACGGTCCGGGCGATCATGTGGAGGTCGTGCTGTGGGGACCAGAATTAGATGTGTGAGGGATCCATTATGTTTCCATTTGTTCTCAGAGGTTAATGGTCCGGACGATCATGTGGAGGTCGTGCCATGGGGACCAGAGTTAGATGTGTGAGGGATCTATTATGTTCCCACAAAAGTTCACTGATAATTGATGGCGGGTGTGAACCGTCTGTTTTCTTATTCGTTTGAAGTAAGGAGTCTTGAAGAGGAGATGGGAACCCTTCAGGAACCAACGATCCACGATGGCGGGTGTGAACCGTCTGTTTTCTTATTCTTTTGAAGTAAGGAGTCGTGAAGAGGAGATGGGAACCCTTCAGGAACCAACGATCCACGATGGCGGGTGTGAACCGTCTGTTTTCTTATTCGTTTGAAGTAAGGAGTCGTGAAGAGGAGATGGGAACCCTTCAGGAACCAACGATCCACGATGGCGGGTGTGAACCGTCTGTTTTCTTATTCGTTTGAAGCCAGGGGCGGGTGTGAACCGTCTGTTCCCCTTTATCGTTTGAAGTTGGAGATCTAGGAAGGATCGTTGAACTCTGGAGACGTGAAAATTCATCAGCGAGGAGATTAGATGTCGACAGAAACTTTTTAAGTATAAATAATTAAGTTATGGACAAAGGGGTTGGGTGTTAGTTGGCCTAAGAGGGAGTAGAGATTAGTCGTCGCCCCCGATAGGGATTTGTTTTTACATATCTTTGTTTTTTTTGTGTGTGACTGTGTTGGATTATTATGAGTTGAATGTTTTGGCATAAGTTATTTGTCACGCATTTAGTATTAAATATCGTTTGATTTAAAAATTCACCCATGTGTCCGTTGGTCGCTGGTCTGCTTGCTTAGCTTGTTAGCTAGGTTTGAAAGGAAAAATAAGTTAAGTACACATCACGCACGTGGTCGTGACAATCATCACGCACGTGGTCGTGACAATGGGAACTGCCTCACAGAGGAAGTTGACATCCTAAGAAGGTGGACCGAGTATTGTTCAGACCTTTATAACCATCAAGCCAACGGGGACCCCAATGTAACATCCTGCCATGAATCGACAAACAATGATGATTTTCCAATTCTTAGAGAAGAAGTAGAGACAGCCATTAGATCACTGAAAAATGGAAAAGCAGCAGGAGTTGACAACACCCCTGTAAAACTGATCAAACATGGCGGAGAGACAGTGGTGGACAGCCTCACTAACATCTGCAATAAAATCTGGAAGACGGGAGAATGGTCCACACCTTGGACGCAATCTCTTATCATCACTCTCCCCAAGAAAGGCAAACTACAGCTATGCCAAAACTATCGAACCATTAGCCTGATCAGTCATGTAAGCAAAGTGATGCTGAAAGTTTTACTGAACCGATTGAGACCTCAGGCTGAAGAAATAATCGCTGAAGAACAAGCCGGATTCAGGCACGGAAATACAACAGAACAGATATTCAATCTCAGAGTTCTGTGTGAGAAATACTGCCAACATCAGCAGGACATCTTCCATGTGTTTGTGGATTTCAAAAAGGCCTTCTATCGCGTGTGGCACGATGCATTATGGGCAACAATGAAGAATTACAACATGTGCCAAAAGCTGATAGAGTCGATTCAACAACTATACAGCAAAGCCACCAGTGCAGTCCTCGCCTAAGGGAAAATAGGAGAATGGTTCCACACTACCGCCGGGGTCCGCCAAGGTTGCCTGCTATCACCTACCCTGTTCAACATCTTCCTTGAGCAAATCATGATTGATGTTCTTGAAAATCACACGAGCACAGTCAGCATCGGTGGAAGAACAGTCAATAACCTTAGGTTTGCCGATGACATTGACGGTCTGGCAGGAAATGAAGAAGAACTCGCCAAACTGGTGAAACGAATGGATGAAACATCAACCAGATATGGCATGGAAATTAGTGCCGAGAAAACAAAGATGATGAGAAATAGCGACGAGCCCATCAAAACCAAAATCACTGTCAGTGGTCAACAGCTCGAAACAGTCGACCAGTTCAAGTACCTTGGTGCTATCATCAGCCAAGAAGGATCCAAGCCAGAAGTCCATGCAAGAATTGCACAAACAACAAGGGCGCTTACAAAATTAAGACCAGTATGGAAAGATAGAAACATCTCAGTCAAATCAGACTACTCTATGCCCTCGTTATCCCCAGCCTTCTGTATGCTTGTGAATCATGGACCTTGACGGCAGAGCTGCAGAGGAAGATCCAAGCAGCCGAAATGAGATGCTTTAGACGACTCCTTGGCATCTCATACACTGACCACGTCACAAATGAGGATGTACGCAGTAGAGTGAAACAACACATGAGTCATTATGAAGACTTGCTGTCTACTGTGAAAAGAAGGAAACTGAAATGGTATGGCCACATAACAAGATCGTGTGGCCTATCCAAGACGATTCTTCATGGAACTGTGCAGGGGAGGAGAAGAAGAGGAAGGCAAAGGAAGAGGTGGACCGACAACATTGCGGAGTGGACCGGGAAATCCTTCGCCCAAACTCCGGCGCTCGCAAACAACCGCTAAAAGTGGAGGCACCTGACGAAGCTCTCTGTCATGCAGCGCCCCTACGATCCTGGTGGATTATGGGATCAGTAGCATTCGTGATGCGTGGATGTGAGTGGTTGTCGATGGAACACTTAAATGCAGTGTCTATGATCAGTCATCCTGTTTTAATCATTACACATATGACAAAAAATTCTGAAGTCTTTAACATAACCTCTGTGGTGCTTGAACGTGTTACAAGTCCACTCAAGATCCAAAAATACTCAGAATCATTAACGGGATTTAACAAGCTAGTTTACCCCACCCATCGTCTTTGTGAATACATTGTATAACGAAATAAAAGTTTTGATGTGCGCATCGGCTTTACTTTCTCTGGTGTAAAATAATGCTTCCCTAGGGGATTTCCACCTGTTTTAGACCAAAGCTGGATTCATGACTGTGCGTGGATCATGAATGCAGAGAAATGTCTAGATTTATTCTACATTCTTTGTTTTATGGTTGCTTTGCAGCGCTGGTGGTACGTCGTGTAATGGTGATGTAGGGCTACTCAAAGGGAGTTGGGGAGGGGGGAGGAGAATGCCGCGGGAAATGGGCGGCTGGGGGGGGGGGGTATAACTAACAAGATTTTTATGGGCCTCTATCTGAAAAGTAATATGAAAGTGTGAATGTCGGAAAAAGGGCAGTGTGTCACGGGGAAATGGTGACGGGAGCCTCAGGTGGATGAGGGAATGGGGGAATGCGGAATTGGGAAGAAATATTATTATTGTGCGTGATACGTGAATCTGAAGGTGTTAAAGAGACAGCTCAGTTTTGTTAATTTCTCTCTCTTTACTTAATTCTTTTGCTTTGCTATAGTGGTAGTAGTAGTAGTAATAGTAGTAGTAGTAGTAGTGGTAGTAGTAGTAGTAATCGTAGCAGTATTAGTAGTAGTGTTATATGAGAGGTATTTAAATGTTCTTGAACAGAATAAACAAACACAAGAACTTTGAGCAACTCGCTTGGCATTAAGTTTATTCTCTAAAAATCATAAGGAGAGTTCTTTGATTTCTCGGGGGCCTCAGCCGAAGGCTGTTGGCCCCCGCAACTATCACCCAAAACACAGCTCACTGGGGCCGAGACATCTAACTACCTAACTCACGTGCACCCCAGGTCATTTTATAAGAATGGCCAAACAAATTGGCGAGACTGACCATCTGGGAAGCGACCTTGGCCTTGAGGGACGGGGTATGTGAGACTGACTACCCAGATGGTGGAAAACCCAAGTGACCACCCAGAAGGTGGAAAACCTAAGGGAAAACCCAATGTGGGAAACTGATATTATAACATCCCCGCCAACTAAAATAATGGACACATTATTTAAAAAGAAACAAATAATGCAGTTTAACACGTTGCCATAAAAGGGGGAGTGAAGAAAATGTAAGTATATCTGGAAAGTCTCCAAATAATAAACTAAGGTCCATGCATATGACAGGGTCCAAATATGAAAATAATGCAAATCATGTCGACATCAATAACATAATGGGCTTGAGTACATATACAGAGTCAACATACCGTGGAGTTAAACATGAGGGTACATAAAATCGAGTCAAGGTTAGGTTACAGCGTAACAGGGCGGGAAACCCATACCTTACATTTTCACTGACCGAGCCATGGTGCATTCCATTCTCACGAAAGTGAGAGACTGGACCAAATATTTGCTGTCAAAATCTTCCCCGAGAATGGAATCTGGGTGATGTAAGTGGGAATAGTTGAATTATGGGGCAGAGCAGGCATAGAATTTGTCTGGTTGAGTACACAAGAGCGGGAAAATCTCGATGGACATACTAATGTTGGTATGAAAACCCTTGAATCAGAACAATCCTAGAACATAATTATGTTGGTATGATGATGACATAACACATTAGGCATGAGTGTATCAAAATCACAAAAAAATGCAGTAATAAATGTAGCTTACATTTCGGTTGTTATCGAAATAGCAAAATGTAATAGAGCAATATAGGAGGAATCTCAATTGGGAAGCAATAATAACTTGGCAAAACACATGCAAAAACATAACTATATATCAGAGTACTCAAATATTGGTTGGTAGGTTGTTCTTATTGCAGGCGCATTTTCCAGTCAAGCTCTGACATTTCTTAGTGCAGTTGCGCTTGGCTGTCAATCCCTGAATATAACCTAATCATTTATTATCGGAGTACTGTATTAAAGGTTGGTGGGTTGTTCTTATTGCAGGTACGTTTTCAATCAAGCTCTGACATTAATTAGTGCAGTTGCGCTTGGCTGTCAAGCCCTGAATAATTATAACCCGAATCATAAATTTATTATCGAAGTACTCAATAAAGGTTGGTGAGTTGGTTCTTATTGCAGTTGCATTTTTTTGCAGTCAAGCTCTGACATTACTTAGTGCAGTTGCGCTTGGCTGTCAATCCCTGAATATAACCCTCATCATTAATTTATTATCGAAGTACTCAATAAAGGTTGGTGGGTTGGTTCTTATTGCAGGTGCATTTTTTGCAGTCAAGCTCTGACATTACTTAGTGCAGTTGCGCTTGGCTGTCAATCCCTGAATATATTATACCCATCGTAAGTTACTGACAATCTCCATCTCAGTTACACCAAGTACATTAGGAGTTCCCATATAGTTTCTGTTCTAAGACCAGTCTAATTTTCATGACGTGGTCGGCTCTATCACTCGTAGAACGAGGCGAAGGATAGATTTGTCATACTGTGGGGCAGTTTGGTTCTGAACAAGAGTAGACATGCGAAGGGGTTGAGGAATAGAGTTATGCTCTGCATTAAATATTTGTCAAATTGACTTGTTAAAGACTACTAACACCGGTATTCGGGTGTGCGTAGCGAGACAGATTCTCTGCGTGCCTGTCATTGTTGTAGCGGAAAGCTTAGCCCAGACTCTACATTCTCTATTAACATGGCATGACAAGGAGGTAAAATCGAGAACAATATGAAATACATACAAAGTAAAATGACATACCTAAACTTAAGAAGTTTTCTCAAGAATACACAATATATAAAGATGTTTGGTAGTTCTCACCCAAAATATTAGTATGTTGAACACAAAAAGGGAAATCTTGCCTGCGATTGAAATTGATTGTCCATGTGCTAATTTAAGTGTTCATAATAATATGTTTCCGTGAAATTATTCCTGCTTGGAAGAATGTCAAAGAGTTCACTGTTAATAATGTTGATGGTACTGTTACTGTCTAAAAACTCTACTACTGGAATAGTGGTGTTGAGTCACACTTGTAGATATTTCAGCGGCGAACTAGGGCAGATGTTGGTGGTGTCTCCGATGCGGTCAGGGGTGGAAACGAAGGGACCCTGTTCACAGGAGGTTATTGTAGGCTCTTGTGTGGTCTGCGGTCGTGTTGGGCATGACCTCATCGCTGATGTATATGGGATGTTGTTGATGATAGTCCGGGACAGACAACGGACGCTGTAAGAGGACAGATTCGGACCTTTCTAGATTACAGACTGGCGGCGACGGCAAGCCCAGGCTCTGTGTCCGAGACGGTTATAGAGTTGAAATTGGTACCTGCTTCTCCGGCGTTGTCTGGTAAAAAGTCATCAGTTTGCCTCTGTACAGAAGATGCGTTGGTTGAAGGTAGACGGCCCCTGGCACGGGCGTGATGATAAATACGAGCCATTTTTTTAAAAATGGGTCTAGGTGTGGCACTTTTTTGTTGAACTCTTCACAAATGACTGCAGAAATACACTAGGTCAACGTCCAAATGGAAAACACTCGCACAAATGAAAGTCCAGAAATTGGCAGCTCCACCATGTTATATGAGAGGTATTTAAATGTTCTTGAACAGAATAAACAAACACAAGAACTTTGAGCAACTCGTTTGGCATTAAGTTTATTCTCTAAAAATCATAAGGAGAGTTCTTTGATTTCTCGGGGGCCTCAGCCGAAGGCTGTTGGTCCCCGCAACTATCACCCAAAACACAGCTCACTGGGGCCGAGACATCTAACTACCTAACTCACATGCACCCCAGGTCATTTTATAAGAATGGCCAAACAAATTGGCGAGACTGACCATCTGGGAAGCGACCTTGGCCTTGAGGGACGGGGTATGTGAGACTGACTACCCAGATGGTGGAAAACCCAAGTGACCACCCAGAAGGTGGAAAACCCAAGGGAAAACCCAATGTGGGAAACTGATATTATAACAGTAGTAGTAGTAATAGTGGTAGTAGTAGTAGTAGTAGTAATATTCGTATCAGTATTATTATTAGTAGTAGTAGTAGTGGTTGTTGTTGTTGTTGTTGTTGTTGTTGTTGTTATCGATGTTAACCGCGCCTTCATCCACATGTTTCCAGCCCTAACAAGAGAATTGAGACTGGCATTAAACTGAACGAATAGACACATTCCCGTGTTCAAACCAATTTTCTCCTAGTGGCAAGGGCCGATTATCCCCCATGGCTGAAATCGCCACCTAAAGAGAAAAATTAATGGAGCAAGAAATGCTCATTGTTAACAACCACCTTAGAAAATGACTTCATTTTATGTTCTTGTTTTTTTCCTAAAAACTGCCACCAATTGTGTATTTCTTATGTATGTGTTTTAGTACAAGGACCATTGCGCACAACTGTTTTCAAATAATCTGTAGGATATTAAATACTGGTGTGTTTGAACGAAATATTTTGCACTATGGATACAAATCAGTGTTCGTTTTGAAAATGAGAAATTAGATAAGCCACTTCAAGATCTCTGTGTCCGGTTATGATGATCGTATGTCTTGAAACTATGTCATTATTTATATGAGTGGATCTTGAAAGATAAGCCATTTTTCAGCATTCAGGTAAAATAGTTTAATTGATATCATAATAGAAATATTTTATTTTGATGAAACGACGAACAGGCATACAGACAGACAGTACGGGTGAAAATGCCTAACGTTTTTGACAAGAGGAAGAGTAGTACAATAAAGTTTGGCGTACTAATCTGGATTCCCTTTGCAGCACTGTCATAATAAAATGCTCAAGATTGTGCGTTCACTCCATCTAATAAATGCAGCAAGACATATTCCAGACCAGCGAAGAATGTGTGGAGCATGAGCCGGAGTAACACATGGACAATTGCTTTTTAGTGCTTTTTGATACAGATTTACAACAGTCTGGTCTCAGATCCGTGATTGATTGAACAGAGACCTTCATTGACTTGACCCCAGCTGGGCTATCTAGATAGCCATTTCCACACCTGGTGTTGCGTCATAAACTGACTGCTTGGTGGTCTGGCTCATGTCAGAGAACAGACCCCCCCCCACCCCCACCCCCTGCCCTAGCAATACTACGCCTTCCAACCCAGGATATAGTCATCTAAAGCTAAATTCTCAGCCTGGTGTCGAACTACTCGTAGAAGAAACGCGTCATTAACGAGGCAAACCCGACAGATACGTAGGGTGCCACATTTGAATGTGCACAACGTTGGATATGTATCTTGCAGCGTACACCAACCGTCCAGTGCAAGGAGCTGGAACATTTTAATGTAACAGAAAAGACGAATAATAAAGCTTCCAGAACAGAATCTTGGGAAACTGTGGCAAAAGTTAAAGCTTAAAACGAAAATTTTAGGATTTACGTCAAGACAAGGCTGATATTTTATCAGCACTGCAATTTAATTTTTCAGAAGCCGTAGAGGGAACTACCGACAGTTTCATTATAAAGTCTTCTTGAACATTCATTTCCTGGCAGTGATCATACCTCTAACTCTCTTGATAGATGAAGATCTAGAAAAGGGACAAATCGCAATGGTTTCTTGAACATTTATTCCCCGCAGGGAAAATGCAAGCAAGTCACGGCAAAAATATATTCAGACAGTCAGGACTGATGCCCGGCTCCCATTAGCCGATTTTGATCGGCCAACTAGTTGGTTGGTGACGTCACGATAATGAGTTTCAGTGAGACCAAAGTAGTTGGCTGTGCCCACAGACTAATAAATTAACCAGACAGGATGATCCCATTGTGTGACGTCACAAAACAGCGAAAGGTCATGAACCATCTGCCATGTTAGGTTTAAGGCAGCGACCGACACTTCAGCATAGCTACAATTTTGAATGATACCATTTTGACGCGCCTACTGAACGTGGAAGTTTGGTTCCGCACCAAGAAATTAATACATGTACAACCAATCTTGACAAATAAAAAGAAATTTCTACTGCAGATAGAACTAGAATCGGAATTTCCCGAGCGGCGGCCATGTTGGCAATACAGTCGCCGCTCGGGAAATTCCGTAACAAACGACACAGCCCGAAGCTCGTGTTTCCAGTTTGGTTAATTTATTAGTCTCTGGCTGTGCCTAAGGTGTCATTGAAACTCAATGTCGTGACGTCACGATCAAGCTAGTTATGGCTGATCAAAATCGGCTAGTGCTCGACGGGCCTGACCGTGTTTCATTCTTGGCAAATGTAGACCTATGCGTGCAGTTTAATAACCACAGTACATATGTGTTTACACTCATTGCATATCTGTTTGTTTTGTGTAAGAAAGCCTGGTCCATGGTACACCTGCATGTCTTGTCTCTACAGGTATGTGCTGGGCACATGCATATCAATGCCATCCCATTTCCAGCTTTTATCTGCTAACGAATACCGACATACCATCCATGCCTGCTCGCTATACACCCTGTAGTCCACTTTGATCTGACAATTTGTTTCCTATGACTGACGTATTCCTGTCATGACTTGGGAAGTGACTGCTGTAAATCATTATGTCTTCGGGCTAACTTCATCCCAGCCATAGCTTTTCCATACATCTTAAGTTGTCTTCAGACAATCAGGTCAATTCTCTTCAGCTGAGAAACAGATTTGAATTTTTAAACACCCATAGTATGTTAATCCGTATTTAAAATCTAGAAGCTGTTATTTTATTGCCCAAAAAGATTACTTAGAAAATACAGGTAATGAAGGTTTAGCAAATGAGTTAAAGTATTAATCGGTAAATGATTAATTGATTGATTATACAAGATGCTGAGAGACAAAGCAAAATTACAACAGAACAAAATATATATTAAAACAAGAGTAATAGCAACGCAGACAAAGCAAACAATGTATAAATTGCATCTGGAGTAAGTTGTACATGAAATTTCTTCCATAGGCCGAAGCCACGTATAGTAATGTGAAAGTTTATTTGTAAAGTGCGTAGTTTGGTGACATGGTAAGCTACACGCCTTTTTAAGTGTAATGGTATTCTGTGCTATAGTAATCTGTCGGTGGAGTGATTATCTCTCTCGAGTCTTTGGAATATGAATGATGATCGCAGCCGTCTACAGCTTCCCTGCTGATTTACTTAGATGTGTGCCGGCGCGCTGTGAAATGTAGAAATGTGGTTGCCGGTAGAATTTAAAGCGAAAGTGGTCCTTCTTCTGTCACATCGGTTAATCTATCTATCTATCTATCTATCTATCTATCTATCTATCTATCTATCTATCTATCTATCTCTTCTATCTATCTATCTATCTATCTATCTATCTATCTATCTATCTATCTATCTATCTATCTATCTATCTATCTATCTATCTATATCTATCTATCTATCTATCTATCTACCTACCATAAAAATGTAAAAGATTCATGATGTCAGAAATGGCTCTTATCCGCCACACCCCATGCCTATAAAAGAAATCCCTAAGAAGAATTCGCTTTGCTCTTCTTTCTCCCCCCCCCTCCCCCCCCCCCCCACGACCCTCGCCAGGTCAAGGCCAGAGATCTGTAAAATGCTACCTAATATAACAAGCAGTGACATTTTCAGCTCACAGGCGCCGCTGTTGTCTAATAGAGAATTTTAACCAACAAGAATTGCATTCACACGTGTGCTCTATTAGTGACAAGCACTGACAGATGTTGAACAACACCCCTTCAGAAACTGAACTGCCATGACTAGACCATAAACTGTACTCACTTTGAGCATTTATAACACCAGATTTCCTAATGATCCACATCAGCAGTTCTCAGCCTGTGGTCGAATATCCCTCATCAGTGTTCTGTTCATCAGCTCCTAGGTCTCATTTCCTTATTTACATCAGCACTCGGTTATATTGTAAAGCATGGAAAGTTGAATATATACAATCATATGGATTAACTGGTAAATAGTCATACCAGTATTTTACAGACTCCAGCAGCACTCGCGAGCGAAGCTATAGCAGGCTGTTCTAGTTTGGCACATTCTCTCCTGGAATGTGAATAAGAAAAAAAAATCAGTTTTAAATCCATATTACATTCTGGATCAGGGGTAGAGAGGGAATGGATTTTTTTTTTTCTGAATCGAGTCAGTGAGGGGTGAGGGGTGGGAATAGGCTGTGTATTTGGTGTTCTTTCAGTGAAACGCCACCCCCAAAATTTGCATATAAAAGTTTCGCTTTGTTCAAATAGCCCACGTGTACGGGGAAAAGATATCAGTATGTCGAAAGTTGCTCTTGAGATTTCTAAATACATTCTGTAATCGGAGACCTTGTGAGTACCGGTATCCGTGTCTCCTCGGCCCTAGTTTTTAAACCTGTGGGATTAAAAAAGATAAACCTGGTCTATTTCGATATCAACGTTTTCGTTTTGTCCGAATACAAGAGTGAATTGGAAAAAAAAGGTGTCAATTGTCGAATAGAGACTTGTGGAATATGTCTTAAAAATCTTCTGAGCTATTCCTTCCACCTGGAGCAGTTTGAAAACCAGTGATGTTGAGAAAGACAAAAGTGATTAATTTTGATGGTTGTGTCCGTGTAGCGTCCACTGAAGGCAGAACACCTGATGGTCAGAGAGATAAAGTCCGGAGATTCCCCAACGTGAGCAGTTCCCGCAGGGAATCGTGAGCTTGACCCCCTGTGTATGCTGGACCACGATGCACTTGGGAAATAAATGCTTAATGCCATTTAGTATGACAGCGGTTAATTGTTCGGTGGGTTTAATGGGGGACATTGCTCTGTTGTTAAGTATCCAGGGTTAATAATTATTCACACCGGTATTTTGTAACCGGGAAGTGTGCATTAAAGTGTTAATAGTGAACCGGTGCACTTATAGAAAAAGACATTATGATTTTTTTTCTATAATAGTCGACAAAATATAAGCCACGCTTGAAAATTACCTAGCATCTTGTTTTAATGCCCAGATGTGATGATCTTTTATAGTCTATGTCTAGGGGAAAGAATATATAGAAAACTGAACACATATCTTTTTTTTGCTGTTGTTCCAAGTCGATAGCGGTTCGAGAAAGATGGAACACAATAACGGCAGTCTTGGCAGCTATAAATGTGTCCACCGATTGCCACAGATCTAAATCACCAATAAAACGAATTCGATCTGGCACTGTCTACATTATGATGATCTCAATCCAATTTAAAAGGAAACTTCGTTAAAACGGATAGTTTTCACCAATCTGGCTGTCATAGGCAGATCTGAACTTCTTGATTATTGAGAATCTGGTTGACCCCAACAATTTCTGGCATATTTTTTTTTTCGCGTTCTTGAGTTGAAAATTGGTTAAGTGGGAAGGTCGATTAATCCGAACAGTTTCCATCTCCCATTTACGCGATCATGTAATTTACTGCGCACTTCCTGTGGTACATACAGATCTCGTTATTGCGCTGGCACCTTCAGTGTCCAGCGCTCAGTGCACCAAATCTCAACCTGACTTATCTGATGGAGATACCCTATAATTATGGCTCTCCCCGACCCCTTCCTTCCCAGTGTTAGATATAGCTTATCTGGACCTCTTTTTCCCTTGTGAATCCTTTATATGTTAAACCAGTTTGCGCCTAAGATATTATATAATAATTTCCGGTGCCTAATTATATTCAATGGCAGACAATTGCCAGAAATACCACTACTGCTGTGGCCCGCCCTTTCCCGCGCCTATTATATTTCTGGCCTTCCTTTCAAAATGTCCGCAGGACACTTATTGTTTTTTTCTACTGACGCCACAGATCTAGTGCACCTACGAAATTTTCAATTTTATTTCGTCTTTCGCCAAAATTTTCAAGGCCATTTTTCATTCTCCTAAACGTTTCATTTTTTTTTTTTTTTGCAATTAATACTGATCTTTGCCAGTGGGCAGGCTCAGCTGCAGTGCCAAAAATTTAAAAAAACAAAACAACTTTGCAAGTGGTCATGCTCAGCCTTCGTGCACTGAGAGGGGAAAGGGGGGGGGGGGCGTGGCCAGCATCACAACTTTGGATAACGTAAGCGACACAAACCAAAAGAGCAAACTCCCGATTTCACGATTTTCATTAAGTAGCCCCCCCCCTCTCTCTCTCTCTCTCTCTCTTTCTCTCTTCTCTCTTCTCTCTCTCTCTCTCTCTCTCTCTCTCTCTCTCTCCCTCTCTCTCTTCCTCTCTCTCCCTCTCTCTGTATGTGTATGTGTGTATGTGTTTGCATTAAATAGTTTAAGCTTCACTTCACCTTCCTACACCCTCCTACTCACTTCACTGCCTCCTCACGTGTAACTTCATCTATAGACGCACTTCAGGCAAGAAACTTGAAAACCGCTGAGACCTAATCTCCATCAACAAGTTATCGGATTATCCCGTATTATCTGTCTCCTCCCCCCTCACACAGCTGGGCTTTGCGACACCGAGTGGAACCCTTATGTAGCTGAGTGGAGACTTCAGACGTAATCCGTACTGGTGACAAACAGCGTTGGGGTATTCCACGCAACTTCGACCTGTGTCGGGTATTCTTTCAAATAGTTTTAACTCTTTGTGGGCGATGAATCTTTCCAAGTTTGCAAGTACGGGAAGAAAATAGTGGGGGAGATGAATGAAAGCTAACTACAGCAACATATTATATTAATGAGAAGTCGACTTTCTTTCTTCCCGAAACAAAATAATAATATAGCCTTGCATTCTCGTGCACCGATACATCGCTGATTGACATAAAATGTGACCAGTGGAAGAGCCGATATATATTGGTGATTGGCACACAAAGACTTCAAATTATCCGACTCTCAGACTTACGATTATTATTATTTTATTTTTTTTATAAGCGGTCAATGAGGAGATAATGCTGAAATTTAACATTAAGAGTCTGAAAATAAGAAGAGTTACTAAGAAGGTGATCGAGTACCGGTGGTACTGTGAGTTATGGGGGGTAGAAAGCAAGAAAAACAATACTTGCGCTTTTAACAAAATATTATAAAGAAATACAGGAAATTTGTGGGGTCGCACAACTCGTGTGAATTAGGTCCTCCATGTTGAGCCCTCTCCCCGGCTCCTCCTCCCTCCCCACACTGCTGGCTTTTCCTAAAGGATTCATCAATACTCGGTCGACACAGACACGCTCTCCAAAATCACGCATCCTATGTCTAAACTTCAGTAAACCTGGGTGGCAGTTTCCATGTAACTGTCTCTGTTTATGGGTAGGGTGCAGAAATACCTAAATAATTATGATGCATGTTGTGTGTATGTTGAGAGTGGGGTGGGTGCGGGGGAACGCATAGACGGATCGCAATGTTTTCTACACATGGCTCCCTCATATTACATTGCATGATCATGCGAAATTTGCCCAGGCCAGGACTAAGTGGCAATGTGGCAAAGAAAAAAAAAAAAGTTACATTTTGAAAAGACCTACTTTAGCAACACGGAGCGAACACAGTGGCCTGGAGGCAAGGTGCTCGCCTCTCATGCCGAAGGTACCGGGTTCAAATCCCGGTCGGCGCAGGCATGTTGGAAGTTTGGGATTTTTCTCATATTTTCCTGTCCCTGATCCTATGGTAGGTAGGATCGAGCACCTAGTCTTCACTGATAAGGACAAAAAATTCGGAGGGCCGTGTGCAAGTTGCGCGCGTTAAAGCTATCTTGGCTATTGGAAATCGAAAAGAGCAGGCCGAAGAGGCCACCGCGCGGGCAAAAAAAAATTCTAAAAAAAAACTAATCCCTACCACAGCAAGAAAAATAAAAACAAGAAAAGTGAGGTGTGAATGTCAAGGTCAGCGAAATCTCCTAAAATAAAGATCTGAACATTTTAGCACCCCCCCCCCCTCCCGCCCCCAAATAAATAAATAAATTCCCAAATAAAAATAAAATAAAATGTACAAGTTATCGGTCCTTGGTACCTTCACTGACCAGTCCCAATGGGAGAGGCTCAAAAATAACATAACTTGAAGGCGTATCCTGAACTGACCTGTCCCTGAACAGATACTGAGACGGAGCCACTGGACGTACAGAAATATCGATATGTGTAAATTATGTCCAGATGTGGACACAGGCCCACCCCGTCGGTATGCGCATACAGTCTTGAGAAGATATTCAAACAAATCTGGGGTGCTTATTGCAAAACTATTCTGTCTCATCAAGGCAAATCTTTATGGTCGCAGAAAACTGCAGGGCCGCACAGCGGCGGACCTACATTTTTGGGACCCTGGAGCTTGAACTGTTATGGAGGCTCCTTCGCAATCAGCAACAATAGGGCAACATCCAATATTCACTCATTAAAAAAAAAAGTTTCTCCAGGGCCCCTAATCCAGAAGGGGCCCTGAAGCTTAAGCTTAATTAGTTTCATAGTAGATCCGCCTCTGAGGCCGCCAGTTTTTCTCCCCCATATCAGAAGCAAACGGAGCCAGACAGCCCGAAAATGATTCACGGCCTTGGCAGTATACCCTTTGATATCAGTGTTGCTAAGTCCATCTGGGTATATTGCGCAAGGATGGGTAGGCGGGGGAGCCGGTCATGACTTTCATCAGTTCGAGAGGCACTTTACCTTGATAGCTTTGCCAGACACAACAATGGAGGTTTGTCTGGTTTTTATGGGCTTTTCCCAACATTGACATACCAAGGTGTGCTCTCGCCGTATCCATTAGTTACTACAACGGAGTCAGTTCAAATTAATGAAAATACTGATCTGGTAAACCCAAGCGCGCAGGAGATACGGTGGAAGTTCGGCATCTGAAGATAGAATGGAAGTATGGCATCTGAGAAGGATAAATTGCAAACTGAAAGCCCTCTATTTCATTTGAATTAGCGTTGAGAGAGAGAGAGAGACAGAGGAGATGATTCTTTTTTATGTGTGTGTATGTTTGGGGGAGGGGGGTTTGTTTTCCTTTGCTTTTAGAGAAAATGTAATGTTCTTAAGTTTTACACTGATCATTCAAATGTAACAAAATTTGTAACAGTGCTCAAACACAATTACAATTATTTAAATATTTTAATTATGATGTCCAGAGGCATAACCTTGCAACCACAGCCTTTAGACAATAAGAGAGCAATGTAATTTCTCTACCACAACTACCGCTACTTCACAAACCGGTTAAGGACCCTAAATTCGTTTCTTTTATTCCGTTAATGTACTTTCATCTTTCAAGAGACAACCATTTCGCGACTTTATAACTATACTTTCCGTTACAGCTAAACAATTTCTGTAACCAGTCTTTAATCAGGACCCTGCGGTCAGTCCAGGGCGGAGGTTTTTGTGCCCACTAAGTCCCCATTAGCTCGTTTTCGGCTCAGGACACGCCACCAAATCCCCGGTTTTACAGGCGGTCAACGTATTTCAGGTGACAATGGACGCCCGTTATCCACTTGTGCTGTTTGGTCAAGGCTTAAGTCTATCCGCCCCATAAACTCCGGATTTCACCATGGCTTATAGGTAAGCTTGGCAACAAGTGGTGGGATCTTGGGGATCTTGAAGATGACCCACGGCAGTACCTCCACACAGCGGTCGCCCTGTTATGCCGGCCGGCCAAGTTTTTGCACTGTCATAATCCCAAACTAACGATACCTGAACAAAAATCATCGTGCTGACCCTTGCTATTTCTTGGTGTGGAAAGTTTATACATCAGAAAATGTTTCTATGTAGTTCTTTTGTAATAATTTAAAAGTAATCTGATAATGCATGATTGTGTGTGTTATCCTTGTGTATAATCTGATCTCGCTCGGCATGGCTGGGTTGGGAGAGTGGAGAGGTAAGAAGGTGGGAAATATTACTGTATCTATGCAATCATGGAACGAAATAATTATTGTACGAGTCAGTCAGGTGGTGTCATTTAATTTAGATCTGTTTTTACGTTGTCTAGTTACTCTAGTGACGACACATTACATGCTGTAGATAACCTACGGGTTTCAGAGACCGGAGGACAGCTGATGACTGTCTGTGATCTCACACAGTATGGTGTTTACGATGACAAGCTTAAAGATATTGAGACCGGCACAAATTTTATGTCATAATAACCAGGATGTGTTTGACATATAGACTGATACGTGAATTTGTGTCTGATCATTCAGCACACAGAAGTACGGCCCGGAGGCGTTCATTCCATAAACTGCTTTCTCATTGATAGGTTGACTCCATCAGTTTTGTTGCCACCCCATTGCTTTCTTTTATTCATTTCTCCCTGTTTTTTGTTCCGACACCCCTAGCTATCGCTTAATGACAAAGTCACCCAATGAGAAAATACCTCGATATCCTAGGGAAAAAATGAAACAATCTGTGTCATTTTCAGATTACGTATACGATGCGCTATGTAATCCTAGAGAAAAGTTTTTGAATCCAAGTTTTATGCAGTTAGGCCGTTTGATGAACATTTGTTAGATGGGGAGCCATGACTGGTTTCCCCCCCCCCCTTTTTTTTTGTAAGTTCTAAAGTATCATCGCTGCAGCTTCAGGTTTTCCAGTAACGCGAAGTGTCCCATGACTGTATTTTTTATAGTCCTTCATTGCCTTTCTCTTTTCGCTGGGGTGCACCTTAGCTCACGTATTTAAAACCCTGGCTGTGGTTTGCGACTGGAGGTCTCCCCTTTCCCCTTTCTCAAGCCACGTCCAAGTTTACAGCCTGTCCCCTCAGCCAGTGACAAAGGCGCTGAGCAATGGGAAACAGGGGACCTGGCCAGTGCTGGCGTCACAGAGGAAGTCTTAATTGCAATCAGGATCCCCGGACTGTCGCGTCACCCCCAGGTAATCCTAGCGCAGGGCATTCCAGAATATTCCCTTCGCTATAGAACGAACTGGCGCGTCCCTTCTATGGCAACCCCGTTAAGTGAAGTTAAGGTGGCTACATTGCAGGTGCGGGCAGGAACGGGGAAAGAAACTCATCAACTTGTTTCCCGGTAGCCAAACGGTCAAGATAGCCAATGGAGACAAGGAGTGTCGGCTGACCAGGGTCCACTTTGGTTTATAACTATTATATTGGTCTGGAGTCACGTTTGGACTTTGAAGAACGCACAGGGAACTTTGGAATAACTAACGATAAGAGCTCTGGTTACTTTTTATCAAGAAACAAACAAAACGCTCTTCAACTGGGTTGAAACGTACACAATACATTTGGGTCACGAGGCTACATAGGCTTCCTACGAGGTCTTGCAAAGTTCACTTTTAAAGTGCTGGTTGCCTGCCTGTCGACCTTCAAGTCTCCTACTATTACTGTTTTCTTGTGTTTCCGTCGACATGGCAGAATGAGTTCAGTAAGATGAAGATACAGAAACACTGTTCGAGGAGGAGTAGATGGAGAGTGGAGTGGGAAGGACAAAGGGGGGGGGGGGGGGGTTGAGGAGAGGTGTTTTGAGATGATGAAGAAAGATCAAATTTGTCCCTAAACTCTTGCGTATGTATGTCTTATTGTGCATGTTTGTTTGTTTTGTAAAACTCAGATGTTTTAGTTTGCATTTTTTTTTTATCTTTATATTTTACAGCATCATCATCTTATATAGTTTACCTAGTTGCTGCGCGCCTTTCCCCATTACTCTCTTAAGAGGGTGAGAGGGAGAGAGAGAGAGAGAGTGAATTGCAGATGGAGAGAACAGAATTTTCTGTAAAGCGCCTGGAATAAATTTGTGAATTCGGCCCTATATAAATGATCTTCATTATTATTATTATTATTATTATTATTAAATAAAAAACAGTTACACAACCGTCAATT